>CM046882.1:231414352-232014352 GCA_025667525.1 Glebionis coronaria | reverse complement strand
CGCACTCGATCTAAGGATTATTCTAATTCTAGCGACGATTCGAATCGACGCAATCGTAATTGAAGGAATCGACAACGTAGACGAGATTTAGAAACCGACGTTCCTAATATCGTTGTTGAACAAACCTTAGACGAGATGGCCGATAATCGTTCGATGATGGAATTGCTCCAAGCACCCACCGAGGGTTATGGAGACGCGATCGTAATTCCCGCTATCGAAACGAAGAATTTTAAGATTAAGAACAGAATGCTTTCGTTGATTCAAGATATGAAGTTTCGAGGTCGTGAAACCGATAATCCTCACGACCACATTCGGAATTTTGATCGTCTTTTGGCCACGAGTAAGTTTAAGAACGTCGACACTGATGTCGTCAAGCTTATGCTTTTTCCGTACTCGCTCAATGGTGCCGCAAAGGATTGGTACGAGAAAGAGACACCTAATTCGATAATTACGTGGAAGGATCTCGTCTCCAAGTTCGTTAATCATTTTTCCCACCGTCTAAGACGACGTTTTTCAAAAACGAGATTACGAGATTTGAGCAAAAACCGAATGAATCTTTTAGAGACGCGTGGGATCGTTTTAAGGAATTTCTTAGGCAATGTCCTCACCATGGATTTTCCGAGTTGCACGAAATCGATACGTTTTACAACGGTCTTAGTTTTCAAGAACAAGATTCGTTGAATTCCGCCGCCGGTGGCAACTTTTTGTGTAAGACTCCGAAAGATGCTTTAATGATGATCGAGAATCGATTCAAGGTTTACCAACTTCGCAACGCACCGAGTGTTTCCAATGTCGCCAATGTTAGTAGTTCTAGTCGCGACATTGAGAGGGTTGATGCGAAAGTCGACAAGCTAACGAATGTGTGTACGTCTTTTCTCGTCGAAATGCAAAAGTAAGACGCTCCTGCTATGGTGAATGCGGTTGAGACTTCGTGTACGTTTTGTGGTGGACCTTATAATTATTACGAATGTGCGGCTATGGATGGCCAAACGTCGAATGTGATTGCGTTAAACAACAATTTTTCTAATCAAAATCAAAATAACGCCGGTCCATCACAACAAGGCAATTATAACCAAGGCAACAATTTTAATCAAAACCGAAACAATTTTCAAGGAAATAATCAACAAGGAAATTTTTCGAATCAAAATCAAGGTTATAATCAAGGTCGGAATTTGAATTGGCAAAATCGCGACAATAATCAAAACTCAAATTTTTCAAACAACAATAATCAATGAAACAATTTTTCAAGTGGGAATCAAAACAATTTTCAAAGAAACAATCAAAACCAAGGGAACTTTAATTCAAATCAAAATAGTTCGTCAAACGATTTTTAAAATTACATGAAAACAAATGAGGCTCATATGAGACGATTAGAGGGAGAAATTGGTACTCTGAAAAACGATTTTTCCAATACTTTGAAACTTCAAAACACGAAGATTGAGCAAGGAAAAATTGATATTAAAAATATGTTTTCGACTATTATGAACAAAGCCTCGAGTGCTTCAACGAGTTCGTTAGCTAGTGACAACGTAGCAAATCCAAAGGAACAATGTAAAGCCGCCTCGTCTCGTGGAAAAAGTCGTGTGATTACCCCTAACCTTGATGGATTTCGAGTTGTTCCTTCTTCTCAACCCTCGACTTCTAAGACGTCTTATTGTTCTAAAGTCGATGGGGTGAACGTGGCGACCAAGGAAAAGAGTGCACACCCTCGTGTACCTTAAATTCCATCCACGGTTCAAAAAGAGAGCTTTATAGACCTTACCAAAGTAACCCCTGAAGAAAGTTGTGCATCGATCCTTCTTAAAAACCCTAAAAGGCATATGCCAAGAAAGGAAGAGGATCCGGGCCAATTTCTATTACCTTGTGATTTTTCCAAGATTGAGGGATGTTTAGCCCTTGCCTATTTGGGTGCTAGCATCAATCTCATGCCTCATTCTCTATGGAAATTGATGAGATTGGCTTCACTTACCCCCATGAACATGACTATCGAGCTTGCTAATTGTACGCCACTTATACCAATTGGAATAGCCGAGGATGTCTATGTTAAAGTTGGAAAGTTTGTTTTTCTCGTGCATTTCGTTATATCCGATTACGAGTGTGACCCTAAATGTCCCATTATTTTAGGCCTACCATTTTTATCGACGGCTCGAACCGTAATCGACGTCCACGAGGGAAGACTTACTATGCGATATGGGGAGGATAAAATTGACTTTTTCACGAGTAAATCCCAAGTGTCTTATGATAATGAAAAAACCGAGGTTTCAAAACCTAATGTTTCAAATTCTAATGATTTCAAAATGTTTACTTTAGCGGAAACTATGAGGCTTAATGCATGTTTTGAAAGAATTAAGAAAAACGGTTATAAAGATGATGATTTTAACGATAAAGAATACGTGTACCTAATTCAAAAGGGTATGTGTAAATTTATGAATGAAAAATCACTTTGGGATGTGTTCGTTGAAACAAGTGAACGACCAATTTCGAAGGGCGACGTTAGTGCCATCACGACAATGAAAAAAATGGACTCGTCTTCACCACCTTCGAAGGACCACGTCTTTGAGGCTTCAACATCTAACTCCATCGAAGTGCCTCCTTTTACTATCCCAACACCCGTTGAGGGTAAAGGTTTTATCAACACTGATCCTCTCGTCTTAGAAAAGTCACCTAAGCATAGTCATTTGACTTTTAAGACCATGGTTGTGAGTGCTCACATCGACTCTTTCTTTGACGATGACGATGGCGATTTTGCCGAGATTGATCACGTACTTCGAAATCCACATTCAATTTTTGATTCTCCTAAAAAGAAATGTATGAAGTACGATGATTATGAGTTTGATTTCGAGATTGAGGAAATCATTGAACGAGAGCTAGCTCTTTTGCCTCCACTTCCACCTACAAGTGAGGTCGATCTTTCCAAAATCGAGGATGAACTAAATGAGTTGGAACGTCATATTTTCGATGACGAACCAACTCATGTGACCACCAAAAATCCAATTCTCGAGGATTTACCTAACCAACACTCCTCAAATGATAATTACGTTTACCACATTCGTGAGGATTTAACTTATCAACAATCCCCACAAATGAATGATGGTTTCGTGCTTGATTGTGATCTTTTCGAGAGAGTTTCTAAGATACTCAAGGAGGGGAATGACAAACCTTGGTTTGACAAGCCTATCTTGGATGAAGAAATCGATGATATCGACGTTCATGAGGATGACGAGTTTGTTGACCCCGAGGGGGCGGTGTTCTTTATTGATCAACATTTTGAGAACTTATACAATCCACCACCCCCTCCCACCAATGACTTAAATGTGAGGATTTTTAGCACGACTAATTTTGAATTTGATACGCCAAATATTTTCGACATTATCAATTCGGGTTTTCATAAGGAGTTTTTAAACGATGAAAAAGGAAAGGATTTTAACTCCGTCATCACATTGTTTTATGAGTTCTACCACCTCCTCTACTCCTTTTGACGACGGTTGGTGTGGATCTAGTGTGGGGGAAGCCCCTTATGTTCCCTCACATTTCTCCACCGAGGACGATATTTACGATCCTGGAATTGCTTGTAAAGGGAAATCTCGGTCTTCCACCGATGCAATAAATGGAAAATCTTTTCGTTTGCTTGGTGTGAGTCTACCTCGAGTAGCTCATAAGTTTTACTTACCCATTGCCCCACCTTTCTACTTCTCATCTCTTTTCGTCTACCCCTAAAGGGTTTTGGCACGTGTCGAAGTGGCGTTGGTTCGTTTATCCCATGATAACGAGGACGCCATCTTCGATCCCAGTATTTTGCATCATCAGAGGACTTAGTCCTTAGTACCGGTTGCTTTTGGGCATTGTTTATCATGTAAGCCCCACCAAAAATGACCAAACCATGATTATCCCTAAATGATCACATTTATGGGGATTCGAGTCGAGCTTTTGACTCGGTTATCAAAAACAAGGTGCCTCATGGGGGATTCTCATGCTTATCCTTGTAAATATTATCGTTTTTCTAATAGTGTAACGAGGGGACTTGTGCTCTTCCAACCTTTGTTCCATGGTCGTTTCTGATTGTGATTCATTAGGTTCATCGTCATCATTGAAGCCTCTCGTGTTCATTTTACGGATCACTCGAGCTTCGATCGTTGTCTTTGGAGATTCCGATATCCAATGATATCCTTTTACATTCTAACGTTTATCTTATTAGCATAACTCATAAACGGCTTTTAGGTTATTCGTTAAACCCTTTCCATGCTCGAGATTAAGCATTCGACTTCGTCTCTAGTATGGGGGTGTTTTCACCCCTAGACTCGAAACATTGAGGACAATGTTTAGTTTTAGTATGGGGGTGAGTAGATACTTCACCTTGCTTACACCTTCACGCTCTCCAAATTTCATATTTTTGTTATCGTTTTGTTGCAAAATAAGGCTAAAAATGGCCAAATTTTAAAATTTTTCTTGTTTTTCATAAGTGTTTAAGACATGAATGTAAGTTTTCCGATGGTGAGAATAAGAATAATTTTTTACTCGACCGTACGTGTTGAGCACTTAGCTTTGATTCCTTAACTTTATATTAGGCTAAGTCTCTTAAATGAGGACGAGAAATGATAGAGTTATTTATAAGTCTCATAATCTTTCACGATCTCATGTGTAGTAATTATTAGCTTATTCTCCCCACGCTTTTATATAATAAATTGTTCATAAATATTGATTTAGCGGTTTAGTCACTATTGTTGGTTTCTAATTTGTTTTAGTAGTTCCATGTAATTAAATTAGGAAAACATTAAGGTATCGCCAGCGTCACGGTTTTGAATTACTAGCAACCCGAATAATCAAAAGCTTCACCCAATAATAATATTTCAAGTGCTCACCTAAATTAACCAAAGTTTGAAGCTCACAAAGCCGAAAAATCTATGTCCAAACTGAAAGTGAATCAAGCCTTAATCTTTGAAGCTTTAAAGATCCAAAATTTGCCTTAGCGTGAGGATATACGTCTAGTCATATTAAAACCACCGATGATGGCGGATAATAAAAGACAAGGGAAAGACCAAAGTCATAATAAAAGCTTCATGGCGAAGTTGAATAAAATATGGAGGTAAACCATGATAATAGAACCACCGATGATGGCGGATAATAAAAGTCATGGTAGTAAGTCTCATGTTAAAAACCGTTCTAAAATCGTGTTTATCGATCCTTCTTGTTGACTTAATTTTTTGACATCGTTGTCTATAGGGTGAATTATTAATTCGATGATTTTGGTTACACCGTTAAGACTCAATTTTTAGACTTAATCTCTATTCACGCATAAGTCAATGATGCATCCTCGTGATCATTAAGACAAAATAAAATATAAGAGATACCAATTAGGAATAAGGGAGTCTAGGTTCGTAATTAACACTCATGAGATATGATTGTGTTGCTAACTTATAATAACATTGATCTCGTTACACGCTTAGAATGGAATTGGGTGAAAATCGAGGAAAACGAAATTATTTCTAACGAAGCATTCATGTGTTCTTATTCTATGATCCTAAAAGCCACTTAATCGTGATGAAAACAATACATTATGTCTAAATCACGTGTAGTGGTTTATTTAAGTTTATGTCTTCAATAAATGTCATCATAAAAATGAATTTTGGAAGTGCTATGATACTTAATTCTAGCATTGTGTGAGGGCACGACAATGGTTTAGTATGGGGGAGTGATGAGACTGTAATTATACATAGTCTCATCGTCCAAATCGGGCTTAAAACGCTTAAAATATCATCAAAAATACCCAAATATATGCTTGTGTTTGTTCATTGTGTATTTTAGGTACAGATATCGTGAAATCAACAAAATATCACAAGAATGAAGCAAAAACGAACACGAGAAACAAATCCACACAAGGAACCGGACCCGAATTATGAATTTCCTTTGAAGTCCTTGAAGTTTGAAGATTTGGCAAGATTGGTCCTTCATCTTTTGAAGACATGGCAATTTATACCCTTGCAAAACTCACAAATTACATTTGGGTCCCTAAATTATCAAGATTATACAAGATATACCCTTGAAGATTGATCAAATGACATTAAAAGCCTTTGAAACAAGTTATGAGAACTTTTTGTGGTCAAATTGTGAAAAATAAAAGTTTCAGAACAAAGGGGTTTTGATTCATGGGATGCTAAACTTTAATTGACAAAAGAAAGGGAGACAAGGGACTGAAGCTGGCCAGACACCAAACTTAAACCCACCACTTCCCTCTCTACACGTCATCCACTACCACTCACCACCCAATCACAAACCCCCCTTTCCACACGTCATATCCCACTCAACTTTTTATAATTGATTTATTTATAAATTGTTTTAAACATTTGAAAAGTGGGGGAAACAAAAAAAATTAACCCAAAATGGATTAAACACCCCTGCTAATCCTCTTTTTCTATCATAAACCCTAGAACCTTAATTTACTTGAACCAAGGGGTTTTTGAACCAAAACCTGCAGATCACTAATCAACCTTAGCCTAAACCTAAACCCACTCACGAACTTTCTCCCAACACACCCATGTGAGCAGTAGGACCTCCCCTGCTCTCGTCCCTATCCCCCAAAAACAAAAAGACGACCAAATCAATGGTGGAATCTATTCCTTAGTCCATACTCTCTTTTGAACGTCCAAGATTGATTTACAACAGCTGTAAACATCAACATCTTCACATGGCATGGTTCTTGACCAAAATCAGTCAAACAAGAATTCAAAAAAGGGGCTCTATTGGAATTTCATGTAGATTAGGGTTTTAGAGATCATGTATTCTATATTCTTCTTTCTCTTGTATAAATATGGGACGTATGTGTCCCATATCATTTTGTTCCAGTTTTTTTGTAAAATCTTTGATTTAGTAATAAAAATGAAAAATTGAGTTTGTGCAAAAAATACTTAGTTCCATTTTTCTTTTCAGCTTATTTAGTGTAATATGCACATTAATTTTCAAATTAGTTTAAAGTTTAGTTTAAGAAAAGTTTGCAAGAAACGTGTTCTAAGGTTTTAAAAAAAAAAGTTAATCCAAGCCTAAAGTGGAAGTGAAAGTCGAAGCTTTAGGCTGGTTTGGCTTGTTAAAATTTGGTTACAATTGTTGGTTTTAAAAAGAATTTGGTTTCAAAGGTTTGTGCTTCAAAGATTTTTCATATAAAAATCTCATTTTTTTTTCTTTATTGGTTAAGGCTTACTGTTCCAATAAGCCACCCCATAAGCTGCTTGACAAATAGCTTATTGGGTACTTATTGGAACTTGAAGTTTGTTCCTTGGTTTTGTGGTTTGTGCAGGAAAAAGGCATCACAACAAGACCTCATCTCATCATTCATTCATCCTTTCCATTTTTTGAATTGAAGACATTATTCCCCCTTGGGTCTATTTGGATTCCTAACAACAGGGATTCTCTACTTATTTATAAGCTCACACAAGCTTAGATTCCACCTTTTGGAAGGCCCCAGCCTAAGGTAACAAGGGCTTGAACCCCAAATTGGCAGATTTTTGAAGTTTTTATGTGAACTGTATGAATTTGTGTGAAATCTGTCTCAATGGTAGTTTGATTGTTTGTTTATGCTTATCTATGCTTTGTATGCATGTCTAGATAGATTACAATAAGTTTAGGTAGGATTTGAGTGCATTCTCTTTGATAATTTTTTACTTCTAAAATTAAGGGTGCGTTTGGATTCGGGTTTTAAAGCAAGTTTATGAAAGATTTTGGCTTAAAACTTGTTCGAACACAACCCTTTAAGTAGTCTCTTGTGATATCAGTAAGAGGTTTTTAGTTTGGTAGGATTTAAAACAAGATTGTGTGAAACGTTTTGGTAAAAATAGTTTAAAATCAGTAGGGTAGAAAATCAGTGGTTTTAGTAAACATTTGACCACCAAATCTTGGAATCAGTTAGCTATAAAGGTAATTTAGGGTTAGGAACCAGTTAGGAATAGTTTGGTTGTGTGTTGTGAAGGTTTTTGCTTGTTGAAATTCGGCCTAGGGGTCATTTGCATCAGTCAACAACCCACAGACCCCTATGTTCTTATACAGTGACTGCATAGGGTGATTTTATGTGATTTTTGTATTGAGGTTGTGCTTTTTCTTGTTTATATTGACTCCCCACACTCCACTGAGTGTGGGGATGCCCTTGTATCCAAGTAAAACCAAGAAACGAGCTTTCCTAAGCTCAAAACATCACCAGACCTGAAATTTAGATAAAGCAGTAGAAAAAAAGTTCCCCCTGCTAGTGTTCATCTTCCCACTGCTAGGCTATAGGACAAAAGTCCTCAACATGTCACTTTCAGTTTTTACCTTTTTTATCTTTTGTGGCTCTTTTTAAGAGTTTTTCAGTATTTTTAATTTTCTTATTTTTGTTATTTAATTTTAGAATTTTTCATAAAGTTTAATCTTATTTTACTGTTCATTTTTTATTTTTTAGAATTAAATTGATTTTAATTAGTTTTTATTAAATCTATTTTTTTAGTGCAAAACTTCAATATTTTTTAGTTTTTAAAATTTTGTTAGATTCAGAAAATTATTTTAAGATTTTTAGTTTCAAAAAGTTTTACTGTTCACCTTTTTAAGTATTTTTTAGAATTAATTTTAGTTTAAATAGGTTTTAATTAAAACTGTTTTGTCTTTTAGTGTAAAAAAAATTTACTTTTTCAACTTTTTAAATTTTTCTACAGTTTAGTGATATAAATTAGGATTTTTCAAAAAATAATTTTAATTTTAGCCTTATTTTATTATTTTTAATCATTATTTTAGTCTAAAAATTGTTTTTAGTGTTTTAAAAATAGAGAAATAGTTTTTAAAATTTAGGAAAAATAGTTTTTAGTCTTTAAATAATATAGGTGAGTTACTAGTTCAATAAAATAATATTTTGTGCTTTTTCTTAATTATATTTAATTTTAGGGCTTTAATTAGCATTTAAAATTGAATATTTAATTAATAGAAGGTTTTGAAATTTATATATTGGATTTTTATTCTTATTTATATTATTTTAGACTTAGTTTTCATTTTTAATTTTTTTTAGCTTTAATTTTTAATTTTGTCACGTTTTACGTATTTACGTTCTCGTTTTACGTCAATTCGTCGTAGTTTAATCGTAGTCGTAGCTCGTCTTTTATTTTTCTCTCTTTAAACCAAAAACGACACTAATCCAAACTTTGATTTTATATATTGGAACTCTCAATCACACACCTCCTTCGAGAACGAACTCGCACTTATTCGGTTTTACGTTTTTCCTAAAGAGTAAGACTTAATACTTGCCCATTATACGTTGTTTTCCTAAACATGTATTTTTACTACTATCAGAAAGCAATGCGCCAGTGGAAGTAATACTTACACGGCGTAGATAATAAGCTCGTGGAAGGATTCTTCCATGGCGAAAACAATGCGCCAGTGGAAGGAATACTTCCACAGCGAAGATAATGAGCTCGTGGAAGGGTTACTTCCACGGCTAAAGCAATGCGCCAGTGGAAGGAATACTTCCACGGCGAAGATAATGAGCTCTTGGAAGGATTACTTCCACGGCGAAAGATAATGAGCTCGTGGAAGGTTTGCTTCCACGGCGAAAGATAATGAGCTCGAGAAAGGATTACTTCCACGACGAAAGATAATGAGCACATGGACGAGTACTTCCACGGCGAAAATAATGCGCACGTGGAAGAGATACTTCCACGGCGAAGATAATGAGCACGTGGAATGATTACTTCTATGGCGAAGATAATGAGCACGTGCAAGAGATACTTCCACGTCGAAGATAATGAGCTCGTGGAAGAGATACTTCCACGGAGAAGATAATTCGCACTTGGAAGAATTACTTCCACGGCGAAAGATAATGAGCACGTGGAAGAATACTTCCACGGCGAAATCAATGAGCCAAAGAAAGAGGTACTGTCGTGGAAAAGGCATAAGCCACTAGAGGAGATACTTCCATGGCGCAGAAATAAGTGTGCGGAAGAGATACTTCTGTGGTAAAGGAATGAACCGACAGAGGGTAGACTTATGTGGCAAAGGAATACATCCAAAGATATTTGCGTGCGTGCACGGAAATAGTGGTATTATTAAACCCTGGTAGCCCCCCAAGTTTAATGGTGCTACACTCGATTAGTTGTGTAGAAACTAGAAGGGGGGGGGGGGGGGTTGAATAGTTTCTCATCGGTTTATCTACTAATTAAAATTCCTTTGAATTAGGTGAGTGCAAAAAACTATCTTTTAGTTCAAAGCTAGTTGCATAATGATTAGGTTTAATTCTAATGCATTAACAATGTATAGTAAGTGTAGTAATAATGAATGTAAGTAAAGAGTAAGGAAAGAAACAACCTAGTAGTAAGACACCAAGATTTATAGTGGTTCGGCAACGAGGCTCTATCCTCGTTCCTACTCCACTCCTCGAGTACATCTTGCTCGAGATTTACACTATATCCACAAGCTCCCTTCTTGGCGGAGAAAACCGTACAACGTCGCTTACATTATTTTCCGATACTAAGCTAAATGTAGAGACCTAATCTTAGCTAGGACCAATCTACACAGCGTCGCCCACTTCACTCTTTTACGACACAAGGCTAGATGTCGAGTTCTAATATAAAGGTAGAACTAATCTTCACAACGTTGCCTACTTTACCATTTTCCAACACAAGGCTATATGTCGAGTTCTAATCCAAAGCTAGAACCAATCTTCACGACTCATCACTTTGAAGCTAAGTGAGAACTTCACACAACACAACTACATATCACTTTATAGTTTAGTGAGAACTCACAAGACACAACCACATCACTTTATAGTTTAGTGAGAACTAACACAACTAATTACAACTCAACTAATCATATCCAAGTACACACATGTAGGTTGGATGTACACAACATAAATCCAAGCACACACATGTTAAATGGATGTACACAACTCTAATCCAAGTATTCACAAATAACTTGGATGAACACAACTAGTCCAAGTATTCACAAATACATTGGATTTACACAAGACACAAATAAACAAATGATGAACATGACTAGATATTTTAGAGAAGGTGATCTTCATCAATGCTACATCTTTAATCACATCACAAGTGTTTGAGTTATCTTCTCTTTGGACAAGGTAAAGAAGGAGATCAGGAGGATAATCATGAGTAAACATATTTAACACATTAAGTGATCATTTACAAATGACTAGGATTACAAAGGAGAAAGAAGGATGAAGAAGATGTCCAAAAAGGGTTTATGAGAATACAGATTTGATCCACTATTTATAGGACAAAACATCCAACGGCTATATCTGGCCGCGGTTCCTTATTGGAGCCCGCGGTGCCTTATAGATAAGGTACCGCCGGCGTAGACTCCGCTCCTTTTTGTCTTTTAGTGAATTTGAAATATCTGAGGCTGTTTAAACCTTCAAAGATATTCTTATGGCATATGGAATATGCCATATTCAAATTTGCATTTTCATTTTAATAAAACATTTTCTTAAAAATAAAGTTTATTAAATTTCTTTTGTATTGTTTGACAAAAGTGAGTTTTAAGGCTAATCACTTTTATGATCACTAAACATGATTAAGATATGTTAGTGTAATGATTATTACCCTGATGATAGTTTTTGTTAGATAATTCGTTTTATGATTGTGTTTGACAATAAATGTCTTTGTAATTTTTCGTGATCAAAACTAAGAAAGATTAATTAATACTAATAATAACAGGAAATGTTTTCATAACAAGTCATTACGAGAAATTTGCGGTTACGGCTCGCCCTTCCGCGTTGGTTCGCATGTTCGGACCCAATTTCTATCTTTTGTATGCCGTTATGGTACGTCCATTCGCGCTGGTCTATATGACCGTAATTTTTTGAATACTTGATTAAGTTTAATACAACTTGTTAATGCAAAGCAATGCCTAAAAACATTGTTAGTATTTATTAATCTTTCTTTGTTTTGATCGCGACAAATTACAAAGACATTTATTGTCAAACACAGTCATAAAATGAATTATCTAACAAACACTATCATCAAGGTAATAATCATTACACTAACATATCATGCTTAGTGATCATAAAAGTGATTAGCCTTAAAACTCACTTTTGTCAAACATTACAAATGATTTTTAATAAACTTTATTTTTAAGAAAATGTTATATTAAAATGAAAATGCAAATTTGTATATGGCATATTCCATATGCCATAAGAATATCCTTTGAAGGTTTAAACAACCTCAGATATTTCAAATTTACTAAAAGAAAAAAAGGAGCGGAGTCTACGTCGGTGGTACCTTAGCACCTAAGGCGGTTCCTTATCGATAAGGATCCGCGGGCTCCAATAAGGAACCGCGGCCAGATATATCCGTTGGATGTTTTGTCCTATAAATAGTGGATCAAATCTGCATTCTCATAAACCCTTTTTGGACCTCTTCTTCAGCCTTCTTTCTCCTTTCTAATCCTAGTCATTTGTAAATGATCACTTAATGTGTTAAGTATGTTTACTCATGATTATCCTCTTGATCTCCTTCTTTACCTTGTGCAAAGAGAAGATCACTCACACACTTGTGATGTGATTAAAGATGTAGCATTGATAAAGATCACCTTCTCCTAAAGATCTAGTCATGTTCATCATTTGTTTATTTGTGTCTTGTGTAAATCCAATGTATTTGTGAATATTTGGACTAGTTGTGTTCATCTAAGTTATTTGTGAATACTTGGATTAGAGTTGTGTACATCCATTGCACATGTGTATGAATGGATTTATGTTGTGTAGATCCAAGCTACATGTGTGTACTTGGATATTTTGTGTTAGTTCTCACTAAACTATAAAGTGATGTGGTTGTGTCTTGTGAGTTCTCACTAAACTGTAAAGTGATATGTAGTTGTGTTGTGTGAAGTTCTCACTTAGCTTCAAAGTGAAGAGTCGTGAAGATTGGTTCAAGCTTTGGATTAGAACTCGACATCTAGCCTTGTGTCAGAAAATGGTAAACTAGGCAACGTTGTGAAGATTGGTTCTACCTTTAGATTAGAACTCGACATCTAGCCTTGTGTCGTAAAAGAGTGAAGTGGGCGACGTTGTGTAGATTGATCCTAGCTAAGATTAGGTCTCGACATTTAGCTTAGTATCGGAAAATAATGTAAGCGACGTTGTAAGGTTTTCTCCGCCAAGAAGGGAGCTTGTGGATATAGTGGAAATCTCGAGTAAGGTGTACTCGAGGAGTGGAGTAGGAACGAGGATAGAGCCTTGTTTCCGAACCACTATAAATCTTGGTGTATTCCTACTAGGTTGTTTCTTTCCTTACTCTTTACTTACATTCATTATTACTACACTTACTATACATTGTTAATGCATTAGAATTGAACATAATCATTATGCAACTAGCTTTCAAGTAAAAGATAGTTTTTTGCACTCACCTAATTCAAAGGAATTTTAATTAGGAGATAAACCGATGAGAAACTATTCAACCCCCCCCCCTTATAATTTCTACAATTGGTATCAAAGCGTTGGTGACACTAGATCTTTGAAGTATATTATACTTTAAAACATGGATCGATCCATTGTCTCCTCAAATTAGAAGGTTAAGTTGTACTAAAGTATTTCTTTGGTCAAAACTATTTTTTGTTGAAAATAAGCTTTTAAATGTTAATATTGCATATTACTTAAATTAGTAGTATTAATGCATTTTAGATTTACTCTTGAAATGTATCTACTAGTTTGCATCTTGTTATGTGTAGGTACTCATGAAGATAAATCATTCTATTGATTGTGGATTGAGTTACTTACACTTGTAGAAGACTCATCTTCTTCGATTTCCAACATCATTGAATGATGATATCAAGATGGGTAGAAGTGATACTAGTCTTTGAAGACTTAGCAGTCACTATTAGTCATAGTTGGGCTTTGCATCGACTCCTTGAATGCTTAGAATGCAATATGTGGCCAAGGTACGCTTTCGTTCTTCCACACTCCATATTGATCATTATTTTGATCATTAATTGACTATATGATTGTTCTTGGCATCCTTGCCTTGACATTTATTTTTTGTTTGTGATTCTTTTCTTCTTCCCTCTCAAACCTTCATTGCTTGGATACTTGACTCACTATGAGATGTAGGGTGAGTTAGTAGAAGCTTAAAATATCAAGCATGATTTCCATGGTTTGCACCCTTACGGTTAGTAGGCCCTATATCATGTGTAACTTGTGGAATTAAGCTCATCTCTAGGATGATTAGTGAATCGCTTGAGATAGCAAACTACTTCATTAAGTTGTAGGTGGATTTTACACATTTGGAATTGAAATATTCAAAGGATATTGTTATTGTTAATTCTAGCAACAATTATCCGATCATGTGGGAGAGAAAGTGAATCTATACTTTGCTCATATTTTGAAATAGAATAAGACTAATCTTAAAAATGATCTTATTCTATGCATCAAAATTGCTTGGTTTAATTCATTACCAAATCCGTTTAGAATATCGCTGGAAAGGCACGTTTTAATCCACTATATATGATACAAACTCTTCACATCATCAATTTGAAGAATGTCATTTGTCCTTTGAGCAATGTCCTTGGTCTTGATTCAGTTTTCTTGACTCCTCTCCCTTTGCCTTTTTGCTATGAGTAGTCGTTCGTTCGTTTCGGTCTTTTCCTATCTCGATTCAACTCGTAATCCTTCAACAAGGCATTATTACCTAGTGTTGTGGTGGTCCAATGATATCCGAAAAGGTTTAAGATATATTTTTAAGTATATTAAAAATTTTGGTTTTAAAAAATTCATCGTTTTTCTTTGATAAAAACTTGCCTCTGTAGGCGGTTCTTTATCTCGATGGCTCAAAGGCGCGGTTCCCTATCGATAAGGAACCGCGAGCATTAGCTTTTGTCAGAGCGCCAGTTTTATTAAAATATCTTTTTCAAACTAGAACTTCTCTCCCCTTCACACACAACAGACGATTTTTCCTTGCTTTTCCACCATTTTTGAAGCTTTAAAAACCTTCAATTACTCAAATTAATTGATTCAAATTCGTGGGTTTCACTCATCCAACATCCATGATCAATTAATTGTAAGTTATTTCTTTCAATTTCATCTAATTTTTCTAAGGGTTCCTACATTCATAGTTGGAGCTTTTTAAAATTGACATTGAATTAGAACCTTATTAGGAATATGTGTGACAATCCGTCAATTTATGGTTTATATTTTATTCTCAATATTTAATTGAAAACATTATTTTAATGTTATAATATGAACTCACTTATTTTTGGGAAGAAATTTGGATTTACGTCTTGAAGTAGCATCGACTACGTCTAAACCGGAGGATTCAACGTTACGTGCTTACGTTTACATACACCATCTTTGGTGACATTCGGACATTTCAGAAAATAAATTTGTCCGTGAATATTATTTTGATATTTTAAATTTGTGTTGGTTCATAAACTCACAAATTTACGAGAAGAGATTAGGACTTACGATTTTAATTTAACGTCCTTTACGACTAAACCGGAAACCTTAGGATTACGTATTTACGTTTTCGAACTCCATTTTTGATGAGACAATTTTTATTAGATTTGTTTTGTGCCGTTGATTCATAATTTATAAAAACGTTTTTCGTAAAACGACCCGAGGGCACGCAAATCAAGGAAACTAGAATCGAGGAGTACCCGTAAATTAGTGGAGATGAGACAAGTGGGACACTTTTCCCACCCCCACTCTTGGATAGAAAGAACAAGCTAACAAACACCCTTAGGTTTCAAAGCTTACATAGTAAGCAAGGACACATGTCCTCCTCGTTTGACTAAACAACTAGCAACATCAAACCATCTAACACAAACCACTTTCTCCTAAACACTTACATGCAAAAACTCACAACTCTCTCCTCCCTCTCTCTAAATTCGTCCCATATGCTCCCTCAATCACCCCATTCATGAAAAATTTAACCATGAACTCAAGCTATAATCAACATATGTTGATAGTTACTTAAAAAGATGAAGATTGGAGGTGATCCTAACATGTGAAAAGGAGTTTTCAAGGGAGTTTGAGGCTGATTTCTCAAGGAGTTTTCATGAAGAACAAGGTCTGATTTTTGGAGGAGTCTATAAGTATTTGGTGATCCTAGACGTGGTATTGATATCTCATAAGATTGGTTACCCAAAACCAAGTCTTGTTCATCATTAACCTCATCTTTTCATCACTTTGGTGGTATAGAGATTGTTCTTCCTATCCTTTTGTTATTTTGATTATGTAATCTTTTATTTTATTTATTTATGTATATGTATATGATGATGAATGATGATTAAAAATATTATGTGGGGATTTGGTGTTGATAGATTTGATAAACATGGGTAAAAAGATGGAAAACCACATGTAAAATGGTTAAAATCTTGCTAAATATGATGGCTGTATAAAAACAGTAAGTAACCAAAGGTTAAACTCATAAAGAGATAAAGTGGAATCCATTTATGGTAAGTGTTAGATGTCATACACATGTTAGAGTTGGCCATGCAATGGAATCATCAAAATGAGTGAGATATGATCAAAACAAGATTAGTGTACCAATCTGAATAGTCTGTTTTGTAGGGACTGTTAAGGATAGTTAAACATGGAATGAGCAGTATCTATACCAAACTTATTTGTAGAACATACTATAAAGTTTATGCCATAAAAATTTGGGCTTCTATCTCCATATAGAACTCTAGATATGGCTATTTGGTGAACATGAAAGTAAAAATCAGATTTTGGGAAAATTAAAGTATAATAGTATTATATAAGCACTCAAATAAAAATAGTATAAAATGTGAATTAAAACTCACTAACTTATATAATACATTTATATAAATATGTATAAGGATAAATAAATGGACATTTTATAAAAATGGTAGTTTGATAAGTTTTATAAGTTATAAAACTGTAAACATGATTTTTACGACTTTTTCGGCTATTACCGTAAAAATTAACGTTTTTCGCCAATTAAAACTTAGACGATAAAACCCGTCTATTGTAAAGTTTTTAAAAGTCATATACTGATATATAAGTACCTAATACATGTAAAAACCGATAAAACCCGAACTATACAACATACGGATATTAACGAGCTAAGTTAGCATATTTGGACTAATAATTTAACTAAATAAGTTAAACACTTATAAAAATTACTTATTGGGCTTAACCCATTTGGGCCCAACATGTAAAGTATAATATTGATAATAAAAGTATAATTGTTCTAATGAATAGTATTGGGCTTGTAATAGGCCCATTGGGCTTCAAAATGTAAACAAGATTGAACTAGTATAACTAGTCTTGAAAATTTCCAACACATAACACTAAAATAAGTAATTGAGAATATATAAACCCACTTGATCAGCATATATATAAAATCATCATATGTATACATAATTGTTATTTTTATAAAATCATTGGACATGAGTATAAGACGAGTATTATTTGTCTAGGTTTCCGTGATTGAAGCACGTACCGTACATCCCAATCGCTGATAACAGCCTTCCCACATCAACGTGAGTTCATAGCCTCGCACTCTTTTAAATATTTTTATGAAATGTTTTATAAACCCGCGAGGGAGATAACATGTTAGTTTTTATAAAATAGGACACTAGTTGTCCCGATTGTCTGTTTATTGATTTGGACCCGAATGATTGTATGACCCGATGAATGATTAAATGACCCGATAGATGAAATGAAATGGATTATTAAAGTTAGGTTATGTCACTAAAAGTCCCATTAGCATGAATTGTGAACTACCGGGATTTGGTAGACGCTTATGCATATAATAGTACTATTTGGGGACGATCACCCCAGTTTGCGCCTTGACGGTTGATCCCCGTCGTGCCACATTGATTGGTAAGCGTATTTATGTATGAGAAGATTTACACAAGCGTGATTATTGTGACGACACGCTAATTTAGATGGGCAAATTGAGTTTCGGGATAGCTACCCGTTGTTTATTGTAGTAAGGTAACAATGTCATGCGGCTTATAATAATTCAAACAAAACGAAATACTGCTATAGGCACCGAATTACGATATATTGCCTGACTAGCAATACGGGGTCATATTATTGATATTATGTTTGTGTTTTGGTTTTACATAACCATATTCATATAACGGTTTTTACTTAACTCTACACGACGTTATAAAACGTATTGTATGATATTTTTACGACATTAGTTCGTATAATGGTTTTGAAGGCGAAAGCCTATATTATGATTTTAATAAGGATTTGTATAAAATGACTTTGGTTATTTTATGTCCCATTACAAAGATTTGTACAAAATAATTTTGGGTAATAATTTTATACAGATGTTATATTGATGGATTTTATTACACTCTATGAATTCACTCGGCGTTATCGCTGACCTTTTCTTTTAACATGTTTTATCTCAGGTACTTGAAGGTAATTCTCGGGAAGACGACAAGAATTCATGGCCCGCACTTAAATAACAATTTCCATTCAAATCTTTTGTAAAATTGTATGAAATGACCATGACTTGGGACCTATGTAACTTTGATATTTATGAATGGAAATGCTTTATTATTAAACGACGCGATTTTTATGCGTTGTCTGTTATGTGAGTAATGTGCTATCCCGTAACACCAACGAGTCTTCCGTTGTATTGAATTGTGTAAATTTGGGGGTGTTACAGTTTGGTACCAGAGCTCTCGTTATAGAGAAGGAAAGATTTTTAAAACCAAGGTTTTGAATAAAACATTTCAAAATCTTTTAACTATAAACATTTTTCTAAAAATGTCTACAAATCTTTTGACTATAACGGTGCCGAAGAATTCCCGAGTTACCGACAACGCCAGACTGAGAAGTGTTATTTTAATATATATATATATATATAACCTGGATTATATATATATATATGATGTAATTTTATTACATGATTGTTTGATGATAATTTTGATATTTATACGAGGTATTTATACGACGTAGATTGTCACAAGGAACCCTAACTCCCCTAGTAAATTAATCGAAGCTATTCTCGTACGAATTCTAGCTATCCTAGATCTAAACCAAGTTGTGGATATTTATGATCCCAACAAATGGTTGATATTCGTAGGAATGTTGTTATTAGTTGATTGTGATACTGAAAAAGAATTGGCAAGATTAAATCTGATATCGATGTCATGACGATCTTTCCTTATAGAGTGGAGTTTGAAAAAACGTCACCACCTGGAAAGGTGTCATCTGATTCGTTATCACCCAATTCTTAAATTTGAAATCGAAAGGGTGAATGTTGCACTTGAGGCTGTCATTGGAACCATTACCCAAAATCCTCATGCCACAAGTAAGTTTCCGAGAAGTCTAATTGAATGTATGAGTCATTTCATACTAGTGACTCATTTGATAACTATTGTTGTAAGAGATATAGGATTGGAAATTAAGTATTGATCATATTGAGCTTTTATTGCCCTATTAAGGTCGAAGAATAAGGTTTAAAGAATTGGAAAATGAGGTAGGATATCGAATTGAGTATAAAATTTGTTAAAACTTGAATAAAGTAAAAATTTAAACCGTATGGAATATGAGATTAATAAGAGGAAGTCGTTAAGTTCTGTGATTCAATTATAAGGTTTTAATTAATTGTTGATTCGTGTTAAGGGTTGTTCCTAGGCCATTGTCTACTAACGAGGATGCCTAGTGTCCAAGAAATAAATTGATGAATTCTTCTTCTGAATTGAGACCGATGGATCTTCTGGGACATGTGGAACACCTAATGACTCTTGTAGATTAGTATTCATTGTGGTATCTTTTAAAAATAATCCCTAACTTAACTGAGACATCAGTTGGTAGGATGAGTTCTTGGAATTGTATGACATAGTGACACGTAATGTGTTACGGTACAATTTTGACTTGTTTGTGATTAATGAAAAGACTACCTTTGATTGCTAAATTCTACATGTATCGATGTTATCTATATTTTATTGCTTCATCCTTATGTTCGCATTAGTGATGCAAATACTGAACAAGTACTCATCTCGATTTGAGTTACGTTGTGAATTATTCTTTCTGAGTGCCATCGAGGTCATGAACCTCATGATTAAGTGGCTAAGCTCATTTCCTAATATATATAGTAGTTAGATTTTGGTGAACAACTCTTGATCACTCTTTTCCAGATCACTCGTTATTTTATAAGTTAAACCGGTATTCCTTGAGAATAATTGGGTTTTCATCACAAAAGGATTATTCAAAGTGAGATTTATAAGTGATTGTTAACGAAATGAAGTTGTTTATAGAACACCTTTGAAAACTTAATTGTTTTCATAACAAAGAAAATCTTTGTAAATTTATTTTTGATTCTTATTTAAGAATTAAGCATGAAAATGTTTTTATTATAAACATGATGATAAAATTTTGACGAACTGAGTATTGCATCATTAATCTTGAAATTGTATATAGTTGCGCGCCTACATACAATTTGGAATGGACCATGCAAGGCTGATTAGTAGTCACCATAAAGTTGTTAATAAACATTACATTTTCTTTGAAGATTGTGAAAGATTAAATTTTATGAGATCTGCAAGAAGTGAAAAATAAGGACATAATGTTAGGGACACCTACATATGTGCCTGTAGCATCTATTCTTCTGAGTCGAATTTACTCATCTATGGAAATTGTCTTATTTGACAATTGACAATTCTTTCTTTTCCAATTCTCCCGTAGTGAGATTCTTAGGAAAAGTATCTGATTACCGAGTGTTGATACCCCACTGGATGTATCGACATTCCTATCATTTCTTTTTTATTTGATTTCATTTGAATGACCTGGGTAACGATCCGCGGAGCTTTCGAATGCGTACTCAAATTATGAAAACATGGGATATATTCATATTCATTAAATGTTTTAGTCTGTATCTGATTTGAAATTCTCTCGCGTAGATTATGCGTTGAACTTACTCTTTTAAGGTTAGTTATGTCTCCAGATATCCTTGAATTGTGAAGGATTATGAGTTATTATTGGTCTTTTGAGAAGTTCACATCTTATCAACGGTAACGAAACTAGAAAGTTGATAGTGCCAGTAGAATGGATTGATTGACTATGACATGACGACATTGTCTTAATTGATGGGAACTTAAGTAGAATTCCCCTAAATGATAAGATGTTGAATATCAAAAGTGATCTAAATAATTCTTGATGGATGACCATATCCTGCATTTAGACATGAAGTTATACCATGAATGGTTGTGAATTAGTTATAAATATTATAATCTAGAAAGAACCTAAAATGAATTTATTAAAAGATGTTTCCGTTATCTAAAACTTTAGGAGATATTTGCTGGTGAATTACCTAGACTTTCGCCATTAAGGCAAGTTGAAATTGTTATTGATTAAATTCTCGGTGTTGCACCTGTGGCGTGTGCACTGTACGTCAGCATCATCTGAATTAAAGGAATTACCGTACAACTGAGAGAGTTGTCGGAGAAATATTTTAGTCTACCGAGCTCGTCATCATGAAGAGCTATGGTGTTATCAATCCTTATATTTATAGATTACTGTGAACTGAGTAAATTGACAATTGAAAACGATATCCATGACTCGAAATGGAAGATTTGTTCGATCATTTACAAGGTTCCAGCGTATGTTTTAAAGATTTGATCCATGGCATGGTTATCATCAACTTCGCATCTGCGAAAAAGATTATCTATTCCAATCACTACATCCGGTACTTGTAATGAACATTATGAATTTCACGTGATGTCGTTTGGATTGACCAATGCACATGTAGCATTCATAAATTTGGTGAATCACGTGTGTAGGCTGTAATTTGATAAAGTCATGCTTGTGATCATTAAGGACCATTTGTTTGTTTATAAGAATAAGAAGGAGTTAATAATTATTTATAGATTGCCCTGAATTGGCCGAACAATGAAAACTGTACCTTGAATTATTAATATGTGATTTAAGACTTAATCCTTTACATTATTTGACCGTGCGATTAATAGAAAACGGAATCCATATTGACTCTTCATTAAATTTAGAGCCCTTTTAAGACTTTGGGTTTTACCAAAAAGAAAATGGAAATATGTTTTGACAAATGTTTTAACAAAGGATTTTTAAGGGATTATTCCCTTATACACAAATCATTTAACTAAACTCCTGTTTAGGGGTAAATGTTTGTGTATACCTCAAGACAACCTAAGAGGGATTGAGGAAACCGTTAAACCATGACTTAAAATTAGAAACGATAATTTTTGCTTTTCAACTAAGAAAATTTTTACCAAAGAATAAACAAAGGTTTTTCGAACATTTATGGATCTTACTAATTATTTCCGATAAATCAACAAAATTGTGTTAATTAAATTCAAATTTATTTTGAACATTTTAATATAATTGGACAAACTGAGAAAATTTAAAAACTTTTTGCGTTTACGTTTCATAAAAATTAAATATTTATTATTTAATTACTTGTAGTAATTATCGACGCTTTAAACGTCGGATTGAGCAAAACTGATAAAAATGATAGTTGAGAAGAAACTAAAACTTAGAAAATATGAAGAAAGGTGAAAGTAATTACTGACGCATTATGTAGAGAGAATAAAGAATCAATTAGGATGTCTTCCTTAGTAATGATTGTGAAAATTAAATTACCGAGCAATTTAAAAATAGCCGATGCTTGTAAAAAGGATAATATAGATAATAAAAGGGGTTCCCGGCTAATGTGAACCATTTGTAATAAGAGCCGATGGCGTTAAATGTTTAAAAGGCCACTTGTGGTTGCCTAGATATGGAGATTTAGAGACTTAGTTATGTTGGAATCTCGTAAGTATAAGTATTCTATTCCTGTCATTTCTGATTAAATGTATCTTTATATAAAGAAGTTGTACTGATGGCAAATTATGAAGGCAGACATCGCCTCATACATTAGTAAACGTCTATCTATTGCAAAGGTCATCATCTGAATTTGATTCGATTTGGGTCATCGTCGACAGACTGACCAAATCTGCTAATATCATTCCTGTTAATGATAGATTCTGGATGAAGAAATCGACTCTTTTGTATTTAAAGGAGTTGTGTAAACATGGTGTGCCTGTATCGATCATCTCTATCAAGATCCTCGCTTTGCATCGAATTTCTAGAGATTTGCTCTGAAGTCATTGAGAACGAATCTTGATGAGAGTACTGTGTACCACCACAATCGAAGGGATGAGGTAAAGTAACGATACAAAATACTATAAGTGCTGTTTTATGTTTGAATGATTAACCTTTGCTAATAAACCCTATAATCGCTTTCCATTAGAAAGATTATTATTGATAATCATCGTATTAGGATCGAGATCGAATCTTGTAAGGATCTAAATATTAGAGCATCTGTAAGCTGGAGTTAGGATGAAGACACCCGACATACACCCATTGTGAGTTGGACATTTCTTTTAGGTTTAATTCCTATGATGGCGAACCTAACCTTATAAAATACTCGACATGCGAGACCTGAAATGATTGTTGAAATTAGGATCTGATTATTGACTGCCGGTAGTGGGCAGGAGGTTATGTGAATATGAAATGTAGATCTTAAAGTGCCAGATGGGTAGCGAAGTTAAGCCAAAAATTTTAACCATGGAAAAATGAATTGATGATTTGAAAGATCATGGGATATAAGTCCCCGTTGTATGGGACCATTGAGATGATGTAAAAGATTGGTTTGAAAGGCATATAAGCTGGATCTACCCTAGGACTTCAAGAGCTGCGTGAATTATGTTTCGTATATCGAACTTGATAAAATGTCTATCAAGTGAGAATCTGATCACTTCTTGATGAAGTTTAGATCGGCGAAAAGTTGCATTCATCAAAAACCCGTGAACACATGGATAGAGAAAGTAAGTCAACATTAAGACTGATCTTATTCCCGTAGTTACGTTTGATGAAACTCGCGTATTGTAATAAATTATACTTGTGAGAAAAGACCGAATGTGGAGGAAATACCCACATGACTTTAACTCTATAAGAAGCGAGTAGAAAGATAAGATGATCTTTGAGGACAAAGATCCTGTTTAGGGGTAAATGCTGTGACAATCCGTCAATTTATGGTTTATATTTTATTCTCAATATTTAATTGAATACATTATTTTAATGTTATAATATGAACTCACTTATTTTTGGGAATAAATTTGGATTTACGTCTTGAAGTAGCATCGACTACGTCTAAACCGGAGGATTCAACGTTACGTGCTTACGTTTACATACACCATCTTTGGTGACAGTCGGACATTTCAGAAAATAAATTTGTCCGTGAATATTATTTCGAGATTTTAAATTTGTGTTGGTTCATAAACTCACAAATTTACGAGAAGAGATTAGGACTTACGATTTTAATTTAACGTCCTTTACGACTAAACCGGAAACCTTAGGATTACGTATTTACGTTTTCGAACTCCGTTTTTGATGAGACAATTTTTATTAGATTCGTTTTGTGTCGTTGATTCATAATTTATAAAAACTTTTTTCGTAAAACGACCTGAGGGCACGCAAATCAAGGAAACTAGAATCAAGGAGTACCCGTGAATTAGTGGAGATGAGACAAGTGGGACACTTGTCCCTCCCCCACTCTTGGATAGCAAGAACAAGCTAACAAACACCCTTAGGTGTCAAAGCTTACATAGTAAGCAAGGACACATGTCCTCCTCATTTGACTAAACAACTAGGAACATCAAACCATCCAACACAAACCACTTTCTCCTAAACACTTATATACAAAAACTCACAACTCTCTCCTCCCTCTCTCTAAATTCGTCCCATATGCTCCCTCAATCACCCCATTCATGAAAAATTTAACCATGAACTCAAGCTATAATCAACATATGTTGATAGTTACTTAAAAAGATGAAGATTGGAGGTGATCCTAACATGTGAAAAGGAGTTTTCAAGGGAGTTTGGGGCTAATTTCTCAAGGAGTTTTCATGAAGAACAAGGTCTGATTTTTGGAGGAGTCTACAAGTATTTGGTGATCCTAGAAGTGGTATTGATATCTCATAACATTGGTTACCCAAAACCAAGTCTTGTTCATCATCAACCTCATCTTTTCATCACTTTGGTGGTATAGAGATTGTTCTTCCTATCCTTTTGTTATTTTGATTATGTAATCTTGTATTTTCTTTATTTATGTATATGTATATGATGATGAATGATGATTAAAAATATTATGTGGGGATTTGGTGTTGATAGATTTGATAAACATGGGTAAAAAGATGGAAAACCACATGTAAAATGGTTAAAATCTTGTTAAATATGATGGCTGTATAAAAACAGTAAGTAACCAAAGGTTAAACTGATAAAATGATAAAGTGGAATCCATTTACAGTAAGTGTTAGATGTCATACACATGTGAGAGTTGGCCATACAATGGAATCATCAAAATGAGTGAGATATGATCAAAACAAGATTAGTGTACCAATCTGAATAGTCTGTTTTGTAGGGACTGTTAAGGATAGTTAAACGTGGAATGAGCAGTAGCTATAACAAACTTATTTGTAGCACATACTATGAAGTTTATGCCGTAAAAATTTGGGCTTCTATCTCAATATAGAACTCTAGATATGGCTATTTTGGTGAACATGAAAGTAAAAATCAGATTTTGGGGAAATTAAAGTATAATAGTATTATATAAGCACTCAAATAAAAATAGTATAAAATGTGAATTAAAACTCACTAACTTATATAATACATTTATATAAATATGTATAAGGATAAATAAATGGAAATTTTATAAAAATGGTAGTTTGATAAGTTTTATAAGTTATAAAACTATAAACATGATTTTTACGACTTTTTCGGCTATTACCGTAAAAATTAACTTTTTTCACCAATTAAAACTTAGACAATCAAACCCGTCTAATGTAAAGTTTTTAAAAGTCATATACTGATATATAAGTACCTAATACAAGTAAAAGCCGATAAAACCCGAACTATACGACATACGGACATTAACGAGCTAAGTTAGCATATTTGGACTAATAATTTAACTAAATAAGTTAAACACTTAAAAAAATTATTTATTGGGCTTAACCCATTTAGGCCCAACATATAAAGTATAACACTGATAATAAAAGTATAATTGGGCTAATGAATATTATTGGGCTTGTAATAGGCCCATTGGGCTTCAAAATGTAAACAAGATTGAACTAGTATAACTAGTCTTGAAAATTTCCAACACATAACACTAAAATAAGTAATTGAGAATATATAAACCCACTTGATCATCATATATATAAAATCATCATATGTATACATAATTGTTATTTTTATAATAGCATTGGACATGAGTCTAAGACGAGTATTATTTGTCTAGGTTTCCGTGATTGAAGCACGTACCGTACATCCAAATCGCCGATAACCGCCTTCCCACATCAACGTGAGTTCATAGCCTCACACTCTTTTAAATGTTTTTATGAAATGTTTTATAAACCCGCGAGGGAGATAACATGTTAGTTTTTATAAAATAGGACACTAGTTGTCCCGATTGTCTGTTTATTGATTTGGACCCGAATGATTGTATGACCCGATGAATGATTAAATGACCCGATAGATGAAATGAAATGGATTATTAAAGTTAGGTTATGTCACTAAAAGTCCCATTAGCATGAATTGTGAACTACCGGGATTTGGTAGACGCTTATGCATATAATAGTACTATTTTGGGACGATCACCCCAGTTCGCGCCTTGACGGTTGATCCCCGTCGTGCCACATTGATTGGTAAGCGAATTTATGTATGAGAAGATTTACACAAGCGTGATTATTGTGACGACACGCTAATTTAGATGGGCAGATTGAGTTTCGGGCTAGCTACCCGTTGTTTATTGTAGTAAGGTAACAATGTCATGCGGCTTATAATAATCCAAAAATAACGAAATACTGCTATACGCACCGAATTACGATATATTGCTTGACTAGCAATACGGGGTCATATTATTGATATTATGTTTGTGTTTTGGTTTTACATAACCATATTCATATAACGGTTTTTATTTAACTCTACACGACGTTATAAAACGTATTGTATGATATTTTTACGACATTGGTTCGTATAATGGTTTTGAAGGCGAAAGCCTATATTATGATTTTAATAAGGATTTGTATAAAATGACATTGGCTATTTTATGGCCCATTACAAAGATTTGTACAAAATGATTTTGGGTAATAATTTTATACAGATGTTATATTGATGGATTTTATTACACTCTATGAATTCACTCGGCGTTATCGCTGACCTTTTCTTTTAACATGTTTTATCTCAGGTACTTGAAGGTAATTCTCGGGAAGACGACAAGAATTCATGGCCCGCACTTAAATAACAATTTCCATTCAAATCTATTGTAAAATTGTATGAAATGACCATGACTTGGGACCTATGTAACTTTGATATTTATGAATGGAAATGCTTTATTATTAAACGACGCGATTTTTATGCGTTGTCTGTGATGTGAGTAATGTGCTATCCCGTAACACCAACGAGTCTTCCGCTGTATTGAATTGTGTAAATTTGGGGGTGTTACAATATGAGTTGACATAGTATTGTTGCTATGATTCCTTAGGTTCATATTCATTGAGATTTAATTAAAACCCATTTGTAGAACAAATCCGAATTTTGACTAAATAGTTTGGTTGATTGATAGAATTGATATGAACCCATGAACAAGTTGATAATGGCATTATTAAATGCTTACCTAAAAACCTTGTTTTGAAAAACCAATGTTCTAGTTCATCGTTGATCTTACATAGTTCATATGTTTTGATCAATGGTGAAATGGGTACATTGTGAATATGAGAATGATAAGGATTAAACCTTGATTTATCAAGATATTGATAAAACACATTCTCACTTTGCTTGATTTTTTATCTATATGTAACATATGAGTAATTGGAGAAATATGTTTATAGGTAGTATCATCATGACCACAGGATATCAAAATGACCATCTACTCACTAGAAGATACATGCCAGGTCCTTCGTTGACTAATAAGTCTCGTTATTTTCAAAACACTTATCATAATCTCGAGTCTCGTTGTTTCCATGAAGGACGTATTGTTCCTTCTAACCTTCGTGGACTTGATTTCATTCGATTCATGTTCAATACCATTGGATTATATTGTTTGCTTGATATTGATGAGCCAACCTTTCCTTCTTTACTCATGGAATTCTTTAACTCATTCAAGTTAATACATACCAACAATGGTCTATCTTTAAGATTTTCCATCAAGGGGAGAACCTTTGTATACACTCTCGAGGAATTTGGTGAGATTCTCAGAGTTCCATACGAAGGTCAATGTAGGTTCACCGATGCTTGGGGTGTAAACCACTTAGAATCAGCCCCTGTTGATGTGCATTACTTGACTGAGATTCCTTCACCGTTGGCCATCACTCGTGCCCTTGCTTCACCTCATGAACATCCTGTTCTTGGTAATTTTGAAGGAGAATTTCGTGCTCTCACTCCTTGGGAATTACTAACTAACGATCTTAGTGATTTTATGGTCCCTTGGGCCAAAACCATTAGGGAAAATGCAATGTGTTTGGTTGGTGATCGCAACCATGTGCCTGCTTGTCTTGCACATATGTTGTATTGTGTTGTTACCACTACTCCATACAACCTTTCATTTTTCATGACTAAAAGGATAAGATTTTTTCTCAATGGATCTCGGTCTACTCTTCCTTATGCCATGATTCTCTCACGGCTTCTTAAGAGAGTTCTTCTTGATCATCCTCCTCTTAATCCTTCTTCTTTTTACTCCGTGGTTCGAGTCATGTTTCCCATTGAAGGAAAGGCCCCTTCAATTCTCTCACATGACTCAAATGAAGATGAAAATGTCTCTCAAGACAATTCTCTCATTTCTCGATATGATTTGTCAACATCTATCTCTCAATTGTCTTCACTAGACATTGATTCAGACTATCAGTATTGTCTCAATCTTCATCTTCAGGATCGAATCAGAAGTGAATCAAGGCAAGGAGGAAATGATCATAGATGAATGATATATACCACTCTTGTGAGATTAACATGTGTGTAAACATGCATGGATTGTTGAACTCTATCTCTTCTCTTATCTCTATTCTTAGAATGTTGTGTATTCCTTAACTAACAATTTGTGTTTGGATTACCTAGTATTTTAATCCTAGTTATCCATGGTATCGATTTTTCGATTTACATGGCTCTTTGCATCTTATGTGATTAGATAGCCTCCTAGTCTTTGATTATTAGTTCTCTTTTGCTTGATAAACCTTAGTATAAAATCTTGGCTAGCAAAAGTTCAAGGAAGTGCTATTTTCAAACTCCTATGGTCGCGGTTCCATATCAATGCCGCTGTTTTTAGCGATAAGGAACCGCGGACCTACGTAAGGAACCGCCCAGTACTGTTTCAACAGAATCTTTACTTTACACTGTTTTCTTTAATATGTGTAAATCTTTGATAAAACTTTTGCAAAAACCTGCACTTTCCTAAACTAGGCTACCTAATTTCATTGTTCACATAAAATGATTTTAACCTATCACTAGTTTGGATCATCCCCTTCTCTTCTTAAACCCTCTTTTGTTGATTGTGTTCTTCATCCCTTCAACTCTTCTATTAACCTCAACATTTAATCATGGTATCCACTAGAACATCCAACTCCTCGAAAGCATCCTCATCTAAAAGAACTCTTAAGGTAAATCTCAAGTCCTCTAAACTTGGTTCTCCATCTTCTTTCAAACCAAAAAGTGAAGCCTCACCTATCCTCATACCTCATCACTTTCACCACCACTTGCCTCATGGCAAACAAACTCAACCCATGGTACTAACCATTCTCATGGTTCTACCTCCTCTTCATTCTAATCAAGAATGAATGAGTTTTCCTCTACACTCATTTCTAGCCCTCCCTTAAATGTGAATGCTCAACCACAACCTCATCAAAGGATTCCCTTTGTTTTTGAGCCTCTTCCCTTCACTCCACCAAATTCACCCATCTCACCTATTTCACCCTTGGTGTAACACCCCCAAATTTACACAATTCAATACAGCGGAAGACTCATTGGTGTTACGGGATAGCACATTACTCACATCATAGACAACGCTTAAAAATCGCGTCGTTTAATAATAAAGCATTTCCACTCATAATCAAATTTACATAGGTCCCAAGTCATAGTCATTTCATACTTTTTTACAAAAGATTTGAATGGAAATTGTTATTTAAGTGTGGGCCATGAATTCTTGTTGTCTTTCCGAGAATTACCTTCAAGTACCTAAGATAAAACATGTTAAAAGAAAAGGTCAGCGATAACGCCGAGTGAATTCATAGAGTTTAATAAAACCATTAATATATCATCGGTATATAATTATTACCGAAAACCATTTTGTACAAAACTTTGTAATAGGCCATAAAATAGCCAAAATCATTTTATACAAATCCTTGTCAAAATCATAATATAGGCTTTCGCCTTCAAAACCATTATACGAACCAATGTCGTAAAAATATCATACAATACGTTTTATAACGTTGTATAAAGTTAAATAAAAACCGTTATATGAATATGGTTATGCAAAACCAAAACACGAACATGATATCAATAATAAGACCCTGTATTGCTAGTCAGGCAATATATCACAATTCAATGCATAAAGCAGTATTTTCGTTATTTGGATTATTATAAGCCGCATGACACTGTTACCTTACTACAACAAACAACGGGTAGCTAACCCGACAATCATTTGCCCATCTAAAACAGTGTGTCGTCACAATAATCACGCTTATAGAAATCTTCTCATACATAAATTCGCTTACCAATCAATGTGGCACGACGGGGATCAACCGTCAAGGCGCGAACTGGGGTGATCGTCCCCAAATAGTACTATTATATGCATAAGCGTCTACCAAATCCCGGTAGTTCACAATTCATGCTAATGGGACTTTTAGTGACATAACCTAACTTTAATAATCCATTTCATTTCATTTATCGGGTCATATATTCATTCATCGGGTCATACAATCATTCGGGTCCAAATCAATAAACAAACAATCCGGACAAATGTTGTCCTATTTTATCAAAACTAACATGTTATCTCCCTCGCGGGTTTATAAAACATTTCATAAAAACATTTAAAAGAGTGCGAGGCTATGAACTCACGTTGATGTGGGAAGGCGGTTATCAGCGATTTAGATGTACGGTACGTGCTTCAATCACGGAAACCTAGACAAATAATACTCGTCTTAGACTTTTGTCCAATGACTTTATCAAAATAAAAATTATGTATACATATGATGATTTTGTATATATGATGATGATCAAGTGGATTTATACCTTCTCATTTACTCGTTTTAGTGTTATGTATTGGTAACTTTTATACTAGTTTACTAGTTTTACCTATTTACATGTTTTAGGTCCAATAAGCCTATTACAAGCCCAATACTTTTCATTAGCCCAATTATACTTTTAAAATCACTATTATACTTTACATGTTGGGCCCAAATGGGTTAAGCCTAATAAGTAAGTTTTTAAGTGTTTTACTAACTAGTCGGGTTTATAGTCCAATAAGGCTAACTTAGCCCGTTAATGTCCATATGTTATATAGTTCGGGTTTTATCGGTTTTTACTTGTAATAAGTACTTACATATCAGTATATGACTTTTAAAAAGTTTACATTAGACGGGTCTGACCATCTAAGTTTTAATTGACGAAACGTTAATTTTACGGTTTTAGACGTAATCGATACTACTTCAAGATGTAAACCCAAATTTCTTCCCAAAAATAAGTGAGTTCATAATATAACATTAAAATAATGTTTTTAAATAATATTTGAGAATAAAATATCAACCATAAATTGAGGGATTGTCACACTTGGATACCATGCCTTCTCCGCATCCTCCTACCACCAACACTCCTCTCTTGGGTATTCCCATTTTCCATCTCTTGGGTGATCCACACTTGTTTGATTTTTTCATGCACAATGGAACTAATTGCCCTTGATGCTTGAACAACTTTCACCTCATTGATATCCAGTAACACCCCCAAATTTTACATGTTTCAATACAGCGGAAGACTCGTTGGTGTTACGGGATAGCACATTACTCACATCATAGACAACGCTTAAAAATCGAGTCGTTGAACAATAAAGTATTTCCATTCATAAATATCAAATTTACATAGGTCCTAAGGCATAGTATTTCATACAAGTTTTACAAAACATTTGAATGGAAATAGTTATTTAAGTGCGGGCCATGAATTCTTGTTGTCTTCCCGAGAATTACCTTCAAGTACCTGAGACAAAACATGTTAAAAAAAAAAGGTCAGCGATAACGCCGAGTGAATTCATAGAGTTTAATAAAATCCATCAATATAACATCGGTATAAAATTATTACCAAAAATCATTTTATACAAATCATTGTAATAGGCCATAAAATAGCCAAAGTCATTTTATACAAATCCTTATCAAAATCATAATATAGGCTTTCGGCTTCAAAATCATTATACGAACCATTGTCGTTAAAAACATCATACAATACGTTTTATAACGTCGTATAGATTAAATAAAAACCGTTATATGAATATGGTTATATAAAACCAAAACACGAATATAATATCAATGATAAGACCCTATATTGCTAGTCAGGCAATATATCGTAATTCAATGCATAAAGCAGTATTTCGTTAATTGGATTATGATAAGTCGCATGACATTGTTACCTTACTATAACCAACAACGGGTAGCTAACCCGATACTCAATTTGTCCATCTATGTTAGCGTGTCGTCACAATAATCACGCTATGGAAATCTTCTCATACATAAATTCACTTACCAATCAATGTGGCACGACGGGGATCAACCGTCAAGGCGCGAACTGGGGTGATCGTCCCCAAATAGTACTATTATATGCATAAGCGTCTACCAAATCCCGGTAGTTCACAATTCATGCTAATGGGACTTTTAGTGACATAACCTAACTTTAATAATCCATTTCATTTCATCTATCGGGTCATATAATCATTCATCGGGTCATACAATCATTCGGGTCCAAATCAATAAACAAACAATCGGGACAAATAATGTCCTATTTCATAAAAACTAACATGTTATCTCCCTCGTGGGTTTATAAAACATTTCATAAAAACATTTAAAAGAGTGCGAGGCTATGAACTCACGTTGATGTGGGAAAGCGGGTTATCGGCAATTCGGATGTACGGTACGTGCTTCAATCACGGAAACCTAGACAAATATTACTTGTCTTAGACTCTTGTCCAATGACTTTATAAAATAACAATTCTGTATACATATGATGATTTTATATATATGATGATGATCAAGTGGGTTTATACATTTTTACTCATTTATTATAGTGTTTATGTGTTGGTAACTTTTATACTAGTTACACTAGCTCAACTTGTTTATATTTTGGAGGCCCAATAGGCCCATTTACAAGCCCTATACATTTTATTAGCCCAAATATACTTTTATTATCAGTATTATACTTTACATGTTGGGCCCAAGTGGGTTAAGCCCAATAAGTAAATTTATAAGTGTTTTACTAACTAGTCGGGTTTATAGTCCAATAAGGCTACTTTGGCCCGTTAATGTCCGTATGTTATATAGTTCAGATTTTATCGGTTTTTACTTATATTAGTACTTATATATCAGTATATGACTTTTAAAAAGTTTACATTAGACGGGTCCGATCGTCTAAGTTTTAATTGGCGAAAAACGTTAATTTTACGGTATTAGCCGAAAAGACGTAAAAATCATGTTTATAGTTTTTATAACTTATAAAACTTACCAAACTACCAGTTTTATAAAATGTCAATTTATTTATTTTTATACATATTTATATAAATGTAATATATAAGTTAGTGAGTTTTAATTCACATTTATTACTATATTTATTTGAGTGCTTATATAATAATATTAAACTTTAATTTCACAAAATCAGTCCTAAATTTTAAGTTCACTAAAATGGTCATATCTAGAGTTCTACATGGAGATAGAACTCAAAATTTTTATCACATAAACTACATGATATGTGCTTCATTTTATTCCCGTATAGCTACTGATGAATTGATAGGTGTGAAAACACCCATCCTTTTACCACTTAATTCTGGCTAAAACGAGACCAAAACACGTATTTAATATCATTTGTTTGGAATTATGCGTGGTTTTTGTGTTTATTGTGTTTTCGGAGTCAACCGGATGAATATTGAAGAAAACATGGGATTGCATGGGTTTTATCGAGAAAAAAGACTCAAGACGAAGTCTATTGTCCAAGAGATGCAAAATATTTGAAGTCATTGTGCCTATTTGAAGATTTATTGAAGAATAGAGCCAAAGATGGAAGATTCATATATGTCGAAGAACTCGAGTCTATTAAACAAAAGATTATAAGACGAGTTGGAATTATTCACCGACACTTCTCAAAATCCAAAGTCGGAAACGTTTATGTAAAGAAACGTGAAGACTAAAGAAGGAAGAAGAAAAGAAGCCCAAAACCAAGCCCATTCACAAAGCCCACAAGACTTGCCTATAAATAGGACTTTACTTCACAAATTTGACACACTTAGTTAGTCTTGGTTAGTTTTTAGTTTTTCATTTTTCTCTAGTTGTAGAGAGAGAAAGTTCTAAACTTTCTCTCACTAGTTTTCATCTTTTTCTCTTTCAAGATCAAACCTTTGTATTATTTTTCATTAATCAAGTTTAGTTTCAAGCTTTTAATCTTTAATCTCATTCTTCCTTTCTTTGAATTTGATTGATTTTGGTACAAATCTCGTATGATCCGTGTTGTTCATCAAGGATTTTGTGCTTAAAAAGTTAATCTTTTTTTATGTTTCCTTAAGTTCTACACGAATAAGCTTTAAGATCTTTGTGCTTATTGGCTTATTTGTTAGTTTAGCTTATTTACTTTTTAAAGTTTTTATAAAAAATTCATCTTTTTATTATTTATTTGATTTATAAGATTGATTATTTGAAGTTTAGATAAGTTTAATTCGTGCTTATTTGATCAGCTTATTGTTGGATTCGAGCTAGCGTTGGTAATAAGCTTATTTCCATAGCTTATCTCCTAGCTTAAATTTCGGATCAAAGGAAAAATCGGAAAGGTTGTAAACCCTTTTCCGATTGGGATTTTCCGACCAGACCCCCCTTATTCCGATCGTGCTGATCGGAAAAGGGTTTTGAGTTTTCCGACGGCGAGTCCTTTTTCCCACATTCCGATTAGTTAATTTTTGATTATTCCGATCTGCCCTTTATTGATTATTCCGATCAGCTCAATCTTTGCTTATTCCGATTGTGATGCTTTTGGGTATTCCGATTAGTGTGAGTTTTGAAACATTCCGATTGCAACTCTTTTTCCAACATTCCGATCAGACGATCGGAATATATTCCGATTGGGCCTAGTTCGATTATTCCGATTTAAGTTGTTTTGCTATATTCCGTTCTTACTTTCTTTTAGTATTTTCCGACTAAGTTCATATTTTTACAAATTTTTCCAAGTTTTCCAAGTGTTAGTTTTTATTGAGTGTCCATTTATTTTTCTAATATAATCTTTAAGTTTTCAAACATTTATCTTTGAACTCGTTTTTTTAGTTTAATCTTTTAAAGCTTTAAGTCCACTCTTCGAAACTTACTTATTTGTCATTAGTCAAAAATAGATAAACAAACCAACAAATTTTTATCAACCAAGAACAAATCATTCCACTTAGAGCCGAGATCAATTCGAGAGGATACCGAGATAATCTTAGAACCCACACAAAACGCGAGTATCAAATGGCGCCGCTGCCGGCTCTTCTCGTTAAGATCAACGTTTTTTTGTGAGAACTTGGATTTTGGGATCCGTTCACCGGGAACGTTACTTTTTCATAAAAATTCTCAAAAACCCTAAAAAATATAAAATTTTCAAAAATCCTAAAAATTAAAAAACATAAAAACCAAATATATTTTTTCTTTGTTTTTGCCTTGTTAGTTCTTTTGCAGGTGCATGCGTACACGATTAACGTCTTATCAAGAGCCCAAGCCTCTCGAAGACTTAGACATGGCCGGTGTACAAAACAACAACAATAACCCACCTTAAAACAATAATAATAACAATAACAACCCACCTTTCAACAACAATAATAACAACAACAATGAGCCTCAACCGGATAATCGCCCGATGATTGAACTTCTGCAAGCACATGTAGATGGCAACAATGATCCAATTGTCATACCCGCATTTACAGCCAACAACTTTGAGCTCAAATCCGGTTTCATCCAGATGGTCTCTGCTCAACCATTCTTGGGGCGTACCATTGATGATCCACATGACCACATCAAGAGATTCCTACAACTCACGAATACGGTCAAATTCAATGGTGTTCCACAAGAGGTAATCCGTTTACAACTTTTTTCCTTTTCTTTAGAGGGACAAGCCCGACATTGGCTTGCTAAAGAACCGCCACAGAGTATTCTTACGTGGACGGATTTGGAGACCAAGTTTATCAACTACTTTTTCCCACCCTCTCGTACTATCGCTTTGCGGAATGAAATTATCAATTTTGAACAAAAGTACGATGAGTCGTTTAGTGAATCTTGGGACCATTTCAAAGACCTTTTGAGAAAATGCCCACAACATGGTTTTACCAAAGTGCACCAAATTAATACTTTTTATAATGGTTTAAACATGAATGACCAAGATTCACTAAACAGTGCCTCGGGGGGTAATCTTTTGGCTAAGACTTCCAATGCTGCTTAGGATATCATTGAGAATAAGTCTCGTGTGCAAACCAAGAGTGTGCGGACTAATGTCGCTAGTGCTAGTACTAGTGAAAACGATAAGCGACATGACAAAATCACTTCGCTTCTTGAATCGCTTGCTACCCAAACCGCCAGCAACACCAACAGCATCAACGCCAACCATGTGAGATATGCGGGGGTCCTCACTCTTACACCACTTGTACCGCCACCCAAGACTACCCTTCTGAGAATGTGAATGCAGCATACGGTACCTATCCTCAACCCGCTTATCAAGCTCGTCCTCAAGGTGACCGCAACCTGCTTAGCTACCGCTCAAACAACTATCTCTCACCACCCGGTTTTACTCCTAACAATCCAAACCAACAACAAAACCTCAACCGCCCTCCTCAACAACAACAACAACAATCTCGTGGACCATACATACAACCTCACAAACAACAACAACCACCTCAAAGAAACAACCAAGTTTACCAGCAAACTGCTTATCAACCACCCGCATACAATGCTCCTCCCAACCAACCCACCGCTTTACACCAAGAAGTGGAAACCTACATGAGGACTAACGATGTGATCGTGGGAAATCTTCAGCGGGAAGTGCTCAACTTGAAAGCAGACCTGGTGAAACAAGGGAATGATCTGAGAGCTGATATGAGAAACACTTTGGATAGTCAAACGAATGACTTAAAGAATATGATGGCTAGTTTCTTCCAAGGTAATCAACCCTCTTCTTCGGGTACTCTTCCGAGTAACACCGTTGCGAATCCAAGAGGGGAGATGAAAGCAATCACCACCCACAGTGGCAAAGGTACCAAGGAACCCGAGCTTCCTATACCTCCACCAGTGATTGTGACTAAGGAGAATGAGTCACCTGCTCCTATTCCTCATACTTCTACTTCCCCAATTTCTCCACCTCTTACTTCTACCCCTCCTCCACCCAAGGATGTGAGTGATCCTTCGATCCCAAAGCCTTCCTCTTCTTCCGATATACCTTATCCATCAAGGTTGAGGGAAGAGAAGCTCAAAAGCAAGGAAGATATTCAAGTTTCGAACTTTCTTAAAATGTTTAAACAATTGATTTTCAACATCTCCTTCGTTGAGGCTCTCGCTCACATGCCTAAGTACGCGAAAATGTTCAAAGATCTTCTTAGCGACAAGGAGAAGCTTTTTGATATTGCTAACACCCAACTTAATGAGAATTGATCTACAGTGCTCTTAAGGAAATTGCCAACCAAGCTTGGTGATCCGGGTCGTTTCTTAATCCCTTGCAACTTCCCGGGAGTAGAGAATTGCATGGCCCTAGCCGATCTAGGTGCCAGTATTAACTTAATGCCTTTAAGTGTGTGGAAGTAATTATCTCTCCCTGAGCTAGTCCCCACCAAAATGACTTTGGAATTAGCTAACCGTACGGTTGCTCATCCAGTGGGGATAGCCGAAGATGTCTTTGTAGGAGTCGACAAATTCACTTTTCCTGCCGATTTCGTTGTCGTTGACTACGACATGGACCCTCGTGTGCCATTGATCGTTGGTCGTCCATTCTTGAGGACCGGTCGCACTCTCATCGATGTTGAAGCTGGTGAGCTTATCATGAGAGTGGGTGACGATAAAATCGTCTTCAACATGGGAAAGCTTTCTAAACAGCCTTATTCATACGAGAGTGTTAATTGTATTAACGTTCTTGATGAGGCTTGTGAAGAACATTTCAAAGACGCTTGTAAAAGTATTCCTACCTCTCTTCCTAATGTTGAGACCGTTTCCTCTATTGATTCATCACTATCTCTATTTGGAGAAAGTGATTTCCTTTGGAAAGATTTTGAAGCCACCATGGGAGATGTGAACTTAGCTAATGACGATTCTACCACCAATTGGGATGAAGATCTCCGCCTCATTGAGAACCTTCTTAAAGAAGACAATCTTTCTCCACCATCTCCCACGGTTATTGCTATCGATGCTCCGACTTTGAAAACGCCTCCCATTGAAAATCCTCCGGATTTAGAACTTAAAGAGTTACCGTCCCATCTCGAGTACGTGTTCCTTGAAGATAAGAAGAAGTCGCCCGTCATCATTGCTAAGGACTTGAAAGAAGAAGAGAAATCTCGCCTCATCGCCGTGCTTAAAGATCATAAGAAGGCAATTGCTTGGAAAATTTCCGATATCCGCGGAATTGATCCAAACTTTTGTACTCACAAGATTCTCATGGAAGATGACTTTAAACCCGCAATCCAGAGCCAAAGAAGGGTTAATCGTCGTATTCATGACGTCATCAAACAAGAGGTTATCAAACTTCTAGATGTCGGCTTGATCTACCCTATTTTGGATTCACCATGGGTAAGTCCCGTCCATTGTGTGCCCAAGAAGGGCGGAATAACCGTTGTTTCCAATGAACACAACGAGTTGATTCCCATTCGTCTCGTTACTGGGTGGAGAGTTTGTATTGATTATCGCAAGCTCAATGATGCCACGAGAAAAGATCACTTTCCTCTTCCCTTCATGGATCAAATGCTCGAGCGTCTTGCGGGTAATGATTATTACTACTTTTTAGACGGTTTCTCCGGGTATTTTCATATTCCTATCGATCCCAAGGACCAAGAAAAGACCACATTCACTTGTCCCTATGGAACATTTGCTTACAAACGCATGCCTTTTGGTTTATGTAATGCTCCTGGGACGTTCCAAAGGTGTATGATGGCTATCTTCCATGACATGGTGGAAGACACAATGGAAGTATTCATGGATGATTTCTCGGTCTATGGCGATTCTTTCTCTGCTTGCCTTGCCAATTTAGAACGTATGCTTAAGCGGTGTGAAGACACTCGCCTTGTTCTTAATTGGGAAAAATGCCATTTCATGGTAAAAGAGGGCATCGTGCTAGGACACAAGATCTCCAAAGACGGTCTTGAAGTAGACCGTGCTAAAGTCGATGTTATCGCTAAGTTGCCTCCACCTTCAACCGTGAAGGGGGTGAGAAGTTTCCTTGTTCATGCGGGCTTCTACCGTCGATTCATCAAAGATTTTTCTCAAATCGCTCGCCCGATGACCCACCTCTTGGAAAAAGATACTCCTTTTATCTTTTCCAAAGAGTGTCTTGAAGCCTTCAACTTGCTTAAGGATAAGCTGACTAAGGCACCCGTCTTAGTTACCCCTAATTGGGAGCTGCCTTTCGAGTTGATGTGCGATGCTAGTGACTTTGCTATTGGAGCGGTTCTGGGAAAAAGAGTGAACAAACACTTCCAACCAATCCATTACGCTAGCAAGACAATGACAGGGGCCCAATTGCATTATACGACAACCGAAAAAGAGCTTTTAGCTGTTGTCTATGCTTTTGAAAAGTTCCGCCCCTATCTTGTCCTTTCCACCACAATCGTTTACACCAATCATTCCGCGTTGAAGTACTTGTTGACTAAACAAGATTCTAAACCAAGACTTCTTCGCTGGGTTTTGCAACTCCAAGAATTTAAAATCGAAATTCGCGATAAAAAAGGAGCTAAAAACCTAGCCGCGGATCATCTCAGTAGACTTGAGGATCCTTACCAAGGGGATCATCCGAACAAAGAAATGAATGATTCTTTTCCCTTGGAGACCTTAATGTCTATCAACTCGACTACTGATGAAACCCCGTGGTTTGCGGACTTTGCAAACTACTTGGCGGGTGGAATTCTCGTTGACGGGTTAACATCCCAGAAAAAGAAGAAGTTCTTTAACGACATTAAGACTTACTTTTGGGATGACCCGTATCTATTCAAGCAATGTGCTGACTTGATTATTCGCCGATGTGTTGACGGACCGGCAGCTTTAGAAATCCTTGACGCATGCCACAAAAGACCCACCGGTGGTCACTTTGGTCCCAACTACACTGCCAAAAAAGTGTTTGAATCGGGATTTTATTGGCCCACCATCTATCGTGACGCTCACGAGATGGTTAAACATTGTGATGCTTGCCAAAAACAAGGCAAGATCACACATAAAGACGAGATGCCTCAGAATTTCATTCAAGAATGTGAAATCTTTGATGTTTGGGGTATCGACTTTATGGGGCCATTCCCTTCTTCTAAAGGAAACAAATACATCCTTGTAGCCGTTGACTACGTCTCCAAATGGGTTGAATCCAAAGCTTTACCCACTAATGACGCAAGGGTGGTTTGTAACTTTTTGAAATCACTATTCGCTAGATTCGGTGTGCCTCGTGCCATTATTAGTGATCGCGGGACTCATTTTTGCAACGACCAATTTGCTAGAGTCATGGCTAAGTATGGTGTAAATCATCGTCTTTCCACCGCCTACCACCCACAAACTAATGGCCAGGCTGAAATATCCAACCGAGGATTAAAGCGAATTCTTGAAAGAACCGTGGGAGAGCATCGTGCCTTATGGGCTGACAAACTTGATGATGCTTTGTGGGCTTTTCGTACCGCATACAAGACTCTGATTGGTTGTACACCATATCGTCTCGTGTACGGGAAAGCATGCCACCTCCCCATTGAGTTGGAGCATAAGGCTTACTGGGCCTTGAAGTGGGCTAATTTTGATATCAACAAAGCCGGTGACCTACGCAAGATCCAACTCAATGAGCTGAATGAACTCCGTAATGAGGCTTATGAAAATTCTTTGATCTATAAGGAGAAGACTAAGCTCATTCACGACTCTAAGATTAAGAACCGAGAGTTCCAAGTTGGAGACAAAGTTTTACTCTTTAACTCTCGGTTGAAAATCTTTTCGGGTAAGCTAAAATCTCGTTGGTCCGGCCCATTCACCATTGCCCAAATTTTTCCATATGGTACTCTCGAGCTCGCTCAACCTAATGGACCAAATTTTAAGGTGAATGGCCAACGAGTGAAGTTGTACTTTGGTGAGGACATCTCTCACGAGATGCTTCCATCCCTCACCACGTTCCCCATGAACTAATTTTGGGTCGAGTCAGGCTCGTGACTCGGTTATCAAAAACAAGCGCTCCTCGGGAGGCAACCCGAGTATCTATCCTTTTCCGTTTTAACCTCCTAAGTGTAGGGGGTCCTATATAGGTTCTTTATGTTTATGCGGTGATGTGATTACAGGGATGAATGCACTTTTGGAACCTTTGAAGAAACCGTGCTCCCGTGTTATCCGAAATCCAGTTCTATCTCTCACCTATCGTGATTCAATTTTCTTCATACTCACATTTGAAATTGATCACTTTAGTCGTCTCTTCCTTAACTTGATTTAACCAACGTGCACAATGTCATAAGTGTAGGGGAGACTTTTTCCCACATGCTTAAACATTGAGGACAATGTTTATCTTAAGTGTAGGGGGACTTCTATCGAAGTTTTAAGTGGACTTTTCCATGAAAATGCCTTCATTTAACCGGAAAATCATCTTTTTCAACATTTTTCAAATTTTTAATTAACTTTGGCCATTTAGTCATAATTTTTAAATTTTTATCATTGCTTTCATATGTATATACCCCACAATAAAGTCAAAAATATTAATAAAGTGTTGTGGCTAGTTTTGAAATCTTTGACATATTAGGCCCGTTGCGATTATTTTGACTCAACCCGAATAGACTTATCCAAGTTTATTCTAGCTAGTATCCTTAACCATGTAGACCTTAATTGGTTTATTAGGCTAAGCATCCATGAGTCTCATTACTTGAGATTTTAAATTGTGGAGAACGAGAAATTATAAGTCGGTATTCCTGCACAAGCTCACTTGGTGTAATTATTTGCCTATTCTCCCATCACTTGCTAATAAATTATCTGCAATAAGTAAGTTCGTACGATTTGAAAAGTTACTTAGCTTCTAGCCCAAGATCGTTTAAAAGTTGCTCGGTAATGATAAGAGTTCATAGCCAAGGCATAACTTATGAAGCGGGGCGCGAAGATTGGCGAGTCCGAAAAGGCCCTAACAAGGCATGAGGATTCAATTTTATTGCTGAAGATCCAAAGTGATGTGAAAAGCATTATTCCCAAAATCAATATGAAGGATCAAGACTCACGACGAAAAGCAATCAACTCCCATAAAGATCATGGAGAAGTCTATCCGAAAAGACCCTAACAAGGTATGAGGATAAATAGATCCAAGTCCGAAAAGGAGGCGGATCGTTGTATCTTAAAATCCCAATTAGAGATTGAAGAAATAATCATGAAGTCGTGGTCAACAAAGTTGGAGTACCCCTCAAAAGTCTCCAAGTGAAGAAACTCTATTAACGAAGAGAAGACCATTATCTCAAGAACGTCTCTCAAGATATGAAGTATGAAGTACATGCCAAATATCGGACCGAGAAAGGTCTCAAATCGTGAACCGAGTTATGCCAAGATATGAACTTTTTGATATCCCGAGAAGCAGTTTTAAGAGATTTTAAACTTTAGCTAACTATTGATCAAATCGTCCTACTTCGCTTTCGGCCTAAATAAACTATCGAAATAAGTCCAAAAATGCATCTTCATGATCATTCTAAGACAAAAATAAAATATAAGAGATACACCTAGGAATAAGGGAGTTTAAGCATATAATTAAGCCATGTGTGTAAGTGTTTGAATTGCTAACTTATAATAACAATGATCTCGTTTTTAAGCTTAGTTTGGGGAACGTGAAACTTGAGGGTGATGAATCGTCGCAGCACCGAAGCCCTAATGTAAGTCTTAGATCTCTTTGCAAGTTATTTCCACGTAACTATTTTCTATTCTTTTATTTACTTTAAAGTTTTAATTTCTCTTAGTACTTTCATTTTTGCTTAGTAGTATATTAATAAGGCCAAGGTTGATTGATTATGAGAAAAATGTAAATTTGCTTTATCACTAAGCATTGCATGAGGGCATGGCAATGGTTAAGTGTAGGGGATCTGATAGGTGTGACAACACCCATCCTTTTACCACTTAATTCTGGCTAAAACGAGACCAAAACACGTATTTAATATCATTTGTTTGGAATTATGCGTGGTTTTTGTGTTTATTGTGTTTTCAGAGTCAACCGGATGAATATTGAAGAAAACATGGGATTGCACGGGTTTTATCGAGGAAAAAGACTCAAGACGAAGTCTACTGTCCAAGAGATGCAAAAGATTTGAAGTCATTGTGCCTATTTGAAGATTTATCGAAGAATAGAGCCAAAGATGGAAGATTCATATATGTCTAAGAACTCGAGTCTATTAAACAAAAGATTATAAGACGAGTTGGAATTATTCACCGACACTTCTCAAAATCCAAGTCGGAAACGTTTATGTAAAGAAACGTGAAGACTAAAGAATGAAGAAGAAAAGAAGCCCAAAACCAAGCCCATTCACAAAGCCCACAAGACTTGCCTATAAATAGGACTTTACTTCACAAATTTGACACACTTAGTTAGTCTTGGTTAGTTTTTAGTTTTTCATTTTTCTCTAGTTGTAGAGAGAGAAAGTTCTAAACTTTCTCTCACTAGTTTTCATCATTTTCTCTTTCAAGATCAAACCTTTGTATTATTTTTCATTAATCAAGTTTAGTTTCAAGCTTTTAATCTTTAATCTCATTCTTCCTTTCTTTGAATTTGATTGATTTTGGTACAAATCTCGTATGATCCGTGTTGTTCATCAAGGATTTTGTGCTTAAAAAGTTAATCTTTTTTTATGTTTCCTTAAGTTCTACACGAATAAGCTTTAAGATCTTTGTGCTTATTGGCTTATTTGTTAGTTTAGCTTATTTACTTTTTAAAGTTTTTATAAAAAATTCATCTTTTTATTATTTATTTGATTTATAAGATTGTTTATTTGAAGTTTAGATAAGTTGAATTCGTGCTTATTTGATCAGCTTATTGTTGGATTCGAGCTAGCTTTGGTAATAAGCTTATTTCCATAGCTTATCTCCTAGCTTAAATTTCGGATCAAAGGAAAAAATCGGAAAGGTTGTAAACCCTTTTCCGATTGGGATTTTCCGACCAGACCCCACCTTATTTCGATTGTGCTGATCGGAAAAGGGTTTTGAGTATTCCGACGGTGAGTCCTTTTTCCCACATTCTGATTAGTTAATTTTTGATTATTGTGATCTGCCCTTTATTGATTATTCCGATCATCTCAATCTTTGCTTATTCCGATTGTGATGCTTTTGGGTATTCCGATTAGTGTGAGTTTTGAAACATTCCGATTGCAACTCTTTTTCCAACATTCCGATAAGATGATCGGAATATATTCCGATTGGGCCTAGTTCTATTCCGATTTAAGTTGTTTTGCTATATTCCGTTCTTACTTTCTTTTAGTATTTTCCGACTAAGTTCATATTTTTACAAAGTTTTCCAAGTTTTCCAAGTGTTAGTTTTTATTGAGTGTCCATTTATTTTTCTAATATAATCTTTAAGTTTTCAAACATTTATCTTTGAACTCGTTTTTTTAGTTTAATCTTTTAAAGCTTTAAGTCCACTCTTCGAAACTTACTTATTTGTCATTAGTCTAAAATAGATAAACAAACCAACAACTTTTTATCAGCCAAGAGCAAATCATTCCACTTAGAGCCGAGATCAATTCGAGAGGATACCGAGATAATCTTAGAACCCATACAAAACGCGAGTATCATGAATCAACTTCAAAGTATTTTATTAAATTCGTCAAAAACAGTGTAGTCAGATTTGTACTCTAAACTTGTTTTGATCATATCTCACTCATTATAATGATTCCATTGTATGGCCAACTCTCACATGTGTACAAGACTCATAGCTTACTGTATATTAATTTATTCAAGCCATTTTATCAGTTTATCATAAGATTCTTTACCGTTTTATACAGCATCCTAATTTAGCCATGATTTTAACATCCTTTTATGTAGCTTTTAATCTTTTTAATCAAATCTATCAACACCAAATCCCCACATAATATTTTTATCATTATATATTAATCATATACATATACAATTGGAAATAAAATATATGATTACATAATCAAAATAACAAGAATGATAGGAAGAATGATCCTTATACCACCATAGTGATGAAAAGATGAGGTTGATAAACAAGGCTTGGATTTTTATGGCAAAACTTGTGATATACCAATATCAACTTCAAGATCACCTATCTTCATGAACATCTTGTGGAAAATCAGCCCTTGACTCCTTTGAAAACTTCTTTCTAGATGTTAAAACTTGCACCAATCTTCATCTCTTTTGAAGGAGAGTAACATATGTGAGTTATAACACATTTGTGTGGTTAATTTTTGTATGAATTGGTGTTGTGGTGATGATATGGGACGGCACCAAGGAAGGAAATGAGAGAGAGATGAAGTTGTTTTGCATGTGTAAAAATGAGGAATGGTTTTGGTTTAGTTGTTTTAAAGCTTGGATGGTTTTGGTGGAAGGCTAAGGACAAGTGTCCTTAGCTTGTTACGTAAGCTTGACACACATGAGGTGTTGTGTAGCTTATGTAGCCGTCCCATATTGGGGGTGGGGCAAAACTTGTTTTGTCTCATCCCAAACTATTTACGGGTACTCCTCGATTCTAGTTTCCTCGATTTGCGTGCCCTCTGGTCGTTTTACAAAAAACGTTTTTCTAAATTATGAATCAACGGCACAAAACGAGTCTAATAAAAATTGTCTCATCAAAAACGGAGTTCGAAAACGTAAATACGTAATCCTAAGGTTTCCGGTTTAGTCGTAAAGGACGTTAAATTATAATCGTAAGTCCTAATCTCTTCTCGTAAATTTGTGAGTTTATGAACCAACACAAATTTAAAATTCCAAAATAATATTCACGGATAAATTTATTTTCTGAAATGTCGGACTGACACCAAAATGGTGTATGTAAACGTAAGCATGTAACGTTGAATCCTCCGGTTTAGACGTAGTCGATGCTACTTCAAGACGTAAATCCAAATTTCTTCCCAAAAATAAGTGAGTTCATAATATAACATTAAAATAATGTTTTTAAATAATATTTAAGAATAAAATATAAACCATAACTTGACTGATTGTCACAGCATTTACCCCTAAACAGGATCTTTGTCCTCAAAGATCATCTTATCTTACTACTCGCTTCTTATAGAGTTAAAGCCATGTGGGTATTTTCTCCACATTCGATCTTTTCTCTCAAGTGTAATCCATTACAATACGCGAGTTTCATCTAACATAACTACGGGAATAAGATCAGGCTTAATGTTGACTTACTTTCTCTATCCATGATGTTCACGGGTTTTTGATGAATGCAACTTTTCGCCGATCTAAACTTCATTAAGGAATAGTCAAATTTTCACTTGATAGACATTTTATGAAGTTCGATATACGAAACATAATTCACGCAGCTCTTGAAGTCCTAGGGTAGATCCAGCTTATATGCCTTTCAACCCAACTTTTACATCATCTCAATGGTCCCATACAACGGGGACTTATATCCCATGATCTTTCAAATCATCAATTCATTTTTCAATGCTTAAAATTTTTGGCATAACTTTGCTACCCGTCTGGCACTTCAAGATCTACATTTCATATTCATATAACCTCCTGCCCACTACTGGCAGTCAATAATCAGATCCTAATTTCAACAATCATTTCAGGTCTCGCGGGTCGGGTATTTTGTAAGGTTAGGTTTGTCATCATAGGAAACCTTAAATCTAAAAGACATGTCCAACTCACAATGGGTGTATGTCGGGTGTCTTCATTCCAACTCCTACTTACAGATGCTCTATTATATATATCCTCACAAGATTCGATCTCGATCCTAATACGATAATTATCAATGATAATCTTTCCTAAGGAAAGCGATTATACGGTTTATTACTAAAGGTCAATCATTCAAGCATAAAACATCACTTATAGTATTTTGTGTCGTTACTTTACCTCGTCCCTTCGATTGGGGTGGTAAACAGTACTCTCATCAAGATTCGTTCTCAATGACTTCGGAGCAAATCTCTAGAAATTCGATGCGAAGCGAGGATCTTGATAGAGATGATCGATACAGGCACACCATGTTTACACAACTCCTTTAAATAAAAAAGAGTGAATTTCTTCATCAAGAATCTATCATTAACAGGAATGATATTAGCAGATTTGGTTAGTCTGTCGACGATGACCCAAATCGAATCAAATTCAGATGATGACCTTTGTAATAGTTAGACGTTTACTAATGTATGAGGCGATGTCTGCCTTCATACTTTGCCATTAGTAAAACTTCTTTAGATAAAAATACATTAAATCATAAATGTCATGAATAAAATACTTATACTTACAAGATTCCAACATAACTATATCTCACAATCCTCCATATTTAGGCAACCACAAGTGGCCTTTTAATCATTTAACGCCATCAGCTTCTCAATTCTAATGGTTCACATTAGCCGTGAACTCTTTTTATTATCTATATTATCCTTTTTATAAGCATTGTTTATTTTTATATTGTTTGGCAATTTATTTTGCACAATCATTACTAAGGAACACATCCTAATTGGTTCTTTATTTTTACATAATGTGTCAGTATCTACATTCACCTTCCCTGATGAAATATTTATCATGACCGTATTCATTCAAAAAAAATTTCTTCATATTTCTATGTTTTAGTTTCGTCTCAACTATTATTTTTATTAGTTTTACTCAATCCGACATTTAAAGCGTCGATAAATATTACCAGTAATTAAATAATAAATATTTAATTTTATGAAACGTAACCGTAAAAATTTTAAATTTTCTCAGTTTGTCTAATTATAGAAAAATGTTCAAAATAAATTTGAATTTTATTAACAAGATTTTTGTTGATTTATGGAAAATAATTAAAATAATTAATAAGATTCGTAAATGTTCGAAAAACCTTCGTTTATTCTTTGGTAAAAATTTTCTTAGTTGACAAGCAAAAATTGTCGTTTTAAATTTCAAGTCGTGGTTTCCTCAATCCCTCTTAGGTTGTCTTGAGGTATACACAAACATTTACCCCTAAACAGGAGTTTAGTTAAATGATTTGTATATAAGGGAATAATCCCATAAAAATCCTTTGTTAAAACATTTGTCAAAACATATTTGCACTTTCTCTTTTTGGTATAATCCCAAAGTCTTAATAGCTCTAATCTTTGAAGAGTTAGTATAGATTCCATTATCTATTAATCACATGGCTAAATAATGTAAAGGATTAAGCCGTTAATCACATGTTAATTAATCAAGGTACAAGTTATCATTGTTCGGCCAATTTAGGGCAGTCTATAACTAATTATTAACTTATTCTTATTCTTAGAAACAAACAGATGGTCTTTAATGATCACAAGCATGAATTTTTCAAATTACAGTCTACACACATGATTCATCAAACTTATGGATGCTACATGTGCATTGGTCAAGCCAAATGACATAACATGAAACTCATAATGTTCATTACAAGTTCTGGATGTAATGATTGGGATAGATAATCTTCTTCACGGACGCGAAGTTGATAATAACCATGCCGAGGATCAAATCTTTAGAACATACGCTAGAACCTTGTAATTGATTGAACAAATCTATCATCTTGGGTAGTGGATATAGATTTTTAATCGTCAATTTACCTAGTTCACGGTAATCAATAAATAATAGGAATAATAACACCATAGCTCTTCATGATGACGAGCTCGGTAGAATAAAAGCTTTCTCCGACAACTCTCTCAGTTGTACGGTAATTCTTTTAATTCAGATGGTGCTGACATACAGTGCACATGCCACAGGTGTAGCACCAAGAATATAATCAATACCAAATTCATCCTGCCTTAATGGCAAAAGTCTAGGTAATTCACCAGCGAATACCTCCTAAAGTTTCAGATAGGAGAAACATCTTTTAATAAATTTACTTTAAGTTCTTCTTAGATTATAATATCTATGACTAGTTCACAACCATTCACGGTATAATTTTAAGTCTAAATGTAGGATATGGTCATCCATCAAGAATTATTTAAATAACTTTTGATGATCAACATATTATCTTTTAGGGAATTCTACTCGAGTTCCCATCAATTAAGACGATGTCGTCATGTCATAATCAATCCATTCATTCTACTGGTACTATCAACTTTCCAGTTTCATTATCGTCGATAAGATGTGATCTTCTCAAAAGACTAATAATAACTCATAATCCTTCACAGATTCAAGGATATCTGGAGACATAACTAACCTTAAAAAGAGTAAGGTCAACGCATAATCTACGCGAGAGAATTTCAAATCAGATACAGACGAAAACATTAACGAATATGAGTTTATCCCATGTTTTCATGATTTGAGTACGCATTCTAAAGCTCCTCGGATCGTTACCCAGGAAATTCAAATGAAATCTAATCAAAAGAAAAGATAGGAACGTCAATACATCCAGTCGGGTATCAACATTCGGTAATCAAATACTTTTCCTAAGAATCTCACTACGGGAGAATTGGACAAGAAAGAATTGTCAATTGTCAAATAAGACAAGTTCCACAGATGAGTAAATTCGACTCAGAAGAATAAATAGTACGGGCACATATGTAGGTATCCCCAACAATATGTCCCTAATTTGCACTTCTTGCAGATCTCATAAAATTTAATCTTTCCCAACTTCAAAGAAAATGTAGTGTTTATTAATCAATTTTATGGTGACTACTAATCAGCCTTGCATGGTCCTTTCCAAATTGTATGTAGGCGCGTAACTATATACAATTTCAAGATTAACGATGCAATACTCAGTTCGTCAAAATTTTATCATCATGTTTATAATAAAAACATTTTCATGCTTAATTCTTAAATAAGAATCAAAAATAAATTTAAAAAGATTTTCTTTGTTATGAAAAAAATTAAGTTTTCCAAAGTTTTTTTATAAACAACTTCATTTTCATAATGATTATTTATAAGTCTCACTTTAAATAATCCATTTGGTAATAAAAACCCAATTTTTCTCAAGGGATATTGTTCTAACTTATAAAAACAATGAGTGATCTACAAAAGAGTGATGAAAATTTGTTCACCAAGAACTAACTACAATATAATAGGAAATGAGCTTAGCCAAATAATCATGAGGTTCATGACCTCGATGGCACTCAAAAAGAATAATCCACAACGTAATTCAATTCGAGATGAGTACTTGTTCAATGGTTTCATTACTAATGCGAACATTAGGAATAAGCAAGAAAAGATAGATAACATCGATACATGTAGAATTTAGCAATCAAAGGTAGTCTTTTCATTAATCACAAACAAGTCAAAATTATACCGTAACACATTACGTGTCACTATGTCATACAATTTCAAGAACTCATCCTACCAACTGATGTCTCAGTTAAGTTAGGGATTATTTTTAAAAGATACCACAATTAATACTAATCTACAAGAGTCATTAGGTGTTCCACATGTCCCGAAAGATCCATCGGTCCCAATTCAGAAGAAGATTTCTTCAATTTTATTTAGTGGACACTGGGCATCCTCATTAGTGGACAATGGCCTAGGAACAACCCTTAACACGAACCAACAATCATTTAAAACCTAATAATTCAATCAAAGGGCTTAACGACTTCCTCTTAACAATCTCATATTCCATACAAGTTAAATTTTACTTCATTCAAGTTTCAACCAAATCATACTCAATGCGATATCCTACTTCATTCTAATACTTTCAATCTTATTCTTAGGCCTTAAAGGGGCAATAAAACCTCGACATGAACAATACTTAATTTCCAATCCTATAGCTCTTTCAACAATAGTTATCAAATGATTCACTAGTATGAAATGACTCGATCATTCGATTAGACTTCTCGGAAAGGTACTAGTGGCATGAGGCTTTTGGGTAATGGTTCCATTGACAGCCTCAAGTGCAACATTCACCCTTTCGATTCTCAAATTTAAGAATTGGGTGACAACGAATCAGATGACACCTTTCCAGGTGGTAACGTTTTGTCAAACTCCACTCTATAAGGAAAGATTGTCATGACATCGATATCAGATTTAATCTCGCCAATTCTTCTTTAATATCACAATCAACTAATATCAACATTTCTACGACTATCAACCATTTGTTGGGATGATAAATATCCACAAATTGGTTTAGATCTAGGATAGCTAGAATTCCTACGAGAATAGTTTCGATTAATTTACTAGGGGATTTAGGGTTCCTTGTGACAATCTATGTCGTATAAATACCTCGTATAAATATCAAAATAATCATCAAACAATCATGTAATAAAATTACATCATATATATATATATATATATATATATATATATATATATATATATATATATATATATATATATATATATATATATAATCCAAGTTATATGTATATATTAAAATAACACTTCTCAGTCTGGCCTTGTTGGTAACTCGGGAATTCTTCGGCACCGTTATAGTCAAAAGATTCTTAGACATTTTTAGAAAAATGTTTATAGTTAAACGATTTTGAAATGTTTTATTCAAAACCTTGGTTTTAAAAATCTTTCGTTCTCTATAACAAGAACTCTGGTACCAAACTGTAACACCCCCAAATTTTACATGTTTCAATACAGCGGAAGATTCGTTGGTGTTACGGGATAGCACATTACTCACATCATAGACAACGCTTAAAAATCGCGTCGTTTAACAATAAAGTATTTCCATTCATAAATATCAAATTTACATAGGTCCCAAGTCATAGTATTTCATACAAGTTTTACAAAACATTTGAATGAAAATAGTTATTTAAGTGCGGGCCATGAATTCTTGTTGTCTTCCCGAGAATTACCTTCAAGTACCTGAGACAAAACATGTTAAAATAAAAGGTATGCGATAACGCCGAGTGAATTCATAGAGTTTAATAAAATCCGTCAACATAACATCGGTATAAAATTATTACCGAAAATCATTTTGTACAAATCATTGTAATAGGCCATAAAATAGCCAAAGTCATTTTATACAAATCCTTATCAAAATCATAATATAGGCTTTCGCCTTCAAAATCATTATACGAACCATTGTCGTTAAAAACATCATACAATACGTTTTATAACGTTGTATAGATTAAATAAAAACCGTTATATGAATATGGTTATATAAAACCAAAATACGAATATAATATCAATGATAAGACCCTATATTGTTAGTCAGGCAATATATCATAATTCAATGCATATAGCAGTGTTTCTTTAATTGGATTATTATAAGCCGCATGACATTGTTACCTTACTATAACCAACAACGGGTAGCTAACCCGATACTCAATTTGCCCATCTAAGTTAGCGTGTCGTCACAATAATCACGCTATGCAAATCTTCTCATACATAAATTCGCTTACCAATCAATATGGCACGAAAGGGATCAACCGTCAAGGCGCGAACTTGGGTGATCGTCCCCAAATAGTACTATTATATGCATAAGCGTCTACCAAATCCCGGTAGTTCACAATTCATGCTAATGGGACTTTTAGTGACCTTACCTAATTTTAATAATCCATTTCATTTCATCTATCGGGTCATCATTCATCGGATCATACAATCATTCGGGTCCAAATCAATAAACAAACAATCGGGACAAATGGTGTCCTATTTCATAAAAACTAACATGTTATCTCCCTCGCGGGTTTATAAAACATTTCATAAAAACATTTAAAAGAGTGCGAGGCTATGAACTCACGTTGATGTGGGAAAGCGGGTTAATGGCAATTCGGATGTATGGTACGTGCTTCAATCACGGAAACCTAGACAAATAATACTTGTCTTAGACTCTTGTTCAATGACTTTATAAAATAACAATTATGTATACATATGATGATTTTATATATATGATGATGATCAAGTGGGTTTATACATTTTTACTCATTTATTATAGTATTTATGTGTTGGTAACTTTTATACTAGTTACACTAGCTCAACTTGTTTACATTTTGGAGGCCCAATAGTCCCATTACAAGCCCTATACATTTTATTAGCCCAATTATGCTTTTATTATCAGTATTATACTTTACATGTTGGGCCCAAGTGGGTTAAGCACAATAAGTAAATTTATAAGTGTTTTACTAACTAGTCGGGTTTATAGTCCAATAAGGCTACTTTGGCCCGTTAATGTCCGTATGTTATATAGTTCAGATTTTATCGGTTTTTACTTTTATTAGTAATTATATATCAGTATATGACTTTTAAAAAGTTTACATTAGACGGGTCCGATCGTCTAAGTTTTAATTGGCGAAAAACGTTAATTTTACGGTATTAGCCGAAAAGACGTAAAAATCATGTTTATAGTTTTTATAACTTATAAAACTTACCAAACTACCATTTTTATAAAATGTCAATTTATTTATCTTTATACATATTTATATAAATGTAATATATAAGTTAGTGGGTTTTAATTCACATTTATTACTATATTTATTTGAGTGCTTATATAATAATATTAAACTTTAATTTCACAAAATCAGTCCTAAATTTTAAGTTCACTAAAATGGTCATATCTAGAGTTCTACATGGAGATAGAACCCGAAATTGTTATCACAGAAAATACATTATATGTGCTTCATTTTATTCCTGTATAGCTACTGATGAATCAACCTCTAAGTATTTTATTAAATTCGTCCAAAACAGTGTAGTCAGATTTGTACTCTAAACTTGTTTTGATCATATCTCATTCATTATAATGATTTCATTGTATGGCCAACTCTCACATGTGTACAAGACTCATAGCATACTGTATATTAATTTATTCAAGCCATTTTATCAGTTTATCATAAGATTCTTTACTGTTATATACAGCTTTCTAATTTAGCCATGATTTTAACATCCTTTTATGTAGCTTTTAATCTTTTTAATCAAATCTATCAACACCAAATCCCCACATAATATTTTTATCATCATATATTCATCATATACATATACAATTGGAAAACAAAATACAGGATTACATAATCAAAATAACAAGAAGGATAGGAAGAATGATCTGTATACCACCATAGTGATGAAAAGATGAGGTTGATGAACAAGGCTTGGATTTTGATGGCAAAACATGTGATATACCAATATAAACTTCAAGATCACCTATCTTCATGAACATCTGGTGGAAAATCAGCCCTTGACTCCTTTGAAAACTTCTTTCTAGATGTTAAAACTTGCATCAATCTTCATCTCTTTTGAAGGAGAGTAACATATGTGAGTTATAACACATTTGTGTTGTTAATTATTGTATGAATTGGTGTTGTGGTGATGAAATGGGACGACACCGAGGAAGGAAATGAGAGAGAGATGAAGTTGTTTTGCATGTGTAAAAATGAGGAATGGTTTTGGTTTAGTTGTTTTAAAGCTTGGATGGTTTTGGTGGAAGGATAAGGACAAGTGTCCTTAGCTTGTTATGTAAGCTTGACACACATGAGGTGTTGTGTAGCTTATGTAGCCGTCCCATATTGGGGGTGGGGCAAAACTTGTTTTGTCTCATCCCCAATTATTTATGGGTACTCCTCGATTCTAGTTTCCTTAATTTGCGTACCCTCCGGTCGTTTTACGAAAAACGTTTTTTATAAATTATGAAGCAACGGCACAAAACGAATTTAATAAAAATTGTCTCATCAAAAACGGAGTTCGAAAACGTAAATACGTAATCCTAAGGTTTCCTGTTTAGTCGTAAAGGACGTTAAATTATAATCGTAATTCCTAATCTCTTCTCGTAAATTTGTGAGTTTATGAACCAACACAAATTTAAAATTCCAAAATAATATTCACGGATAAATTTATTTTCTGAAATGTCGGGCTGTCACCAAAACGGTGTATGTAAACGTAAGCACGTAACGTTGAATCCTCCGGTTTAGACGTAGTCGATGCTACTTCAAGACGTAAATCCAAATTTCTTCTCAAAAATAAGTGAGTTCATAATATAACATTAAAATAATGTTTTTTAATAATATTTAAGAATAAAATATAAACCATAAATTGACGGATTGTCACATATCCTAAGGTTGGAAATGATTGGGGCTCACATCAAGTTGCAAAGCTTCTTGTTGAACCTATTTGCTAATCCTCCACCTCTAAGAGATAAATGATGGATTTTAAAATTAACATGCTTTTCAAAAGAAGATCAAGCCCAAAGAGAACTATAAACTCAGGACCTAGTTGTTAGCTATCTCTGTAGTAGTTAATTGTCTTTTTAATTCTTGCATTTCCTTTCCTTTCCCTCATAATTTTCTCATGTGGATGATTTGTGGATTTAGTTTTTATGTGCTTTAATCTATGTGATCACATTAAAAAACTTCAATTTATTTAAAATTGAACCTAAATCTATTACAACCTCTAAACACTTGACTTAAAACTGGACCAAAATGTTATTTAAATATTTTGTCACCCTTTGTCAAGACATTCTTTGTGAATGCGTTGCTTTTATGCTACCCTAGCATACTCTAGTGCTAAAAGAGATAAAAATCGAAGATTTGAAATTTTTTTAAAAAGTCTTATCTTTCTCCAAAACTTTTGAAAATCTGGTTTTGCAGTCCACTGGACGCAGTTCTCAAGCCTCCAAGCGGTTCAATATCGATATGGAACCGCGGGCTTCTTTAAAGAACCGCACCCAGTAAAGCTGATTTTGGCTTATTTTTGGTCTTTCTTCTTTGACCACTGTTTGGTTAAGATTCTTTGTTTACCCAATTTGGCTAAACATTCTCTAAAACCTTTCTTTTTCATTTCAAATCTTTGCCTTGTCTATTTTCTTTAAATTCTTCTCTTTTGGGAGTTCTTTACTTCATCCCTCATAATGCCTAATTCTTCCTTTTCTAACCTTGACATTTCTTTGTCACAAACTCCTCAACCTAAAGCTTCTTCCTAAGCATTCAAAGAAACCAGAAATCTCGGTTAAACCCATTTGGATCAAAAAGAACAAGAATCCTCATGCTTCTGCTTCTCCAAAATCCTCCAAGAATTCCTTTTTCTCTCTGATTCAATATTGGAATGAGACTTACTCTATAAATCCAATTACAAGAGAAAAATAAATTCATCCACCACCACCTAAACCTTTCAACTCTCCTCAACTCAATGACCTATCTTCTTTCCCTAACCTCACTAGGCATTGTGAAAACATATCTTATCCATTATCTTCCTCCCCACCAACCTCTAATCTTGATGGACCTCCCCCATCTAACGACTTTTTAAGTTAAGAGATACACGTAATATCTTTTATTAGTATGAAAAATATTAATAATATCTATTAATATAAACATTATTTATAGACATACGGATTACCGTAAAAGTACGGGCCATAACCGCGGATAGAAAGGTCAGACCACAACATGATATTAGGAGGTCGGGTTGCGATTTATACGAAAAATATATTAAATCAAATCAAAAAGATATTTTTAATATCTCCTTGCCAATTTTAAAGATATATGCAATATTTTTTATTTATTTGAAAAATATTGATAAGATTTTTAAGTAAAAAAGATATAGATAATATCTTTTATTAATTTAAAAATATAGGTAATATCTTACTACCTGTTTATAAGATATGGGTAATATATTATCCCTTTAAAAAATATAGGAATATACCCTTGCCAAATTTAAAAGATAAATAATATGTGTAATATTTTTATTAGTAATATTTCTGAATGTGAGGACTAACGCGAAAGGACACGGATGATGATTTCAACGAGAAAATAAAATATGCCCAGCCGTGCGGACAAGTGTGGGTGGACGAACCATGACCGCGAATATCAAGTAAAATAATACCGGTCGTGTGAAAGTATAGTTAATTACCAATTTGCAAGTAAGAGATAATTACAAATAAATGATAAAAGGATTTACTAGATAATATCTTTTTAACAAGTTAAAAAATATTGGTGACTCTTCTTATCGGACCAAACGATACATCAATAATATTTCTTAATAGAAAAAATATACGATAATATTCATTGGGCGTAGAGCCACATAAAAATACGCCAATCAAGAGTTTAAGATATGGGCGTAGAACCACATAAAAATATATGTACAGCGAATGTATTATATTTTCTAATATAAGAGCAGTAATTTATATATTTTCAAACTTGAGTTGATTAGAAAACCACATCAGGTGCTAAGTCAGCGCATGCAATATTGTATATGCCAAAGGAAATCCTGAATTTGATATAAGAGTATATGTACGCATCATGGTAAGTTGTACATATTAATTCAGTTTTCAATTATAAAATACATTAGTCCATCTTGTCAAGTTTTAATCACGAATATATAGATCGAAACGCAAAATAATAGCACGGAAATTTAAAGTTACCGATTTCTCGCATCGATTCTTGCGTCTCATATGAGACCACGAAACATACTTTTTTTAGGGTCCTACGGATGGCGCCAACTTGTTGAAGCATAGTTTGGCTGGGCCGGTCTGAAGACTCTCCTGGGTCGTTAATCATCTTTTCGGGTGCTGAGTAATGCTGCAAACAAAGAAGAACCGATTAGCCGTGGACTCGAGGCCGGAGACCCGGGGTCCACCTCTGACAGTCAAGTTAGTATCAGAACGATAAAGTATAAAAGGGGGGTGTGTTTAGAAGAGATAACCTGATGTAGAATGAGACCCCAACCCTTGTACTTATAGGACTAGGGTTTCTTGAAGGGTAAGTAAGGTGTATAGGCCACGGGCCTGTTGGGTCGCGGGCCTGTCGGGTCGGGCCTTATACCGACTATACATCAACATGCACACTTGATACTTGCATGCTTAATGTTGTTGTAAGTAAACTCTACCAAATAGATGTAGTCGTCCCAATTCCCTGTCCACTCTAACGCACAAGCACGCAACATGTCTTCTAAATTCTGGATAGTACGCTCTGACTGACCGTCGGTCTGAGGATGAAAAGTTGTGCTGAGCTTGAGTCTGGTGCCCCAAGATTTATGAAAGCCTCTCCAGAAACGAGATGTAAATCGTGGATCTCTATCTGATATGATATCTGATCGAGTACCATGCAGTCGCATGATATCCTGCTGGAATATTTCTGCCAATTTTCAAACTGGATAATCCTTACGAATTGGAAGGAAATGGGCAGACTTGGTTAAACGATCTAAAATGACCCATATAGCATCGTGCTTCCTCTAAGTCTGCTGTAGTCCGGTAACAAAATCCATGGAGATCTTGTCCCACTTCCATTTGGGAATTTATAATGGTTGTAGTAAACCACTAGCCCGCTAATGTTCTATCTTAACCTGCTGGCAGGCCAGACATTTAGAAAAGAAGGTAACAACATCTTGCTTCATGTCGTTCAACCAAAAATGCTGCTTGAGGTCATGGTACATGTTGGTAAAACCTGGATGAATGGAGAATGGAGAGTTGTGAGCCTCAGTCAATAAGGCTTCTCTGAGTGTAAGATCATCTTGAGCACATAACTTTGAACCATGCCATCGTCATCTATACGTAACTCTGTCTGCTGATCGATGTTCTGAATAATCGCCCATATCTCACCGTCGTCCTTTTGAGCTGCCTTGGTCCGATAGATTAGGTATGGCTCAACTCTCAGATTACCCCAGTAACCATGTTGTAGAGGTACAAGAAGCTCAATGTCTAAATGCTCAAAATCACGAATAATCTCTTCTTCTACCTTAATGCCATCAATCATGCCCGATTTCCAGCTTAGAGCATCGGCAACCACTGTATCTTTACCAGGATGGTACTGAATGTTGGTGTCATACTCTTTTAGTAGCTCTAACCACCGCCTCTGTCTCATGTTTAGTACTCGCTGAGTGAATATGTATTTGAGGCTCTTGTGATCAGTGAAGACGTCACACAACTCACCATAAATATAATCCATCGATATTTTGAGTGCAAAAACAACTGCTGCTAATTCCAGATCATAAGTGGGATAATTTTCTTCATATGGCTTAAGCTGACGTGATGCATAAGAAATCACCTTCCCATGTTGCATGAATACATAGCCAAGTCGTTTCCCCGAAGCATCGCTATAAATATGAAATTATGACAACCATGGTTTTGAGGTTCGCCACTTTGTCTTATTTTTAGGTTATTTTATTTGTGACTATGTGTTTTATGTGTCTACGTGTTTATTTTGTGTGAATGAGGTTGGAGTGGACATCGTTTATGGGTACGGAGTACTCATAAGTAAATCGATGAACGGTTATTTCATGATCATAAGCTCACAATATAGTGACTATGAAATGAAATGGAGTCATTTTGGTGATTTACGTATACGTATAAATATAATAGTAAATCATATTTTTACGATTTAGAGTTTAGCATTTAGAGGTATTGGATGAGGTATTTAGTCACGGGAATAATTTATTGGATGGTTTTAAGTCATTTTGGACATATTTATTTAGTTTATTTCATATTTCTAGTGTTTTATAAAACTGCATATTTTTCTATCTTTTACGGTATACGCGTAATTTTGACTAGTTTTACAGTTTAGAGGTTTTGGAGGCTTTAGGAGCTGAAATAAATTAAGGTAACTTAAGGTATTATTAATAATGTATTAATAGTAATAAAAAAAAATAGGGTGGGTCGTTTTGGACGACGCAAAGAAGAGGGAGAAAAGGAAAAGGAAAAGGAAAGAGGACTTTGGGTTGGGCTAGGAATGGGTTTATGATCACTATATAAAGTTTATTAATAAAACAAAACACACATATTTTCTCCTGGAGTCTCAAAACCGACGGTCACCATAAAAAATTTTATGGTTTTCATAAAAATCTTGACTTCCAATTTTCTTAAGGTAAAAATCTTCAAATCTCTTTTTAATTAATTTGTTTTAATGCTTTTATAATCAATGTATGATGGATCTAGGTTTATGTTTATTATTAAATCTGTAATTTAATTATAAAAACATGTTAGGAATAATTAGAGTTTATAATTATAAAAGTTATGGGTAATTAGTTAGGTTAATTGTATTAAATTCGTTATTAAAAACTGGGCATAATTTTAGGTCAATTGTTTTGATTATATCTTGAGTTTTAGAATCTTTCATTTTACGAATCTTATACCCTTAGAAAGGTATTTGAGTTATCTTTTTAATGCAAGAAACGAGAACTAAATTGGAGGTCGGGAAGTTGGTCAAAAACATGTTACAACAGTCAGAGGTCAAAACAGTTTTTGGATCAGTCTGTTTTCAATTAATGTTTTAAGATGGTTCGGTACTTAGGAGTACAATTGGACCTTCAAGTGAACATGAGAGTTAGTTCATATATTAAATAAGAGGTCTGGTGAAGGGCTAATCAATTGGAATACTGGAAGACCCTCTGATCATAACAAACTTTTCATATGTTCAAAATCAGTAAAATCTGGATAGGTAAAAGTATATATATATATATATATATATATATATATATATATATATATATATATATATATATATATATATATATATATATATATATATATATATATATATATATATATATATATATATATATATATATATATATATATATATATATATATATATATATAGCTTTAAGGTTGGGGCCAAAGGTGAGAGTTAGCTAACACATGTAAGGGAATAGGGTTTATTTTAAAAAGTATGGGTTTGCTTAAGTGGGCATTTGACTCATAGTCTGTGGTATAAAAATCGGGACTGTTTTGGGTAAAATGTAAACGGGATAGGTTATGAACATAACTAGGTTAAGGGTTTATTAGAGAGGGGTAATGGGATGTGTATATCTAATTAATGAGGTTAATATGAGGGTGAGGGTTACACATCCATCATAGATTGATGAGCCATTTTAGTATTTGGTTCATGTCTTGATTGTATTTGTTTGTGTGTTTAGCTTTTTGCTAGTGCGCAGATATTTGTAGAAGCTCAATCAGGTGAGTTTTGCAATCCCATATCTTTAAATGATTTACTTCTAGATGGGATGTAAGAGACACTTACTTGTTTTTATAAATGATTTGCTGTGAATGTTTTAAGTATGTTGATTTGGACATTATGTGTTGTACTTATGAACTTAACTGCTATGTGGATTACTAAATTTATTTAAGTATACTTGATATCAAGGGTGACAAGGCAGGGCCTTGGGATCAAGACAGGGTCTTGTGGTTTGGTTATTAGGTGTATGGGCGCCTAATATACCTTGGAAGGAGGATAGGAAAGGTTGGAGCCTAGGTTGGATTGAATAAGCGCTTAGTATTGATTAGTTAATGCATGTTAGTATCACAGTGTCCAAATGTTTGTATGATTTTTGAATGAAGTTATTCACAACTATTGAAATGTATCATGTTTTGGCGTTGGAGACTCAACCTATGACTCTCACCAACATTATTGTTGACATGTTTTAGTGTCTATTTCAGGTGAGTTTGTGGTTAAGCCTACTGAAAGTCCCTAATCAATGCTAGAAACCCTAATCTTAACTAATCAACACAAGGTATTACTTTTCAAACGTAATCTTATTATTGTATAATAAAGAATTACAAGTGTTATGGGTAACACCGTTTGATGACAATGTGTTGTGCACACTTTGAACAACTATAAACCCTAACTTATGAATACAGTCGTAGCTGTTTGATTCTATAAGTTCTATGCAATAATGTTATGAATATACTCAAAGTGTTAAACATTAATGCATGGATACACATCCTATTTATAGTGTTACGAGATTGACCTAAATAGTACTTGATGGTGACTACACAAGCTTTCACAAGTTCCCACATCAGTCACATGATGTTCTTCTATTCTTGGTAGTCTTCCATCTTGGCTGTTATCCATCACAGCCAATGAGTATGTCTTCAAGTAATCTTTGACTTCCTTGACAATGTCTCTGACATGGACTCCTCTAAGGTTGCTCACAGAGACTTGGATCTCTGTAAGTCTTGCGATACTTGCCTGCCTCCTAGGCACAGGCAAGGGACTATCTAACAGCCTAATTATGTTTAAATCTATGATCAGGGAATCTAACAAGTTTAGATTCCCAACAATCTCCCCCTATTTAAACATAAATATTGCTAGATCTAACTAAGTTAAGGTAAGTGAGTTAACAGCTTCTTCTTACTCATAACAGATCTAAATAAACATACCTCATGATTTTATTAATACTTTAATGAAAATTACAAGTACATTACAAAAGTAAAATAAAAGGTGAAGGTAAAATTAGGCTGTGAACATCTTCAATAGTCATCATTTTTAATCCTTTCTTCAGCTTCAGCCAAGTCCAATCTGTTATCAAGTTCTTCCTGCAAAGTCTTTGCAAACTTCTTGGAATACTCTGTGTTGATCTTGAGTGACTTCTTGTGACAAAGTAGCTGAATTGTTGAAGCTAAGCACAACTCATCTTCTCTTTGAAATGCATACTGGCAAGCCCTGTTCATGAATGCCATTCCTCTTTCAGGCTCTGTGTATGTCTGACCATCAACAGGGCCAACCTTACCATTGGGTAGGATCAAATCCCTATCCATTCCATCTACTTGAACATCATCGGTAACAAAAGTTTCTTTAACAAGTTGAGAAACTCTTCTTCTTTTGTTGCCAGTCTTTGGGGGCTCTTGTTCAAAAAGCTGTGGTGGAGGATCAATCTTGAGTTTGGCAGCTGTTTCTTTGATCCAGGTAAACTTGGCCTTAATAGTCTTAAGCAGAAGAAAATTAGCCTGTCCAGTTCTTTTGGCAGCTAAGGCTTCAAGTTCGAACCATTCAGATAACCCAAGTGTTTTTAGCCTGAAGTTGTCAAACACATTCATATTTCCCTGTTGGTTATCCCTCCATAAGATCATCTGTGGGGTGTTTGTGGATTTATGAATGGTGTATTTGAACTTGGTTATCTTGCCAGGTGCATATTTGTTGTTAACGCAGGCATCATAGTCAGCTTTGACTTTCCTTAGTGCCTCAGCGCGTTTTGCTTCCATTTCCCTCAACCTTTGTTTTAGCTTTTCTCTTTCAGGTGGAGTCATCTTCCTTAGAGTAGCTTCATTCAATTCTTTGGCTGTCTTGAGTTCATTTAATCTTTTGAATTCCTCAGCCTGTTTCTCTATTTCTTCAGGGGTTAAAGGAATCTCATTGGAAGGTGTAAAGGTTGAAAATTGGGAAAGGTCTGTGGTGGATCCTCCTGTCTCTAGCATCACAGCTATTTTCTTGAGTTTGGTGTCAGTGTCAACCAAAACTATCTCCTTTCCTTTCTTCGAGACAGAGGACTCCACACTTATGTTTTTCAAAACATCAGCTCTTCTGATAAATGCAGTCTGAGCCTGAGTTTGTATTGCTTTGGGAAGGGAGCTAACAGTGAACTTTAGCTTCTTGGCAGCTGGTTCATCATCATCCCCAGGCTCGCTAGTGTTAACCAAAGCCAGGGACTTTGATGAGTCAGCTCCATCTTGATTCTGTTGCTCCCCCTGAGTGTTATCCTCATCATCAGGTATGTTGATAGGTGCGATGACTTGGAGAGGAACATGTGTAATGGTGTTGTCAGCTGATGATGAGCCTTGTTTAGCAGATGCAACGTTAAGTGTTGTTTCTTTCTCCCCCTCACGTTTATCCTGGCTACGCAGACGTTTGGATGAACGTGTTTGAAAATGCCTTGCAATCTGTTCAACAGAGGCAGCCATAGCGCGTTGCCTTTTCCTTGAAGCCCTGGCAATCTTTAGCAGAAGGTTGCCGTTTGCATTGGTATTGGCCTGAACTCGACTGACAATGAAGTTTGCATGACGGTATTGCCTGTTACGAACATCATCAAATTGCCTGTGCATTTCAGACTTGATCACATCCAGCTTCCTTGATAAGCCTTCAATGTCAGATTGGTGATGAACAGGCTGAAGATTATGGATGTTGAGGCTTTGTTGAGCATAATCATCCCCCCTTGGTAAAAGATCAAAGTTAGTTTGGGCAGGATGATCAAACATTAGAAACTCCGCTGTTGGATCATAGGCTGGACGTTGGAAGACTGTTGTTGTTGAGGTAGCAGAGTTTGGAGTAACAATAGCGTCCTTGGGATGAGGAGTATTATTTCCAGCTGGTGTGGACACAACTATTTCCTTGGGAGGAGAGACAGATTGGTGATCTTCCTCATCTTCTTCATCCTCCTCCTCAAACATCCCTTTAGGGATTTCATCTTCAGGCATTGACTCAAGGTCAGAGACATCATCCTCTAATGACAACATTTCTTCATCAGTATTCAGCAAAGGCTCATCGTCATTAGGTTGGTCTTGATTAATTGTATCAGCCTCTTTCTCTTGGTGTACCTGGGATTCAGTGACTGGTTGTACAATTTCAGCCTGCAAATTTTTATAATTAGTAACAGGGAAAAAGATAAGGGGAATGGTCGCCATTTCGCTGTCCCAGAGAGGCTGAGGGTGATTACTCAGCCACTCCAAAGGATAAATCCTTGGGATTCTTTTAAGTGTGAAAAATATATGGTTAACGATCGCCATTCGCTGCCCCTAGGAAAGCTGAGTGTGATTATTCAGCCCCCCAAAAGGTTAAAACCTTTGGGACTCTTTTGATTGTGAAACATATGTTGTTTATGGATCGCCATTCGCTGCCCCTAGGAAAGATGAGGGTGATCATTCAGCCCCCCCAAAAGATTAAGAAACCTTTGGGACTCTTTTAAGAGTGAAACATATGTGGTTTAAGGTCGTCTGTTACGCTGCCCCTAGGAAAGCTGAGGGTGATGATTCAACTCCCCCTGAAAAGGATAAATCCTTTGGGATTCTTTTAAGGAGGGAACCAAGAGGCTGTGTGAAGTACAGCTGATCAAGGTTGAGACATAAGTGTATCCAGGTTTTTGTTAGCCTGAATACTATCTAGAGGGTGCAGGGTCATCGGGGTGCTTTATAAACACAAATGAATAATTCCCTGGTGCAAAGACAGAGTGTACAGAAGTCCTAAAGAGTTCTAAGTGCAAAGACAGACTTCTATGGGTCGAGGATTACCCTAACTTCACCACTCTCTCCTACAGACAATTGAGAGTGGCTGCTTGTGAACCTCTAAAAATGTACACTGATTACCTGTGAGATATCAGCTGGATTAGGCTGGTTTCCTATTGTCTCGGCTGACTTTGAGACACTAGACCCCTGTTGTTGGTCAGTAGAAGTATCTGATTCCACATGAGTATCTGGAACAGAGGAGGTGTCAATCTTCTTTCCCTTGGCCTTAGTAACAGTTTTAGGTTGGGAAGAAGAGGGGATTTTCTTCTTCTTAGGTTTTTGGCCAGAAGAAGCCTTGGACTTCGTAGTGTGCTGCCCAGAGGTCAAAGACTTAGACTTGTCAGACACACTAGAAGTATTCACCTTCTCAGAAGAAGGGAGCAAGGACTTCTCAGCTGTTGGTTGTTTGTTGGCCACGTTCATCATATGAGAGGTGACAGGGACATCTTCAGCTCCTATTTCTTTGTAGATGGCACCTGTGATGCGGTAGGACTTCAGAGCAGTCAACGCAGAGTTGTGGTAGTTGTCTCCCAACAGGCTTTCAAAGATCAGCGACAAAAAGCGAACATAGCAGATATTCTTTTCCCTGAAATGATTTTTTCCCTTCAGCTGTTCTACAAGGTTGGAGAAGAGAATGCTTCCAACATCAACATCAGCTCCCCAGATCAGCCCATATGCTATAGCTTGATGGTTAAAGGACATCTGATCTTGGGATCCCTGCATTCCTCCTAGGGATTTAACAATGTGGGTGAAGAGGACACGCCACATGGGTGAAAAGTACTTAATCTTCAAAGGAGATTTTGAGAGGACCTTAGCGGGTGTAAGGGCAGGGTTTATATCATGGCTGGGTTTAAGTGTGGCCAGGGCATCTTTAACAGCCTTTTTATCAACAACCTTAAGGCATTCATCTCCATGTTTCAATCCAGCCACACTCGAGAAATCCTTAAGGGAGAAAGCAAATGGGTGTTCATTGCATGAAAGGCTAAAGGTTATTGTGTCATCTACCACTTCAGCAGAGTACCAGAATTCCCTAAGGTATTCTTGGTAGAAGGTGGTTGGGGATTTGGTGAAGGCTTCACTTAGGTCACAATTTTGCATGAAGTTAACCAGATCTGAGTATGTGTTGTTAGGAGCCTTAATCCATCCAATGGCGTTGTTGGAGGCGAGGATGCTTTCGTTGATCTCGAAGTTAACATTTGCTGCTTTGGGAACAGAAAACGCCATGGATTCAAGGTCGAAGGTGAAAGAAAATAGAGGATGGGTTAAGAGAGAGAAGCACTTAGAGAGAGAAGAAGATTTGAGAAATGAGAATGGTGGTGGGTGAGAAGAGAAGAGAGACAATATATATATTCAAACTAAGTAAACAGTTATTCAACCGTATTAAATGCAAAGTGCGAAAATAACTGCTCAAGTGGGTCCCTTGACCTTTCAAAACTTATTTATCTCCTCGTTATTCGAAAAATAAATGATTTAATGAACACATTTAATATCAAGCCACAGCCTTTGAGATATTGAGCATCCCTAGCTCAGCAACTAGCCTGTTGAACGAAGGTTCAGCCAAAGGCTTTGTGAAGATATCAGCTAGTTGCAGCTCTGTGGGAACAAAATGCAGCTCAATATCTCCCTTCATTATATGATCCCTAATAAAATGATACTTGATATCAATGTGTTTGGTACGAGAGTGAAGAACAGGGTTGTTGGATATGGCAATTGCGCTGGTGTTGTCACAAAAGATTGGCTCTTTGTCATATAAAATTTCATAGTCAGCCAATTGACTTTTCATCCAGAGCACCTGAGCATAACAGCTGGCTACAGCGACATATTATGCTTCAGTTGAAGACATAGCCACAGAGTTTTGCTTCTTAGCACTCCATCCAACCAATTTTCCTCCTAGGATTTTACAGCTGCCTGAAGTACTTTTCCTGTCAATACAGCATCCAGCATAGTCTGAATCTAAATAGGCCTTGAGATCAAAGCCTGATTCCTTTGGATTCCATAGACCTAGGGATGGTGTTCCTTTGAGATACCTGAAAGTTTTCTTAACAGCCACTAGATGGGATTCTTTTGGGTTAGCTTGGTACCTTGCATAGAGACATGTGGAAAATTGGATATCAGGACGACTAGCTGTCAGATACATGAGTGACCCAATCATGCCTCTATATAAAGTCTCATTAACAGAGACCCCTGATTCATCAGGGCCCAAGTTGTTGGGTGGAAGCATGGGGCATTTCACTGATGCACAATCAGCTAAGTCATATTTTTTAAGTAAATCCTTAACATACTTTTCTTGACAAATTGAAATTCCCTTAGGACATTGTTTAATTTGAAAACCCAAAAAGTAAGTTAATTCACCCATCATACTCATCTCATATTTCTTGGTCATTAATTTAGCAAAACGTTTACTAAGATTGACATTTGTTGACCCAAAGATGATATCATCCACATAAATCTGCACAATGATGAAATCACTCTTATCCTTGAAGGTAAAGAGTGTTTTATCAATAGAACCCCTGACAAATTTATTTTCAGTTAAGAAATTAGAAAGAGTTTCATACCATGCTCTTGGAGCTTGTTTCAGCCTATACATGGCTTTGTGTAGTCTGTACACATGGTTGGGAAACTCGCTGTTCTCAGATCCTTCAGGTTGTGCAACATACACTTCCTCAGCCAAATCACCATTGAGGAATGCACTCTTTACATCCGTCTGATACACAGTGATGTTCATATAGGCAGCATAAGCAAGGAAGATTCTGATGGCTTCAAGTCTTGCAACAAGAGCAAATGTTTCATCATAATCATTTCCTTCAGTCTGAGAAAACCCCTATGCCACCGGTTTGGCCTTGTTTCTGATGATGTTCCCAATTTCATCCATCTTATTTCAATAGATCCATCTAGTGCCTGTGATATTCTTTCCAGGTGGAGCTGGCACTAGTGTCCATACTTTGTTCCTTTTGAACTGATTGATTTCTTCTTGCATAGCAGCTACCCATCCTTCTTCTACCAGAGCCTCAGCTACTCTTTTAGGTTCAATTTGTAAGAGAAATTCAGCAAAGAGACATTCATTGGCTGAGGCAGACTCTGAGTCATGGATTCGCTGTCTAGTTGTGACCCCTGCATTAGGTTCCCCAATAATGTTGACAAGAAGAATGTGTTGATCTCTTGACCACTTATTTTGAGGAGCTGGGGACTCAAGGACAGGAACACTTGTGGGTACAGCTGGTACAATTTGAGGTTCATCCTGCTGACTAGGAGGGCTTTCTTTAAAGACTACTTCAGTGTCAGAGTCTTCTTCAGCCATATTAAGAGGTACAACTTCATTATCAGCAGGAGAGTCTTCAGGGATTTGAAGAATTGGTGAGTCATCAATAGCATTAGAAGAAGAAGGACTACCAGAGGTTTGTGGTTCTTCTTCATCAAGTTCCTGAGAGGTAGGAACTTCTATGTTGTGAGTAGACAGAGGGTCAAAGGCAGGAACATAAGGAGTGAGAGTGTTGGAGTGATGATGACTGGTAGGTCTTGATTCTGTGAACTCATCACTTGGGAAAGATACCTTTTCATTAAAATCAATTTCATCACCCTCTGTTCCTGTTTTCTTTATGACTTCATCATCTTCATTGAATCTAACATGGAAGGTTTCTTCTACTTCTTGTCTTCTGATGTTGAATACTCTGAAGGCTTTGGCTATTGGAGAGTATCCCAATAAGAAACCATCATCAGCTTTTTCATCAAACTTTCCAAGTTTATCCCTGTTGTTGTAAATGAACACAGGGCATCCAAACACATGAAAATAGCTGACATCTGGAGATCTTTTTCTGAAAACTTCATAGGAATTTTTACCATGTCTTTTGACAATGATTGATCTGTTTTGTGTGTAGCAGGCAGTGTGAACAGCTTCTCCCCAAAATTGCTTTGGTAAGGCTGCACCATTCAACATAGTTCTGGCTGCTTGATTCAGAGTCTTGTTTCTTTTTTCAGCCACACCATTTTGTTCTAGGGTGCCAGCTGAAGAGAAGTTCTGTGAAATCCCTTTTTCATCACAAAAAGATTCAAGTTGATGATTCTTGAATTCAGTACTATTATCACTTCTTAGAGCTTTGACTCTAACATCATTCATATTTTCAACCTGTCTGATGAAGGACATGATGGTATCAGCTGCATCACTTTTCCTTCTGAGGAAGAACACCCATGTGTATCTTGAAAATTCATCAACTATGACCAAGGTGTATTTGTTGTGATTAATGGTCTGAGGTTTGACAGGCCCAAACAAATCCATGTGAAGGAGATGTAAGAACTTATCAATAGAGAATGATTGCCTAGTCTTGAATGAAGACCTTTGATGCTTTCCTTTGACACAGGCAGAACAAGTCTTGTCTTTAGAAAACATTACTGAAGGTAGACCAGCAACCAGGTTTTGAGTGGCTATCTTGTTGATGTTCTTGAAGTTGAGATGAGACAGTCTTTTGTGCCACAACCAATTGACACTTTCAGAGGCTTTAGCAAGAAAACCATTTGAGCTGTCTTCAGAGCAAACAGCCATGTTGATGACATAAATATCTCTTATTCTAGGTGCAATAAGCACAACATCATTGTTTTTGTTGAATATGGTTCCCTGAGTCTTAGTAAACAAAACCTTATAGTCAGCATCACATAACTGGCTGATGCTAATAAGATTGTGTTTAAGACCATTCACATATGCAACCCTGGTAAATGTAATCCCATTGTAGTTCACTGAGCCATATCCTTCTGTGTCACCTAAAGAGTTATCTCCAAAAACCACTTTAGGACCTGGCTCCTTTGAGTATCTGTGCAGGTATTGTTGAATCCCTGTCATGTGTCTAGAACAGCCACTATCTAGATACCATACCGATTCCTTGAGATATTTCTGCACAGATACATAGAAACAGGTTAGTTCCTCTGGTGAACCCACTTTCCAGTGGGTTCCCTGAATTGCTTATTAGAAACTCTTGTGTTCCTGAAGAACTTTTGGCTTTGGGAGGGACAATTCACTGTTTCATGGGTATAACTTCCACAGATATCACACCTAGGGAAGTCACCACACTCGTCTGAGTGATGGTCTGTGAATCCACAGAATTTACAGGGAGGATAAGGTCTGTAGTTTCCCTGTTGTCTTTTGGAACCCTGTGGTCTATCCCTAGAGGGTGTCTGAGCTCTTTTAGCTGCCATGTGTCTGTCATGAGCTAAAGTCATGTGGTGAGAGTTTTTACAAACATTGCAATAAGGTTTGATTAACCTTTCCCCTTTGGGTTCACCTAGGACTGACTTAGATTCATGAGAAGTAGAGCATTCAGCGGAAGGCTTAATGTGTTGTTTCAAGAGTTCTACTTCTTTCATTAGAGACAACAGGCGATTTTCAGTGGTAGGGTCAACCTTATTTACAGCTTTAGTATCAACAGGCTTAAAAGCTACTTGTTTACCAGTTTGTTTAGCAGGCACATGAAAAATTTTAGCTGGAGGTTTCTCAATATCTGTTCTAAGTTCACCTTAGCAGCTCGAGAGGAACTGCTAGGTTCAACTCCAGAGAGTTTGGTCAAAGGTGGTAACTCAGCCACATCTTCAGAGACAGGGTCATTAGTCAAAGTGGTATCTGACATATGAATTGTCTCTGTAGATTTGAAGACAATGTCTTTGGGTTTGGCGAGAATTCTCAGCTTATTTTTCTTAGCAGATATATCTCTTTTAATGTCAGCAGGCACTTCATCATTAAGTAATTGATCTATAGTGAACCTAGCACACAACCATTTTTCAATAACCTTGTTTAATACAGAGACTTGATCATTTAAAGCAATGTTTTTCAAGGTTAACCTAGCTACTTAATTTTGCAGGAATATTTTCTCTAAATTAACCCGTCTGAGAGTTTCACATTCAGATTTAGCATTTAGCAATTCAGTTTTAACAGAGTGAAACTTATCAAGTAGGTTCTTTCTTTGTTCCTCAACAAAGTGTAAATCAACAATGGTGTAATCAAGGACATGCTTACGTTCATCACTATCAGACATAGATAAAAGCCTGTGTACATTTTTCATTGTGTTGTCGACCCATTGTCCTGATCTTGCATCACCTTTTCCAACAGCTGGTTCATCCTCAGCTATAGACATGAAAGCCCTGACTCTAGTGGTATCTTCCTCATCTGAAGTCAGTGGCTCATCAGTCCAATCATAAGCTTCAGCAACCAATCCTTTCTCTGTCTTTTTATCACCACCCTTCTTCTTGGACAGAGCTTCAAGCTTCAAGTTCATTTGTTCTAACTCAGATTTAAGTGCCTTGTACTTGTTTTTGTAATCCTTCTTCTCAGTGTCTGATGAATTGGATTGATAAGATGAGTTTTTATGTTGTTTGAACTTGTAAGGTTTGGATGAAGATGATGGATAGGAGGGTGAGGATGTCTTGGTGGAAGGACAGTCTTTTTGGAAATGTCCAAGCTTTCCACAGATAAAGCAAGTTTCTTTAGACCTGTTAGTTGGTTTACTAGCTGATCCTATTCTCCCTGATCTTTTGAAGAATCTTCTTTGGTTGGCTAGCAAGGCTCTTTCATGAAACTATGCATTAAGGTCTGTCAAGAACTCTTGGCTGCTGCGGGTGTCTTCTTCAACATCAGAGTCGCTGTTATGAGGATGTGTTGCAGAGATCAAGGCTTTGGAAGATGCTCCTTGGACTACAAACCTTTCAGTCTCTGACTTGTAAATAGTATCGATCAGCCCTTCTTCATAATTATACTTTCCATAAAGTTGAGCAAGGGTGTCATTCTTGATTGAGTTGTTAGCTCTCTGAGTCTGATTCATACTCAGCCACCTTCTTGGAAGGCTGTTGACAAATGTGGCATTGATTTCAGCTTGACCAATAGTGACATCATTCATTGCTAGATCATTGAGAAGAATCTTCAGCCTTGTATAGGTTTGTTGAACCTTTTCACCTTCAAGTGACTTGAAGGCATTGAACTGAAGTTTGAGTGCCTGAATCTTTGTTTCTCTTGTTTCAGAGGGTCCTTCAAGGCCAAGGATGAGGTCTGTCCACATTTGTTTGGCTGTGGGACACTGAATGACAGACTTCATGATGTGTTTGGGAAGACAGGATATGATGATCCTTTTAAGACGTTTATCTTGGTTTGCCAATTTTATATCAGCTGGAGTCCATTGTTTGAGAGGTTTGGGAAGAGGGTTTTCTTCAGTGGATGTAAGCGCCATGGGAATATAAGGACCATTTTCTAAAATTTCTAGAAGAAAAGGTTCAAGTCCATCGAGATACACAAAAAATTGACTCTTCCAACTGGCAAAATCTTCTTCATCAAAGACTGGTACACTTGTGACATGTGATCCACCTCTTGAGTCAAGAAGTTCGGATAGATCATCGTCATTGGCAGGAGAGTTGAGTCTTGGTGAAGATGGTGTTGTGAAAGGTGATTGTGGTGGGTTAGAAGTTTCTGGCATGGTGGATCTGGATTATAAAACTGAGAACGATGTTTCTTGAAGGTTTTAATATCAAACATCGCTCTAATACCAATTGAATGTCCCTAATCAATGCTAGAAACCCTAATCTTAACTAATCAACACAAGGTATTACTTTTCAAACGTAATCTTATTATTTTATAACAAAGAATTACAAGTGTTATGGATAACACCGTTTGATGACAATGTGTTGTGCACACTTTGAACAACTATAAACCCTAACTTATGAATACAGTCGTAGCTGTTTGATTCTATAAGTTCTATGCAATAATGTTATGAATATACTCAAAGTGTTAAACATTAATGCATGGATACACATCCTATTGATAGTGTTACGAGATTGACCTAAATAGTACTTGATGGTGACTACACAATCTTTCACAAGTTCCCACATCAGTCATATGATGTTCTTCTATTCTTGGTAGTCTTCCATTATGCTTTAAGGAAACAATTTTCAAAACAGTTTCCTTTTTCTTCATAGTCTCGAACACACAAATGGCATGTCCAAAGTGTGCTGAGTGTTAACAGGGTATTGACACCCCTGTTAACCCTCAACCCCTCAGAGTCCCTGATACATCTTGGCTGTTATCCATCACAGCCAATGAGTATGTCTTCAAGTAATCTTTGACTTCCTTGACAATGTCTCTGACATGGACTCCTCTGAGGTTGCTCACAGAGACTTGGATCTCTGTAAGTCTTGCGATACTTGCCTGCCTCCTAGGCACAGGAAAGGGACTATCTAACAGCCTAATTATGTTTAAATCTATGATCAGTGAATCTAACAAGTTTAGATTCCCAACACCTACGAATAGGAGTGAGTAGACATGGAAGCATCGGATTGCATAAAGAAGGGGCTCCCTATTCCTTCTTAGTTTTATTTGTCTTTGAATAAGTGATACTTGGACACCTATATGTTGCTTTTTTGTGTTATTTGTTTGTCTTTGGTAAGAGGTAGGACTGTTACCTACTTACCTAGACACCTGAATTGTTTATTGTCATGCATTTATGTCACCTTTTTATGACATTTATATTTCATTTAGTTTTCTTTATAGACACGCCATGTTGTGATGATATCCATACGTCGCGCCCTATATTCCGCCATGGTGGCGTGTGACAAACTGCTATCAGAGACAATGGTTATAGAGAATTAGGTAACCTAGTCGCGTAGCCTATTTTATAGCTTAAGGGTCCCTGCATATAGGCGTCATAGGAGTATGTGTGCATTTTATATTAATTGAAGTCTTTCTAGATGTTATTTATTGCGATGTTTGTTAATTTTTTACAAGTATGGATTGAACCATAGTAGTTCATACTTAGCCACAAGTTATTTTCATTTCTAGTTTTGACTAGTGCGGGTTGAACCATAATCGTCCACGCTAGTCATTCTTGTATTTTGCTTTAATTGTACATTATGGTACATAACGTGATTAACTGTTACTTTTGGTGTTTTATATGAATTACCTTCATATAAGTTGTTAGGCTATATTCCAAGTATCTAATTCATATTAATTACTTTAATGTTTAAGTCATGCCTCCTAAGAGATTTGTAGTGGTGGAAGTTACTAGAATTAGGAAGATGGGAAGGATTCGGCGTACAAACTATAGGAAGGAAATCTGACATGAGTGGTATCCATGCAAGGCTACAGAGCTCGTGACTGAGGAGCAAGTGAATAACATATGGTTTTATAAGGAAGTGCTAACAATAACATCTAAGGAAGGGATAGGGAACAACTATGGAGGAGAATTAAGAGGAAACCAATATAGGCAGGAGATGTTTGAAATAGGAAGAGAAGAAATCGGATACAGACTCTACTGGATCCAATAGTTATTGTTTTGATAGTTTAAGTTGTTTTCCACTCTTACGGGTAGCATGACTTTATTTGATTGAATTGTTTTCGTATATTTATGTGTTTCAGATTATGTCTATGTTGTTTTAGCTAGACTATGTTATTTTAATAAATGGAGTTTTGAACCTTAGCTTGTGTGTTATGTTCTTATGTTAGTAGATGGATTTATGTGTTACGTGTAGTATTAGTTTCTTATAAGTGTTATCATAGGAGGGAGTACATTTGTGAAAGGGAACATGTATAATTACGGAGGCCTACATAATTATTTATTTTCCACAACCCCAGTGGACTTTCAAGTATGATTGCATGAAAGATAGTTAATGGATGCTTGTTTACGTATATTGGTTGTAGTTATATGTATGTAGTACTTAGCATACTGAGCGAGGTATTTAGTAGTTATTGATGGATGACATATGTTATGATAGTATGGTAAACAACCGGAATGAAGCTAGAAGTAGTGGTGGTGGTGACAATCATGACTTGGTTGCATTGATTGCTGCTCAACTAGCCAACATGATACCGACTATCATTCAGGAAGTGACTAACAACCTGAACAACATCAACAACAATAGTCAGGGAGGTGGAAATAACAATAGTCGTACCTATAAGGCATTCATGTCTTGTGGTGTGAAAGAGTATGACGAAAAGGGAGATGTAGTAGCCCTCACACAATGGATTGATAAGATGGAGAGCACGATGGAAATGAGCGGATGCTTGCCAGGACAAAGGGTCACGTATGCAACGGGTTCGTGTGTGGGTAAGGCTTTGACTAGGTGGATTACTCAAGTTCAAGCAAGAGGAAGAGTAGCTACCAATGCAATGACTTGGAATGAGCTAAAAGCCCCCATGACTGAAGAGTTCTGTCCAAGCAATGAGTTGGAGAAGCAGGAGAATGAGTTTTGGGGACATGTCATGAAGGGAGCTGCTCATGCAGAGTACACGGATCGCTTCCATGAGTTGGCAAGGTGAGTGCCTCATTTGGTTACTCCGGAGGCGAACAAGATAAAGTGATACATCGCTAGACTACCAACTCAGATTAGGAGGATGATTAGGGCTACTCAGCCAAACATAATGCAACAAGCCATTTTGACGGCCACGGTGCTAACAGAGGAAGCAGACAAAGGTGGTAGGTTAAGTACGGTTGGAGAAAAACGCAAGGAGCCGAAGGCAGCAAAGCAGGACGGAAACAACTGGCAAGTATACAAGAGGAGGAGAGAAGGAAAGAATGTCGTGTCAATGGCTAATAGTGGGTACGCGGGTAATAGCCCAAAGTGTTCCACCTTCTCTATGCATCATGGACCTAATAAGCCATGCATATTATGTTTTAAATGGCAAGGAATGGGACAGTGTATCAGAGACTGCCGAAAGCCTATTCTAAACGATGCGTATGCACAAACGATAGGGATGACACATGAAAGAAGTGCTTGTTTCAAGTGAGGAGAAATGGGACACTATAAGGACAACTGCCCAAGGTTGGAAAGAGCACCAGGACAAGCCGGAAACCCGTTAGCTCTAGAAGGAGAGCAAGGTGATGAGATCATAGGTACCATATTGGAAGAAGAGTTTTCTATGCTACTGGAGTAGAAGAAGCGCATGACACTAATGAGGCGACGGGTATGTAATTTTGCTAACGATCATTCGCCACTATATTTTCTCTAGGACTGATTTTAGCTTTGTATTTCTCAAATTATGCCTTCGTTTAATACGGGTCCTAGCGTACCAAAACAAGACCGTATAGTTGGGATAGCTGATAGGTAACTGATAGAGGTAGATGAAATTTCTAGACTTGTATTTTAGAGTTAGGAAATTCTAAGTCCAGTATAGATATAATCCTTTTAAGGCATGAAGGTTGAAGTGATCATGGAATTCGATTAGTAGCAGCACGACAGACTGAGCTAGTATGTCATGATAAGACGTTAAGATTCTAAAGGTGATAATGGAGAGAGCGATGAGTAAAGAGGAACAAGGGGAGTTATACATGAGAATTTCAAGTGGGAGTTCTAGAAAACAAATTTATAGGGTATGTAGTTATAGATGATGGAATATCATGAAACCAGCATGGGGCGAAGTGAAGCAAGATGAGGAAGCAGTTTGGAGACTGAAGAGGTGGATTGGATAATGAGCCGATTTGGGCATTATCGAAAGGACTGGACGAAATTCTCAAAGCATCACGATACGTGGGGCAAGGATTAGGATGTGTGCACAAACGACAAAGAAAGGCGATCGCTCATACGTTGCAGGAACTGAAGATTTGGAAGAAATAGATAGGACTTAGTTGGTGGAGCTGGATTATTAGAGCTGCCTAGAATACAGAGGCATTATGAAAACCCAAAAAAATCACAAGTATGATATATGCTATGATTGAATGGAAGTGGAAAATCCATTAGAAATTTTTGCTTTTTGTGTATTACTTGGTAGAATGAACTATTTCTCACACCCTAAACTATCATATCAACATATTCCTATATGTTATAAGACACAATATGTACATCAAGAATAAGTTCTAATATGATTTAACAAGTATGCTATGAATAAAAATATCTCAAGTATAACTATGATACCCTAAATTCCTTTGAAACCCTAATATCCCCATAAAAGAATTGTAAACTTAAGAATTATGATAATATGAATACACAACCTATATAACAAGTAATCAAGGATTAAAATAAGAGTAATATACTTATCATATGAAGGTATGAAGTTATCCAAAGAATAAGTAAGTGTAAACCATACAAAGCTAAAGTACAAATAAGTGTACATAATTGTGTAGATCATCACCTAAAAACCTTTATAAACAATATTTCAAGATCTATAATTATACAAAAAACCATGTATCTATAATCAAAACAATATATAAATTCTAATCTACTATATAAAGAAAAGTTAAGCAATCATAAAGTACTAATATTCACTAATCTTAAGATAATCACAAGGAAATGACCTAAAACCAAGATTAGCATATAAAATCCATTCTATAATGAATTAAAGTCTAATCTTTTGCAACTAATTATAAAACTCAACTAACTATCATATTAAGGTAATACATTTGTCTCAAGTTAAATTACAAGCTAATGAATCACAAAGTACATGTTATCAAAGCATAGGATCTTAATCTTCCATAATTAACCCTAAATTATGATTATCCTATATAAAACCTTAAACTAAGACTAAAGAAACCATAGAAATCATAAACATATCATATAAGCCCTTGAATAATTATACATAAAGATATAAAACCTAATTACCCAAAATAGAATGTCATTAGGATTAGTGACATAGAGACCCTTATATTAAGAAATCTACTTGGAATCATCACCTAGTCTTTCAGGACAAGTCTACAATCACTAATAGGACTTCATTAAGATTAAAAGATTATGTTAAGACAATGTACACGTATCTTAAAGCACAAGGTACAAGATTTCAATGCATGACTTGTAAATTAGGTCAAAATAGGTATATTCATTCTTTAGACATGTTTACCTAAACTAAACTATCAAACCAACTGTAAGAACTCTTTAGACACTTAAAACACAATGTCTAGGACCTAAATTAAGTTTACAGCAGTAGCTAATTGAAGAATAAAGCCTTTTACTAAGATTTTGAAAGTTTATGGACTTATATTTAATAGTCGTGTGATAGAATCGAACTCGAGATTACGGGATTGCACACAATACGTAAAGAGTTAATTTAATTAATAAATATATTTATTGTATTTATTAATTTATTTAATAAATATATATTTATGTATTTATAAATTTAAATCGATACATAACTTTAACGATCGTTAAATAATTAAGAGTTAAGTATTAACGAGCGTCAAATAAATATATATTAAGTAAATAAAAAGAAAGAAGTTTGGAAGGTTCCGGAACACCCCTTAGGGGTGTTCTAGTCGTCGGTTATGGGGCAGAAAAAGAAGGGGAAAAACTTTCCTTTTATTTGTTTTTGGATACAAGTCTAGGACTATATAAACAAACCTTCTTTTCAAATTTAAGAAACACAAAATCTCTTCCCCTCTCCTCTCTCTTTGGTCGATCGCAAGCAAAATCCACAAAGGGTTTTTGGTTGGTTTTCTTGTTTGATCAATTTACTTATTATCTAGTCCTAGCCCCTCTCTAGGGTTGTGGGTAGATTATTTATAAGCGTTGTAGCTTGATTTACACGTGCTAGAATCACCGTTAGCTCGTTGTATTACATGTGTACAAGATCGTAATATAGTCTTATTTTAGACTATATCTTGGTGATATACGGTATAAACTCGAATTGGTGATTTGTTCTTCGTGTTGTAGATTTGCTTTAGCGTAAATGTATGTAACCTAATTCATTAATTATAATTGTGTTATTATTATGATCTTGTTAAATCGCTTCCGCTATGTGTGCTTTGATCTCGTTTAGGGTTTAATATAATTTTTAAGATATTAATAAACCTTCAGATTTAACCTAGATCGTTAGAAAACCCTAATCTACATAAGTATACTTCCTATTTTCACATCAAACCTCTGTTAAACTTCAAACCAAAGACCCAAATCTCTTAAATAAAATTTCTAAACCCTAATTAAGACCTAATAATTCACTAATCACTTTCCTAAGTCCCTAATCACCAAAATCACAAACCATAAGTTACAAGCCCTAGAACTTAGACCCGGTTTTATTATTTCCCTCCAAAACTCATTTCAAACACTTTACCTCCCATTCCAAGTTCAAAAACCAGATATTTACATGTTATAGGATATTTTATAAGTGGTGACAAGTAGGTGCATCATCTACTAGGATGCTACACATCACCATTCTTATCAACACCATGTCGTGACTTCTTTTGAACCACAAGTGAAGATTGGAATGAATATACGGGCTATAAAATTGTGGGATAGCTTCACTAGCTATTATTAGTCATTCTTCTATCTATGTTACATATATAGAACCAAAACTTGGAGCCTAAGTGTTGTAACAACTATAAATAGAGCCGTATGGCATACCTTGAAGACTTGCACCTCGTTTTCTCTTAACCTCCTACCCATTATTCATATTCACTTCTATAAACGTCATAATACATCCCAAAAGACCATAAAAAAGGTCTAGAAGGAAGCCATTGAAGATTTTGAGGCATTGATAGCATGTAGTGTTCATAAGAAACCATAAGGAGCCATTTTGGAGCTACCTAGGTAATCTCTATGTTAGCTAAGATTTGATCTTGTTATAACGATATATTAGATTTTTTATAATGTTTAAATTATGTTAGAAAGATAATCTAAAAAGAACTAAGTCATTTCATCAATTTAAATGAAAGTTATAAGCTAGAATGTCTTAAAACCCTAGTTTTGTATCTCACATGAAATAATGACTTAAAATACATTTCAAGAGCTATAATTCTAGTAATATTCTATCATTATGATTATAAATGTGTTTTAAAACCTTTTTTTTAAATCTTAGATCATTTGGTACATTTTTAAAGAAGTTATGTGATTTTTACAAGTATAAGGACTAAAACTGTCATTTTTGAAACTATTTAACATTTTGGTCCAAAAGTGTCATTTTATAAAGTAAAATCTATAAGAATAAATGTTTTAAAGTTTGAGACCCTAAGTTTAAATATTGAGGGTTTAAAATGTAAATAATGAAACTATATACTTTAGGGGTTAAAAGTGTAAATATGCTAAACTAATGAAATTAGTGTTAAGAAAGTAATTATTCTTAAATTATAAACTTAAAGGATCATTTTGGTCATTTATGAAGCTATATGGATGAAAACTAAATGATGAAACATATTTTTCTAAATTATTATAAAGTTTAAGGACTATTTATGCCAATTATGAAACTAAAAGGATGAAAGATGTAAATATAAAAGAACATACCAACTTTTGAAGAAATTTCTAAAAATATACATTAATATGTATCATGTTAGTAGGCAACTTTATACAAAGATGTTCCATCTTGATATTACGTTCTGACTAAGTGGTTGAGTTTCCGATTTAAAGTGTCATCGCTCCTCAAACGTTTATAGATGGCTTCTATATATGATAGCCCGAACAATGATACAATATTATCACAACAAATAATTAAAATAATACATGAATGATACATAATAATGTTGAACTCATAATCGAAGACTTAGTATTATACCAAATGTGTTAAACGAGGTTGGTGTGAGACCGAGTTCTTGTTTGTTAGCTCAAGTTATTCTATGGGGTATAAACCTGACAAGATTACTGGACATAAGGTGAGTCCATAATGTCACTAAATTATACTACTTTCAAATGATTTGAAAACCCGTGAGGGGGATATATGCTAAATTGGAATACAAGTGTTTTCGTATGTTGCCCAACATAATTATTGACACTACGCTTACTACTGCCTTTAAAAGTCTCTTTTTAATCGTAACCGTTAATCATCCTAGAAGGTGAACGTTAATATTATGAATAGTACTATTGGAGACTGAAATCTCCTATCTGGGCAAGTCGCACTTGCTAGCAGCTGAAGGTTCCTACCTAGGATAAACAGATATGCTTTATTTTTCTAACATAGGAGTTTGGCAAACTGCCTGCACAAGGGCAATTTGTTGGATTATGTATGTCAAGTAGCGATGTACGAGCTAGTGTAGTGATAATTGATTGTTTTAACTTACGAGCGAATAATAACGTAGCTCAAAAAAGGATCTTGTATTTAAAATGATTTTAAACCAATGGAATCACTCAACCTTTGTGTTGACTTTAAGCATATATTTCAGGTATTGAAACTGATATCATGGAGCAGCATAATAATGATATGGACAGATATAGACTTGGGAATTTTTATCATTCAAACCGATTTTCTAGATCTCGGGAACCTTTGATGTACAAAGTATGTACAAGTTGTTTTATTGAAAATCTATGATTTTGAATGATAATTTATAAAGACTAAATAAAGTTTACTTAAATACTCTTCTAATTTGTTTTTCTATTACCGTGCTTTCATATCATGAAGTAATACCCAAAAATATTGTTCCGCTGCGTCAAGGTAAAAATGGGGTGTTACAGGCATTGGGTGTACGAGACGTAGAGAATGATCTTTACAGATAATGAACGTATCCAACACATATTCAATCTCCTTGATTGGACATTAGGCAATGATGATGGATGGATTTAAGTGGTGACGAGAACGTTCAAAGGCCAAGTACCGTATGGGAAAGGCAAGCATAGTTGATGAAAAAATGGAATAAGAGGAAAGAAGTGAAGTTGAGACGAACTTGAGCTATATCGATGACGGGTTAGGATGGTGTGGATGAAGGATGGAAGTTGCACGAGTTGAGTTGTCTAAAGCAGAGAACGTGTCAACATTTATGTTGCGCGACTTGGGCAATCATATGGAGAAAAAGGATATAGGTTTTTAATATTTCACTTTTTCAAGGTTAGTTTTTCTCTCGGTCTTTATAAAATGATTAATCGATATCACTCAAGCACTTAATTGTTTTTGGTATTTGATTGTAAAAATTTTGGTAATCTATTTCTAATTATCACAAACCCGTAAAAAAGGTAAATTATCACCTACTTAACCATACTATGCTAGAAACACATTGCACATACCACCAAGTAAGCGCAAAGTACAAGCTTGTAATGCACAAGTATGAATTGAATGCCCAAAATGTGAAGTTAAGAAAGTTAATGTGCTAAAAATGTAAATTATTTAAAGTATAAGGACTGAAAATGCAAAATGTGTAAACTATATGCCAAATGTAACAATATAACAAACTTGTAACTAACAACAACCCTAACAAATTTCAGGGACCAAACAGCAAACCCTAACAAATTTCACTAATTACTAACAGAATAGCAAGTTTAACAACCCAAAGGACCAAAATGCAATTTTTAAAAGTTGTTTAGTAAAAACGGACTTATGACTTCAGTAAGATGTATCTAGAGTCCTAGTTGACCATTTTAACTGAAACCAATTCCAAAAGATTCAGAATTGAAAATAAGCTAGTCAATATCAAGGAAATAAGCTGGGTTGGTCTAATTCTCAAATAAGCATTTTTCAATAAGACAACTTTAAGAGATTAGCACTTCTAGATAAGCACTAGAGCTGAAACTCACAAGAAACATTTATAAGCTCAAAATAATAAGAAATGTCCAAGAAAATCCAAATTTCATCAATAGAATAAGTCAGAAAGTGAAATAAGCTAAAACTAGCTTATGTTGACTTTCTTTAACCAAAGTGTGACCAAAGTTTGACCAAGCTTAAATCTCAATTTCAACACTTTTCTAACTGATTGGTAAAAGAAAATAGCAAGTTTAATGAAGAAATTTAATGGGAGATGAAAATATGACTTGATAGAAAAGCTATTTATCACATACACTTTTAAAGCAACCTAGCTTATTCTACAGTGGACTACAGGCTTAATACTTGATAGCTTCCAAAAGTTGGTATATTAAGTTATCCAACAAGATAAAAATCATACTCTAACTCCAAGAAATGAGCAAGTAATGATGGATTGAAATTGGCTGTTTTGAGTGCACATGACTGACCCAAACCTTTTTTAAGTTATTTGCTTGTTTGACTTTGTCTTATCACTTGAAACTTTCCATACTTGTTTTATACCAGTTATTGAGTGCATACAAACAATTTTTTAACCAATTCACTTGCTGAATCAAAATATCACAGAGTAACCAAACACCACTTAAGGTACTGAAACAAAATTTAACCAAGTCTAAGCAAATTAAAACTAAGAGATCAATGCTAATTCTACTCGCATAAGTCAAATAGATCTATTAGAGCAAGTAGCATGCAAAATAAAGTAATTTGTAACACTCTCAATTTTCGTATCGGTACAGCGGAAGGGTCTTTTAGAGTGTTACGGGATAGCACAATAACTCCTATCATAGACAACACATAAAAGTGGTTGTACAAGGTTCAACATACATTCATTCGATATAAAGTTTTAAAGTGTACAACAGGTCCCAAATTATACAGGTCATTAAGTTTACAAAACATAGATCAAATGAACATTTTTAATATTTTGTGGGCCATCAGAGTCGATCTCCATCCGGATTACCTTCAAGCATCTGAGATAAAAACATGCAAAAATCATATCAGCGAATGCCGAGTGAATTCATAGAGTTTAATAAAACCGTTATATAAAACAATCGTTGAAATCAGAACACCAGTATAATATCAGAAGTAAGTCCTCGTATTGTTAGTCAGGCAATATATAAATCAAGCATACATCTTAAACCGTCCATGAGACTGTAGCCTCAATATTACCATTATAGGTAATATTATTATCGTTATTAGCATCGTTATTGGATTACATTTGAATTCATTTGGATTATTATTAGCCGCATGACATTGTTACCTTACTATCAAAACAACGGGTCGCGAACCCGACAAACAATTTGCCCATCTGAGTTAGCTTGTCGTCACAAAAATCACGCTATGTAAATCTTCTCATACATAAATTCGCTTACCAATCAATGTGGTACGACGGGGATCAACCGTCAAGGCGCGAACTGGGGTGATCGTCCCCAAATAGTAAATGCATAAGCGTCTACCAAATCCCGGTAGTTCACAATTCATGCTAATGGGACTTTGAGTGACATAACCTAACTACTAATCATCCTTTTTATCTCGTTTATAGGGTCATAGCATCATTCGGGTCCATATCATTAAGCATACCATCGGGACTACTTGTGTTCTATTTTATCAAAAACTAGCATGTTATCTCCCTCGCGGGTTTACAAATCATTTTATAAAACATTTAAAAGATTGCGAGGCTATGAACTCACGTTAATAATGAAAGGAGGATTATCGGCTACGGGCGTGCTTCGGTCACGGAAACCTATATAAATAATAATCGGTCTTAGAATTTTTTCCAATGAGTTTATCAAAATAGCAAATATACATATGATGATTTTGTACATATGATGATGATTAAGTAGGTTTATATATCCTTGTTTACTCATTTTAGTGTTTTTGTATTGGTAACTTTTTACTAGTTTACTAGTTTTACCTTACATGTTTTAAGGCCAATAAGCTTATTATAAGTTCTTTAACTTGTATTAGTCCATTTTATACTTGTATTATCAGTATTTATACTTTACATGTTGGGCCCAAATGGGTTAAGCCCAATAAGTACTTTTTATATGTGTTTAACTTATTTAGTCCAATAGGCTAACTTAGCTCGTTAATGTCCGTATGTCCTATAGTTCGGGTCTAATCGGTTTTTACTTGTATTAGATACTTATATATCAGTATATGAATTTTAAAAACTTTACATTAGACGGGTTTGATCGTCTAAGTTTTAATTGGCGAAAAACGTTAATTTTACGGTAATAGCCAAAAAAGTCGTAAAAATCATGTTTATTGTTTTTATAACTTATAAATATTATTCAACTACCATTTTTATAAATTTTCCATTTATTTAACCTTATATATATTTATATAAATGAAATTCATAAGTTAATGGGTTTTAATTTCACATTTTATACTATATATTTTGAGTGCTTATATAATAGTATTAAACATTAAATCTTCAAAATCTGATTTTTAGTTTCATCTTCACCATTTTTATCATATCTAGAGTTATACAATGAATTAGAAGCTCATTTTTGGAGGCATGAACTTCATATTATGTGCTACAAATAAGTTAGTTATAGCCACTGCTCATTTATGTTTTACTATCCTTAACAGTCCCTACAAAACAGTCTATTCAGATTAGCACACGCATCTTGTTTTGATCATATCTCACTCATTTTGATGATTCTATTGCATGGCCAACTCTCACATGTGTATGACATCTTATACTTACTGTAAATGGATTCCACCATGTAATTTTATCAGTTTAAGGTTTGGTTACTTACTGTTTTTATACAGCCAACAAATTAAGCATGATTTTAGCCTTGTTTCTTATGGTTATTAATATTTTTAAGCATATTTATCAACACTTGATCCCCACACAACATCTTTATCATCATATATTCATCATATACATATACAACAAGAAAGAAAATACATTTGATTTTTACAAAATTAACAAGAGAAACGGAAAGGATGATCCTCTTTATCAACCAAGAGTATATCTTGTTTTTGGAAGACAACAACTTGATGAACACCAAATATATCTCCAAGATCATCAAACACCAAGAACGTTTGTTGAGAAATTAGCCCTAGGACACAAGCAAATCACCTCCTTTGTTGTTAAAACGGCCACCAAGCAATCAAGGCTTCAAGGTTACTCCATAATATAGCTAGATAACAAGTATCTTGTGGCTAGAAAAGATCAAATGGGGTGTTTGTTCTTGAATGTGGGACGGCAATAGGGTGAGACGAGAGAGTTTTGAGAGTTGTTTGCATGTGTGAAATGGTGGTAAACGATTTAGCTTGTTGTTTTATGGTTAGTGGTAGCTTAAGTGTTAGGCTAAGCTTACACTTGTAAGCTAAGAGTTAAAAAGATGCCACATCTTTGATGTGGTGTCTAGTTTGGCCGTCCCTTGTATAGTGGGGTGGGATAAATTATTTTGTCCCATCCCGCTAATTTACGGGTATTCCTCGATTCTAGTTTCCTCGATTTACGAAAAACGTTTTTATAAATTATGAATCAACGGCACAAAACGAATCTAATAAAAATTGTCTTATCAAAAACGGAGTCCAAAAACGTAAATACGTAATCCTAAGGTTTCTAGTTTAGTCGTAAGGACGCTAAATTATGCACGTAAGCCCAAATTTAAATCCGTAAATTGTTAGTTCATTAACCAACACAAAAATAAGTTTCAAAATATTATACGAGAAAATAATTCACTACCTGAAAATGTTAGATTGTCACAGCTTTTCCTTCTAAAAGGGATCAACGTCCTCGTGATCCATTTCATTTTGATGTCCGTTTCTTATTGAAATCGAAGAGGTGCGGATATTTCTTCCACATTTCCTCCTCTCGTTCCCGAGTATATTCCGGTCCATGCTTTGAATTCCATCCGATCTTGACAATAGGTATCCGACTTTGTTTCAGTTGCTTTACCTCACGATCCATAACCTCTACGGGTTCTTCGATAAAATGCAACTTCCCATCTATTCGAACCTTATCCAAAAACCTGCTAGACATTTCTTCAAATTAGATACATGGAATGTGTTGTGAACACAATGAAGTTCTGGTGGTAACTCTAGTTTGTAAGCCATCGGACCTACTCTAGATAAAATCTTAAAGGGTCCAATATAATGGGATTCAATTTTCCTTGCTTTCTAAATCTTATAACGCCTTTCCATGGCGATACTTTCAAAATTACTCGGTCACCCACTTTAAACTCCATCGGTTTCTGCCGCACATCCGCGTAACTTTTCTGTCTACTACGGGCAGTCAACAACCTATTCTTAATCTGAACTATCATCTCGGTAGTCTCCCAGATCAATTCCGGTCCCGTGAGCTGGGTATCCCCAACTTCACTCCAACATACAGGAGATCTACACTTCCTACCATACAAAGCTTCAAACGGTGCAACCTTAATACTAGAATGGTAACTATTGTTATACGAAAACTCTGCTAACGACAAATGTTTATCCCAATTCTTACCAAAATCTAACACACAAGCTCTCAACATATCTTCTAGTGTTTGTATCATCCTTTCACTTTGCCCATCAGTCTGGGGGTGATAAGCAGTGCTCATGTCGAGATTCGTTCCCAAAGATCTTTGGAGAGATTTCCAAAAATTCGATGCGAATCTAGGATCTCGATCTGAAATGATCGATACAGGCACTCCATGCTTGCATACAACATTCTCAAGGTATATACGAGTCAGCATCTCCAGTGAGAACTTCTCTTTAATCTGAATGAAGTGTGATGATTTGGTCAGTCTGTCGACAATAACCCAAATCGAGTTGTTTCCATATGATGTTCTAATTAGCTTAGTGATAAAGTCCATTGTAATTCGCTCCCACTTCCATTCAGGAATCTTTGGTTGTTGAAGTAGTCCTGATGGCTTTTGATGTTCCGCTTTGACTCTAGCACAAGTCAAGCATTGAAGAACATACATAGCAATATCAGCTTTCATATTCGGCCGCCAGTACAACTTCTTCAAATCATGGTACATCTTATCAGATCCCGGATGAATGGAATACTTATATTTATGGGACTCTAACATAATCAAGTCTCTTAAGCCTCCAAACTTAGGTACCCACATACGACCTCTTAAGCATTTCACTCCATCAGCTCTAAACTCCAAAGGATCTCCTTCTCCTCGGAACCCTTCATTAACAAAATTTTCTTTCTTACAAGCTTCTATTTGCGCATTTCTAATTTGCTCAGGCAAATTATTGTGCACGGTCAAGACTAGAGAACGTACCCTGATAGGCTCTCTATCTTTCCTGCTTAACGCATCGGCAACAACATTGACTTTTCCTGGGTGATATTTTATATCACAATCATAATCACTTAACAGCTCTATCCATCTTCGTTGCCTCATGTTCAATTCCTTTTGATCGAGAATATACTGTAAGCTTTTGTGATCGGTGAATACCGTACACTTGGTGCCATACAGATAATGTCTCCACAACCTAAGAGCAATGACTACAGCTCCTAACTCAAGATCATGAGTAGTATAATTCTCCTCATTCTTCCTTAATTGCCTAGAAGCATAAGCTATCACTTTCTCTCGCTGCATCAAAACAGCTCCATAGCCTCTAAGAGATGCATCACAATATACTACAAAATCTTCACTCCTGTCGGGTAATGATAAAATTGGCGCACTACATAATTTTTGCTTCAATCGGTGAATACCGTACACTCGGTGCAGACCAATTCTTAATGGCTTCTGAGCAAAGCAGCTCTGAACCCGCACTTCATGAAATGGGACCCAGTAATATTAGTTCTGGTCTTGTCCCAAACAACCCTACTTCATCATTTCTACCACCTACTAGGAATGAATGGGATACGTTGTTTCAACCGTTCTTTGATGAATTCTTTACTCCTCCAAGTATTGTTGCTCCAGAACCTGAAGTAATAGCTCCGGTAACCGAAGTTGTCGCTCCAGCAACCGTTGCACAATCAGATACATCTGCACCAACAATTGGTCAAGATATACCTTTAACAAGTAATTCTCAACCAACACATGTTTCAACTACCCATGTCATGCCTATTGATGATGAAGAGGATGATGATGATCACGATTTGGAATTCGCTCAAATGCGTGAACTTCCATTCTTTGGTGTATCTATTCCCGACCCTAATCAAGTCGGGTCGTCCACCTCAGAGGAAGCTCCTTCTATAGTATACTCCAATCCACGGATTCGTGAACATGACAGCAAGTGGACAAAGGATCATCCTATAGATTCTATTATTGGTGACCCTAATCGTCCGGTATCCACACGAAGTCAGTTACAAGAAAGTGCAATGTTTTGTCACTTTGATGCTTTTCTCACTGAAGTTGAACCTAAGACATGGCAACAAGCTTTTACTCAATCCTGTTGGATAGAAGCTATGCAAGAAGAACTTAACGAATTCATACATCTTGATGTTTGGGAACTTGTCCCATGCCCGGATCAAGTGCAGTTACTCACTCTGAAATGGGTTTACAAGGTGAAACTCGATGAGTTAGGTGGAATATTGAAGAACAAAGCTCGTCTAGTAGCTCGTGGATACAAGCAATTATTGGGCATCGACTTTATGGAATCCTTTGCACCTGTTGCCCGTTTGGAAGCTATTAGACTATTCCTCGCTTATGCAGCCCATATGAATATGGTCGTCTATCAGATGGATGTGAAGACGGCATTTCTTAATGGTGAACTCAAGGAAGAGGTCTATGTTCAACAACCGGATGGTTTTGTGAATCCTAATTATCCTAATCATGTGTACAAGCTTAAGAAGGCTCTCTATGGGTTGAAGCAAGCTCCTCGCGCATGGTATGATCTTTTGTCACAATTCCTCATTACGCAAGGCTTCGCTAAAGGCAAGGTGGATCCCACGCTGTTCATTCAGAAACGAGGTAAAGATATGATTATGGTACAAATATATGTTGATGATATTATATTTGCAGCCTCGACCCAAACCTTATCGGATGAGTTTGGGACACTCATGTCTTCCAAGTTTAAGATGTCAATGATGGGCAAGGTATCATTCTTCTTAGGACTTCAGATATCTCAGAGTCCCAGAGGCCTCTTTATCAATCAATCCAAGTATGCCCTTGAATCGCTTAAGAAGTATAAGATGGAATCTTGCGACCCCGTGGATACTCCAATGGTGGAACGAACTAAGCTTGATGCAGATCCACATGGAGTTGCCGTTGATCCGACACTTTATCGTGGAATGATCGATACCCTTCTGTATATCACAGCCAGTCGACCTGATCTTCAGTTTGCTATATGTATGTGTGCCAGGTATCAAACTAGGCCTACTGAGTTACACTTAGCTACTGTTAAAAGGATCTTTCGATATCTTAAAGGAACCATTAATCGGGGACTTTGGTATTCGAAGGACTCTTCTATTGCACTAATGGCATATGCAGATGCGGATCACGCGGGTTGTCAAGATACAAGGCGTAGCACGAGTGGAACTTTGCAACTACTAGGAGATCGACTAATCAGTTGGGCATCGAAAAGGCAGAAAAGCGCTGCAATTTCAAGTACGGAAGCAGAATACATAGCTATGTCCGGTTGCTGTGCTCAAATTCTTTGGATGAGATCGCAATTAACCGACTATGGTCTAGGTTTCAACAAGATTCCAATGTACTGTGACAACAAGAGTGCAATTGCCTTATGCTGCAACAATGTTCAATTCTCCCGGTCGAAGCATATTGACATTCGCTACCACTTCATCAAGGAGCAAGTGGAAAATGGAGTAATCGAGCTTTACTTTGTCCGATCTGAGTATCAACTGGCGGATATTTTCACGAAGGCTTTAGATCGCGCTCGAATTGAATTTTTGGCCGACAAGCTAGGAATAAGAACCTTCTCGCCTGAGACTCTAAAGGAACTAGCAGATGAAGCGAAAGAATAGTGGTGGTAAAACTATTCTCCGTATCCTTGGTGATCATTTGTATATATTGTTTATATTTTAATCCACAAAAGCAAAATACAAAAATATAAAACCATATAAAAACCATAAAAATTGAAAAATCTAGAAAAATCCAAAAATATTTTTACTTTATTTTTCAAAGGCATGTCTTTTGGTACGATAATATTTACGGCCTTAGAAATGTTGATTAATATTGACACGGCGCCATAAATAGAGTTCGTACAAAAGTTGTAAATATTTCATAAAACATGCCTAAATGGCTTGTAGTTATTTCTGACTGCAACCCGATCTTCATATTAAAGTCAAGTATTTCTTATGGAAGCTTTGGCTCACAACGGGAATTAATTTTCTCGGTCAAGGTTTACTTTAAAACCTTGTAAGGGATCAAGTCTACTTTATAACTTGGTCTAACACAAATCTATGTACGCCTCAGTGCATTTATTTGTTAAAACAAGAGAAGTCTTGTTTTTATGAAGCTATCATCTCTACAACCATGCTATCTACAATTGGTATCTACATACTCGATGATGCGACTACTCAACTGACGACTACAACTCTTTCGATAGAACACGGGTCAACAATTGAGGGGGAGCAACTGTCAAGCATTCAGAATCTTCGATGCCGAACGTGCCAAGTTCACAAGTTGGTGTCAAGACAACAATACCAATCGTACATGTGGTGTCAAGAGATGACTTCAGACGTGACGAGGCGACCAACATATGCTGCCAAGAACCATTTGATCTTATCATATGATGTTCTCATCTATCAGGTCCAACCTTGTCAATTATTTTCTAATATGGTGATTATGTGATCATGCTACAAATCGATATCATATCTCATACATTTGGTATCATGAAGATAAAACGGACTTGCATTTTTTTCCCAAAACCTTTGTTAAAACTTCATTAAATCAATTGGTATTAAAAAACATCGATTGGGTTAATTTTTTTAATATGGGGGAGAAAATGTGATTTAATATGGGATATTATCACAAATGTTTGACTTAACGTGCTGGCTCATCCCGACATGTGCGAAATGTTTTCGAATATCGTGGCATATGTTAAGGGGGAGCAAAATGGATTTGCATATCAAAATGGATTTTCATGGTGACATATACTTACCCAAAACCCATTTATTTCACGACGATGAAGATTGTGGTGACATAAGGATGGTAGGATAGGTTAAGTCCTATGATTCTTCCAGAACCGGAGGAATCTTCCCAAGGACATTCCATAGCTAGAAATAGTAGTCCTTAGGAAAGTTGGAGAAAGATTGTGAACGCAGCTGAATGCCGACCAAGTACTTAAGTTAGCACTGGAACAATCACAACAAGGTGCTAGTTATGACGTATTGGTAAGCATTGAAGGGGTTGAAGAATGAAAAAGAATTGTAATGATAAAGGGTGTAAAGAAAGAAGCCCTCCTTACAACTTTAGGCAGAAACCGGGTCAATACATATGCTATTGAGATCATTTTAATGATTCTTGATATTGAAGACAGACATCATGGACCCAGTGATGCAATGCACAACCCATCCCAGCTAACTCAGATATCTCTTAAAAGATATTTGTTTTAATCACACGGAGACAACACGTTATCTATTGATTTATTCACTCCGAATAAATTGGTATTGAAAAGGTGGCACTCCTCTCCAGCCTCCGATCACTAAAATCTAAAATGCACGATCGAGTCTAGAGCCATTTGAGATCATCAAATATCTCATTAGGACACACTTTCATATTTCCTTGCTTCTTCACACACTGTGAAAAGTAAGAAAGATTTCAAGAGTCCTACGCAAAATCTTCATGATCTTGCCTGAACATCCGAGTAATACGAAAGTATTTACAATGAAGATGGAAATCCTTCTTGAGCGAATATCAAAAAGCTCATGGTAGGTGACTTGTGCGATTCTTTATGAATCAAACTTGTGATAACTGGAAAGCAACAGCTGTTTAATTCTTAACTGAATTTAAACACGTTCCAGGCCTCTACGCAATATCTTAGTGATCTTGCCAGAACACTCAGAGTGATACCTTAGAGTTCACAGTGATGAGTGGAAATCCTTCTAGTGTTAACCTCAAACAGCACTTGGTAGGTAACTTGCAAGATTCTATACGAATCAAGCTCGTGACAACTGGAAAGCAACGATGGTGCGGTTCTTAATTGAATTTCACTTGTTCCAGGAACATGAATTGACGGCTTCAAATCATGCAGATACTTTTATCCAAATGATTCACTCTTTACGTTCGCAGTCAGCTTTGGACGGTCGAGTAAAGAGAACGGGTTTACCCGCGAAATCCTGTCAGGAAGTTACTTAATTGAAACTATCCGTCACGGGTACGATATCTAATATCGTCCAACGGTCTTCACCGACCGGAGGTAAAATGCTACCGAATTAGAATGAGATGTTCAAAGCCATTTCGTTCGTGTCTACTTATGTTGCGGCATTTGAAGACGGTGGCGTTGCGGGATCCAAGAAGAAGTCGTCCCTGCATGCTTATACTTTATGCACTTAATATCTTATTTAATTCAAGAAAGCCTAAAAGTTAAGTCTTCCGTTGTATCAAACTCTGAAGCTTTCAAGAATTACGAAGGTATAAGTATGTGGGACGTGAGGTCACGAAGAGGCGAAGATCACAAGTGATGGATGCACGAGATCAAGGCAAGAGATTAGTGCTCAAGATTGATATCAAAGATCACATAAGCATGTTCACCAGAAAAGAAAAAGAAAAAGAAAGACGAAGACTACGAGCTCAAGACAAGCATAGTATGCTAGGTTTATTTTATTATTGTAACTTGGGTAACGCCCTTGTTTGGAGTGACCTCCCTTAGGGGGAGATTGTTGGAAATACGTTTTACGTATTAAGAAGGATCGGTCACTCCAACGATACTCCATGTAATAGCTCGTAGTTTAGTTAACACTCTTTATTTATCAAACAAGTCCAAGCCAAGCCTACAACTTGTGTAGGCCGGCCCAAACGTGTAAGCCCAAGCCCATTACAAGGCTTGGGTATATAAACCCTCTCCATTGATGGAGAGGGTGTGGTTTTTCATTATTTTACACATAGTTGTTCTTAACTTTCTCTCTCTAGAAGTGTGAAATCCACCATCTTTCTATCTCTTTCTCTCTCTAAAAACATAAGCATAGATTTACAAATCTACATTTGTTAATCACATGACCAAGAAATTGCACATAATCTAACCAGAAATCACATTTCGAAAACTTAGCATACAACTTTTCATCCATTAGCAAATTCAAAATAATCCTTAAATGTTCTCTACGTTCATCTTCATTCTTAGAATAGATTAGAATATCATCAATAAACACAATCACAAATTTGTCCAATTAGGGCTTGCACACTCGATTCATTAAATCCATGAAAACCGCAGGTGCGTTAGTTAACCCAAATGGCATTACTTGAAATTCATAGTGTCCATAACGAGTTCTAAATGCAGTTATAGGAATATCTTCTTCACGGACACAAAGTTGGTGATATCCTGATCGCAAATCTATCTTAGAATACACACTAGATCCTTGTAGTTGATCAAACAAATCATCAATCCTAGGTAAAGGATATCAATTTTTAATTGTCAACTTATTCAGTTCCCTATAGTCAATGCACATACGGAAAGATCCATCCTTCTTCTTAACGAACAAGACTGGAGCTCCCCAAGGCGACGAGCTCGGTAGAATAAAACCTTTATCAGACAACTCCTTAAGTTGCTCAGATAACTCCTTTAATTAAGAAGGGGCTAATCGGTATGGCGCACGTGCCACCGGTGCAGCACCAGGAATTAAATCGATTCGAAACTGTACTTGCCTTATCGGTGGAAGTCCGGGTAAATATTTAGGAAATACCTCAGGAAATTCACAAATAATAGGTACATCTTCCTATCGTTTCTCCCTAGACTCATTCCCGGTCACTTGAGCTAAAAATAACTCACAACCGTTCCTGATGTACTTTTGGACTTTAATACATGAAACGATTTTCAAACGGGATTCACCTCGATTACCATCAATTACTAACGTCCTATTCCTAAGAGGAATCTTAACCTTCTTCTCTCCACATAAAATAGTAGCATTATTCAACGACAACCAATCCATACCAATAATAATATCAAAACTACCTAATTCTATCAACATCAAATCAATCGGAAATGAATAGTTTAAGAGATTTAGAGAGCATCCTTCTAATAGCTTATTAGTTTTCACTAATTTACCATCAGCCAATTCCACCTCGTAACTGGTATTTATCTCAACAGGTTAAATGTCAATAAGGGCACTAAATTTAGTGGATACAAAGCTCCTATCAGCACCCGAATCAAATAAAGCAACAGAATAATGATTGTTGAGTAAAAATGTACCGGTAACGACATTCGGATCCTCTTTCTTCACCTCAATTGTTCCAAGTTGATAGACACCACCCTGGGGGTTTCTTCCAGGTAAAATCGCTTTCAACTTGGGGCATTCCTATTTCCTATGACCTTCCTCATTACAGTTGAAGCAAATGGTTCCCTTCTTACACCTTTCAACCTTGTGTCCAAGCTTTCCACAATTTCGGCACTTCCAGCAGTCGCCATCATGCCTCTTGTTTCCACACTTAGGACATCTATCATCGTTGCGCGGTGTGTTGTTGGTAAGAGCATTTGCATTCCCCTTTCTTCGGTTCTGACGGCGATCGAAATTCTTCCTATTATCACCTCTATCTACACGATCACCGTCTCCCTTTCTTTTCTCACCAACACGGGCTTCATCTTCCCTATCCTGAATTATCTGTCCAATGAGTTGGTAAGCCATTCGAACAGCATCATCAATGGTCAGTGGTTTAGATGATGTCACGTCCCCCCGGATATTCTTGGTTAACCCTTTAATATATTTCTCAATTCGGATCTCTTCGGGTTCCACCAATCGAGGACATAGCAAGGCCAACTCATGGAATCGGTTTGTGTAACTATCAATGTCCACACCTTTCATTCTCGGATGAATCAACTCTTGTTCTAACCTAATGATCACACTACGAGGACAAAACTCCAAAGTCATCCACTTCTTTTTTGTTCAAAACCTTGGTTTTTAAAATCTTTTGTTCTCTATAACGAGAGCTCTGGTACCAAACTGTAACACTCTCAATTTTCGTATCGGTACAGCGGAAAGGTCTTTTAGAGTGTTACAGGATAGCACAATAACTCCACTCATAGACAACACATAAAAGTGGTTGTACAAGGTTCAACATACATTCATTCGACTTAAAGTTTTAAAGTGTACAACAGGTCCCAAATTTTACAGGTCATTAAGTTTACAAAACATAGATCGAATGAACATTTTTAATATTTTGTGGGGCATCAGAGTCGATCTCCATCCGGATTACCTTTAAGCACCTGAGATAAAAACATGCAAAAATCATATCAGCGAATGCTGATTGAATTCATAGAGTTTAATAAAGCCGTTATATAAAACATTCGTTGAAATCAGAACACAATTATAATATCAGAAGTAAGTCCTCGTATTGTTAGTCAGGCAATATATAAATCAAGCATACATCTTAAACCGTCCATGAGACCGTAGCCTCAATATTACCATTATAGGTAATATTATTATCGTTATTAGCATCGTTATTGGATTACATTTAAATTCATTTGGATTATTATTAGTCGCATCACATTGTTACCTTACTATCAAAGCAACGGGCCGCGAACCCGACAAACAATTTGCCCATCTAAGTTAGCGTGTCGTCACAAAAATCACGCTATGTAAATCTTCTCATACATAAATTCGCTTACCAATCAATGTGGTACGACGGGGATCAACCGTCAAGGCGCGAGCTGGGGTGATCGTCCTCAAATAGTACTATCATATGAATAAGCGTCTACCAAATCCCGGTAGTTCACAATTCATGCTAATGGGACTTTGAGTGACATAACCTAACTACTAATAATCCTTTTTATCTCGTTTATAGGGTCATAGCATCATTCGGGTCCATATCATTAAGCATACCATCGGGACTACTTGTGTTACATTTTATCAAAATCTAGTTATATCCCTCGCGGGTTTACAAATCATTTTATAAAACATTTAAAAGAGTGCGAGGCTATGAACTCACGTTGATAATGAAAGGCGGATTATCGGCTACGGGCGTGCTTCGGTCACGGAAACCTATATAAATAATAATCGGTCTTAGACTTTTGTCCAATGACTTTATCAAAATAAAAAATATACATATGATGATTTTGTACATATGATGATGATCAAGTGGGTTTATATATCCTTGTTTACTCATTTTAGTGTTTTTGTATTGGTAACTTTTTACTAGTTTACTAGTTTTACCTATTTACATGTTTTAAGGCCAATAAGCTTATTATAAGTTCTTTAACTTGTATTAGTCCATTTTATACTTGCATTATCAGTATTTATACTTTACATGTTGGGTCCAAATGGGTTAAGCCCAATAAGTACTTTTTATAAGTGTTTAACTTATTTAGTCCAATTATTAGTCCAATATGCTAACTTAGCTCGTTTATGTCCATATGTCCTATAGTTCGGGTTTTATCGGTTTTTACTTGTATTAGATACTTATATATCAGTATATGACTTTTAAAAACTTTACATTAGACGGGTTTGATCGTCTAAGTTTTAATTGGGGAAAAACGTTAATTTTACGGTAATAGCCGAAAAAGTCGTAAAAATCAAGTTTATAGTTTTTATAACTTATAAATATTATTCAACTACCATTTTTATAAATTTTCCATTTATTCAACCTTATACATATTTATATAAATGAAATACATAAGTTAGTGGGTTTTAATTTCACATTTTATACTATATAGTTTGAGTGCTTATATAATAGTATTAAACATTAATTCTTCAAAATCTGATTTTTAGTTTCATCTTAACCATTTTTATCATATCTAGAGTTCAACAACGAGTTAGAAGCTCATTTTTGGATGGCATGAACTTCATATTATGTGCTAAAAATAAGTTAGTTATAGCTACTGCTCATTTTATGTTTAACTATCCTTAACAGTCCCTACAAAACAGACTATTCAGATTAGCACACTCATCTTGTTTTGATCATATCTCACTCATTTTGATGATTCCATTGCATGGCAAACTCTCACATGTGTATGACATCTTATACTTACTTTAAATCGATTCCACCATGTAATTTTATCAGTTTAAGTTTTGGTTACTTACTGTTTTTATACAGCCAACAAATTAAGCATGATTTTAGCCTTGTTTCTTATGGTTATTAATCTTTTTAAGCATATTTATCAACACTTGATCCTCACACAACATTTTTATCATCATATATTCATCATATACATATACAACAAGAAAGAAAATACATTTGATTTTTACAAAAATAACAAGAGAAATGGAAAGGATGATCTTCTTTACCAACCAAGAGTATATCTTGTTTTTGGAAGATAACAACTTGATGAACACCAAATATATCTCCAAGATCATCAAACACCAAGAAAGTTTGTTGAGAAATTAGCCCTAGGACACAAGCAAATCACCTCCTTTGTTGTTAAAATGGCCACCAAGCAATCAAGGCTTCAAGGTTCTCCATAATATAGCTAGATAACAAGTATCTTGTGGCTAGAAAAGATCAAACGGGGTGTTTGTTCTTGAATGTGGGACGGCAATGGGGTGAGATGAGAGAGTTTTGAGAGTTGTTTGCATGTGTTAAACGGTGGTAAATGGTTTAGCTTGTGGTTTTGTGGTTAGTGGTAGCTTAAGTGTAAGGCTAAGCTTACACTTGTAAGCTAAGAGTTAAAAAGATGCCACATCTTTGATGTGGTGTCTAGTGTTAGAAATACGTTTTTACGTATTTATGAAGGATCGGTCGCTCCAACGATAATTATGTAACGGGCTCGTGATCCATTTAGTTTATGTATGGTCCATATAGCCCACATGTAGGGTGGGCTATATATATCCCCTCCTAGCATGTTAGGAGGGGTTGTTGATTGTCATTTCACTTAATCATTATTCCATTTTCACTTTCTCTCTCTAACTTTCTCCCTTCTCTCCTTTCTCTCTCTAATCCCTCATCTCCTTCCTTCATCTTCTTCTTTATTTATCAATCAATCAACCATATTAATCCATCAAATCCTTCATGTAGAATAGGCCAATGACCACGTAGACCTTCAATTGGTATCAGAGCCAAGGTTTGATTGGTTTATTCTCCTTTTAGTTCTTTTTGATTTTGGTGGGTTTTGATTTAATCATGCTTAAATTTTAAAAAGTTTGTCTTTTTTATAAAAAGTTTGTGTTTTTATGTGTTAAATCATATCAAATCTTCAAATTTACTTACTTTTTAGATAAAAAAAAATCACAATTTTTTATATAAAAATCAAAAATTTCTTTATCAAATCTTAAAAAGTTTGTGTTTTTATAAAAAGTTGGTGTTTTTTATAAAAGTTTGTGTTTTTCTCTTTTTAATTTTGTATTTTTTTTGATTAAATCCTTCTATTTTAATTGCTTTTTTGTTTGAATTTCTTAAATTCAACTTTTAACTTACCACTTTAATTTTTTTATTATTATTGATTTTAGTTTATCAATTTTCATTTTTTATCCAGTTTTTCATATAGTTTTCTATAATTTTTTTTATTTTTTTACAATCAGTCCTACAGTCCAATACCAGCTCAAAGCTGTGTTTTCTATAATTTTTTATTATATCTGGGTTTCGAGTCTGTCCAGTTGTCTTTATTTTTTTTATTATTATATAATCAGTATTTTTCTTTATTTTTTAATCTATTGGGTCTCAGTTTTTGTCCAATACCAGTCCTACAGTCCTTCATTATCCAGGTTTTTCATAATCAAGGTTTTTGGGTCTCAAGTTTCAGTCAGTCAGTTTTTGTCCTGTTCCGGGCGAACTGAAAATTTCTGAATCGAAAAGTTCCGAATCAAACCCAGAAGTTCCGAATCAAACTCCAAGTTCCGGACGAAAAAGTTTCGGACGAATAAGTTCCGGGTGAACGAAACTTCCGAGTGAACCAAAAGTTCCGAATCAAACCCAAAAGTTCCGGGTGAACGAAACTTCCGGGTGAAGAAAAAGTTCCGGGTGAAGAAAAAAAAAAGTTCCGGGTGAAGAAAAAAGTTCCGGGTGAAGGCAATGTTCCGTATGAACGAAAGTTCCGAATGAATGGACTCTTCCGATTCGGAACTCTTCCGAATGAAGCAACCATTTCAAACATAACGGACAAATTTTCGACACAACACCCTCACGACTCGACTCGATCACTCATACCAAACAGTACACTCTCACCATCATCTCTCGACCCTCACTCGTCACGACCCCAAACAGAACACACACCCTCAATCTTGAACACTCACCCTCGACACACCCTTACACACCTCTCGCATCCCATCAAAACCCAAAAACCCTCGACTTACCCACCCTCATCAAACCCTCAACAAAGACCAAACACCTAAGACTCGAATCAAACAAAAAGACTCGAAGACCCACGACTCGAATATTACAACCCCCTCATACACCCTCGTTCCAACATCACAGACCTGAACAAACTTAACCATCCACCCTCATCTCAAACAACCCTCGACTCCCAAAAATAAACACCCTCAAAACCATTTTTTATCACAACCTGGCAGACTCAAACAATCACACTCGACCCACGACCACCCTCGAACTTAACCCTCTCGTCTCTCGTATTACCCACCCAATACACCCATTTTCGACTCCAACACAAACACCATAAACCTAGACTCCCTAGATTCACCCACATCCCCTTCAACACCTCACCTTAACACTAAACCCACAACAACAACACTCAACGCAGACCCTCACACTCGACTCATCACAAGAACGACACTACAGAAGAGAGAGAGACTCAACAACACACAAACAACACAGTAAGAATACCTACCCGAGACCCATTTTAAGGATCTTGAAGACATATTCACATCTGGTGCTCACTCATACACCGTATCCAAAGAGAGTTTGAAGGAGTTATAAGGTGGGATAAGAAGATTTAGAAAAGAGACGAAGGTAGATGGGTTTGACGGCTGCGTGGAGGAGAAGAGAAACTTGTGATGTATCTAACACATGGAGGCTGCGTGTTTTTAGAGAGTGCATTTTAGGGTAAAGTCAAGTAGGGTTTTGATTTGGTTGCTAGTTGTATTAATTTAGGCGGAGGAAACAAGAGCTGATTTGGGGGAGACAGTTTTGGTAGAGGAGGAGAGAGAGAGGGGACAGATAGAACGAAATTTGTGAGAGAGATTTGGTTGTAAGATTTTGATATATTAATGGGACGGAGTTTACAAGAAGTGTTGATTTCAAACACGTTTTCGTTTTTTTGACTGCCACGTGTTAATTTTTAACTTCTTCCAATCTATCTTATAAACCGATATATCAGATTTGTTTACTTTATTGTTTTATTTTCTTTTAGTTTTTTAATTTTTAATTTTAGTTAAGTAAAAAAAATTCCTTTTAAGATAAGTTAAACTTTTTTTATATATTTTCATTTTTTAAAATTAATTTTTTAGTTAAATTAAGTTTGATTCGGCACATCGGGTTGAGGCGGGTATTACGGAAGAACCACGGTGGTCAAATTTTTGACGGGTTATAGTGTCGAGTTATAGTGACGGGTTAAAAGTTTTGTGACCGGCTTTGAAGACAAAAGTAACGAGTTATAGTGACGGGATTTATTTTTGCAGTGAGCCGAGTTTAAATTGGACCTATTAGTATCCGGTTTAATCTATAATCGTTTGAGCCGACAACATTTTTTTTTGAGACGAGTCGAATTGTAAAAACCCGACTACAACAACATCCACATCATTTTTCTTTATCTTTCCTCGATTTTCAATGGATTCGTTCAATTCGACACTTAAAGAGGGAGATTTGCATCGAATGCAAGACAAAGCTCGAGAAAGTGGTATAAATTCATTTCAAATGCTCCAGTCTCATCTTGTCACTCTTTCGGGGATTCAAGGAGGGAGCGAATTTGTGACAATCTTTGGACAAGATCGTCATATATTCATCAACTCAATTTTTACCACTTTGACCCAACTCGCCGAGCAACTCAACCATGGAAACTTTAATCACTCTGCATCGGCACTTGCCTATAAGGATCTTGTGACACAACTCACGCCTTTCCTCCAATTCAATATCATTAAGCCTGAAAGTTCTGTGATTTGCCAATCATTTCTTCGAGATACACATACCGAGCTTCGAGTTTTCCGTGATACAATATTGAAACTCATGACATCGGTTTCGTCTTCGATTTATCAACAATCACAACTTCAGCAAACGTATGATAATGGAGTGCAAGAATCAATGCCGCAGATGCAAGAGGAGAATGGTCATACGGTTGAAAACTTGGAGCCTATCAATGCCAAGAGCACAGACTCAGGAGGACAACATGATACCAGTGACACGTCAGGAACTGTTCACGAGATCTCTTTTGCTGACACCGTACCCGTTTATGACGAAGAGCCGGCAAACATGGTACAATGTAATGTTGTTTGTGATGTATATGCTGATGATATGCCGCATATTGAGCATTCTGAACCTAATTATGACAAACATGGGATGGAAAAAAGTGATAGCAATACCACTTCTGATTCATCCGATGTAAGTCATAATGGGGGAGAGATTGTTCAGAATGCTAAACATCATGATAATTATACTATAACTCCTTCATTGACTGCTTCTGATTCCAAGATTAAAGAGCTCGAAACGATCGTAGCTCGGCAATCAAAAGATCTTGAGGATGCCAAACTTGAATTTTCTAAGAAAACGGACAAATTTGAAACATACTTTGAAAAACTTGAAAAGTCAAACGTTGTTCTTGAAAGAAAATTGGATCAAACTGTTCTAGATTCTAAAGCTGAAAAGGATAATCTTTTGAAACAAATTCAACTGCTTGAATCTAAATTGACATCCCAAGATAACTTGCTCAAAGAAAATGAAACGTTAAAAGCCCAAGTTCAGGAAAAGGTATTTGCTATAGCTGCGTTGAAAAACGAGTTAAGGAATACTAGAGGACCTAGTGTGGACACTAAGCTTGAAAAACCATCAATCTTGGGGAAACCGCCTACAAATCAGTTCGTCAGACAACCGATTGTCAGACAACCTACTGCATTTAGATCCGAGCGATCCCAATCCTCGAGACCGCGGTTTACCTCCCAAGTTGATTTGGGGCATATTTCTAGAACAGTCACTCCACCAACTAGGCCTAATGTGACTAAATCAGTTTTAGCAAGACCTCATCACATGATTGCCCCTAGTTCCTCTAAGAATAGTTCAATGAACACGTCTAGAACTAGTTCAACTGATGTGCGCCATGATTTTGGTCAAAGGGAAGCTATTCAAAAGACACATGTAAGAGATAGCAATGTCCAACCTAGTCAGATGCCTTCTAGATTGCCCAACACTGCTAACCGTAGCATGTCATCTCCTAGGAGCGTCGATCAATCATCTAGGAATTACTCGGACATTAGATATGCTACTTGTAAAACATGTAGAAAATGTGTCTTTACGGCAAATCATGACTCCTGTATTAAGAAATTGCTTAATGAGGTGAACTCCCGTGCTAGACTTAAATCCCAGTGGGTCGCTAAAATCAAACCCTTTGGTAAAATGTGGCGCCCCACTGGTAGAACTTTCACTCTTGTAGGAAACGAGTGCCCTTTAACTAGGATAGTCTCTGATTCTACGAAGACTACTAGGGAGGAAATTGCAAAGGATGATACTTCACTTAAGCCTGAACTTAAGATTTTCTATAAAAGGAAACGTTTGCCAACTAAGACAAGTGAATCATCCCCTCAGGCCACCTCTGACACAAGAAAAGAAAACCGTGAACCCCCACGTGCTTCTAAAATAGATATCTCTAACCCATGTAAAAGTATACAAACTCCTAATGAGAATGCAGGTACCAAAGTTGATGTTCCAAAAGAACGAAGCGGTCCAATCATTGTATACCGTTCAACTAAGGACACTCTCAGAGTTTGGTTGCTGAAGAAGCAGATATCAGAGAAACTAGTATCTCAGGGGATTCATGGTTAAAGCTCACAGGACTTACAGTCACATAACAGACTGTAACTCGATCTCCAAAGACAGGAAAGTTCATCCCGATGATGACTTATCCTAAAAACGAGAAATTCATTTTTCTCGGGCATGAGCTTATATCAATAACATTCCAAGTTTTTAAGCTCATGCACTATGGCTCCTCGTTAAATGACAGACGACGACCCGGACTTCAGAGACAGGGAAGTTTATCTACGCAACGATAACTTACCCTCTTAACAAGAAATTAATTTTTCTTGGACACGAGCTTACCCTAAAACCATTCAAAGGTTTTAAGCTCGTGTAAATGGTTTATCATTAAATATCAGATGGCAACCCGTGCATCAAAGAAAGGAAAGTTTATCGCCGATGATAAATTTATCCTAACAACGAGAAATTAAGTTTTCTCGGTCATGAGCTAAAATTAAAAACATTCGAGGTTTTTAAGCTCATGCACAATGACTTACAGTTAAATGTCAGACTGTAACTCGAACTTAAAATAAAGGAAAGATTATCTTTTATGATAACTTATCCTCTTAACGAGAAACTCACCTTTCTCGGTCATGAGCTTGTATTAAAACATTCGAAGTTTTAAGCTCAGAAAGGAAAGTGTATCTTTTAAATAAGAGAACTTTTCCTCGTAACGAGAAATTAACCTTTCTCGGTCATGAGCTTTCCGTTAAAACAGTCAAAGTTTTCAAGCTCATGAACACGACTTCTAAGTAAATGTCAGCTTAGAACTCGTCCTTCAGATAAAAGGAAAGTTTATCGCCGATGGTAACTTATCCTTAACAACGGGAAGTTCACAACTTCTCGGACTTGAGCTCGCTTTTAAGATATTCAACATCTTAAGCTCAAGTAATTGTTTTTTCAAAACTTGGAACACAATTTTTCAAGAATTTTTTTAAAAGATTTTTCTAAATCTTTCAAAATTGTGTGTTCAAAATGTTTTGATAAAACGAGCATGTCTTCTGGAATCGATAATATTTACGAACCTAGAAATGTCATTCAATAATGACACGGGATTGTCAATAAAGTTCGAGCAGAAGTTTAAAAGATTTAAAACATGCTCCATATGGTTTGCTATTATTTCAGATAGCAACCCGCTTTTCATAATCAAGTCAAGCATTTCACCGGAAAGCTTTGACTCAACAACGGGAATTAATTTTCTCGGGGACGTGACGAGGTGACCAACATTCGTGAACAAGAACCATGTGAATCTTTCATATGATGTTCTCCATCATTCGGGTCCTACCTCGTAAACTGTTAATCTTGTGAATTCATTATTATATATGATCTTTGCACGTAATAAATACCTTACACATGTGTTTAAAAGGTATTTAATTTACGTTTCAGCATACCCTCATTAATTTGAGGGGGAGCTTGTGTAATTCATGAAGATAATTGGATTTGCATTTTTCTTCCCAAATTTTCTTAAAACGCTATTAAATCAATTGATATTAAAAACATTGATTGAGTTAATATTTTTAATATGGGGGAGAAAATGTGATTTAATATGGGAAATGATTTATCACAAATGGTTTGACTTAACGTGCTAGCTCATCCCGACATGTGCAAAATGTTTTCGGATATCGTGGCATATGTTAAGGGGGAGCAAAATGGATTTGCACTTCAAAATGGATTTCATGGTGACATACACTTACCCAAAACATCTCTATTCACGACGGTGAAGATTGTGGTGACATAAGGATGGTAGGATAGGTTAAAGTCCAATGATTTCTCTAGAACCGGAGGAATCTTCCCAAGGACATTCCATAGCTAGAAATAGTAGTCCTTAGGAAAGATGGAGAAAGATTGTGAACGTAGCTGAATGCCGACCAAGTACTTAAATTAGCACTGGAACAATCACAACAAGGTGCTAGTGATGACGTATTGGTAAGCATTGAAGGGGTTGAAGAATGAAAAAGAAATGTAAAGATAAAGGGTGTAAAGAAAGAAGCCCTCCTTACAACCTTAGGCAGAAACCGGGTCAATACATACGCGATTGAGATCTTTTTTGTTAATGATTCTCGATATTGAAGAAAGACGTCATGGACCCAGTGATGCAATGCACAACCCTTCCCAGCTAACTCAAATATCTCTCAAAAGGTATTTGTTTTAATCACACGGAGATCAACACATTATCTATTGATTTATTCACTTCGAATAAATTGGTATTGAAAAGGTGGCACTCCTCTCCAGCCTCCGATCACTAAAAATCCAAAATGCACGATCGAGTCTAGAGCCATTTGAGATCATCAAATATCTCATTAGGACACGCTTTCATATTTCCTTGCTTCTTCACACACTGTGAAAAGTAAGAAAGATCTTAAGAGTCCTACGCAAAATCTTCATGATCTTGCCTGAACATCCGAGTAATACGAAAGTATTTACAATGAAGATGGAAATCCTTCTTGAGCGAATATCAAAAAGCTCATGGTAGGTGACTTGTGCGATTCTTTATGAATCAAACTTGTGATAACTGGAAAGCAACAGTGGTTTAATTCTTAAATGAATTTAAACACGTTCCAGGCCTCTACGCAATATCTTAATGATCTTGCCAGAACATTCAGAGTAATACTATTAAGTATTTACAGTGACGAATGGAAATCCTTCTAGTGTTAACATCAAACAGCACTTGGTAGGTAACTTGCAAGATTCTTTATGAATCAAGCTAGTGACAACTGGAAAGCAACGATGGTGCGGTTCTTAATTGAACTTCACTTGTTCCAGGAACATGAATTGACGGCTTCAAATCATGCGGATAATATTATCCAAATGATCCACTCTTTACGTTCGCAGTCAGCTTTGGACGGTCGAGTAAAGAGAACGGGTTTACCCGCGAAATCTTGTCAAGGAGGTTCTTTATTGAAACTACCTGTCACAAGTACGATATTTAATATCGTCCAACGGTCTTCACCGACCGGAGGTAAATTGCTACCGAATTAGAATGAAATGTTCAAGGCCATTTCATCCGTGTATATTGTTTTGTTGCTAACTGTCTTATGCAGCGTAACAAGAAGGTGGCATTGCGGTGTACAATCCAGAAGAAGTCGTCACCACATGCTTATACTACATACAATTAGTACTTCAACAAATTCAAGAAAGCCTGAAGGTCAAGTCTTCCGCTGTATCAAACTCTGAAGCTTTCAAGAATTTAAAAGTATAAGTATGTGGAACATGAAGTCACAAAGAGGCAAATATCACAAGTGAAGAATGCACAAGGTCAAGGCAAGGAAACATGCTCAAGACTAAAGTCAAAGATCACATCAAGCATATTCACAAGAACAAGATCGAAGACTCAAGCATAGATGCTAGGTTAAAGATTTTGTAAAAAGATGTGACCTCCCTTAGCGGGAGATTGTTGGAAATACGTTTTTCCCAATAAAGTCTCGGTCACATCTTAGTTAGCATAGATCACGAGTTATAGACTATTTAGAACTTTGTTTCTTGGAGCGACCTCCCTTAGGGGGAGATTGTTAGAAATACGTTTTTACGTATTTATGAAGGATCGGTCGCTCCAACGATAATTATGTAACGGGCTCGTGATCCATTTAGTTTATGTATGGTCCATATAGCCCACATGTAGGGTGGGCTATATATATCCCCTCCTAGCATGTTAGGAGGGGTTGTTGATTGTCATTTCACTTAATCATTATTCCATTTTCACTTTCTCTCTCTAACTTTCTCCCTTCTCTCCTTTCTCTCTCTAATCCCTCATCTCCTTCCTTCATCTTCTTCTTTATTTATCAATCAATCAACCATATTAATCCATCAAATCCTTCATGTAGAATAGGCCAATGACCACGTAGACCTTCATCTAGTTTGGTCGTCCCTTGTATAGTGGGATGGGATAAATTATTTTGTCCCATACCGCTTATTTACGGGTATTCCCCGATTATAGTTTACTCGATTTACGTGCCCTCGGGTCCTTTTACGAAAAACGTTTTTATAAATTATGAATCAACGACACAAAACGAATCTAATAAAAATTATCTCATCAAAAACGGAGTTCAAAAACGTAAATACGTAATCCTAAGGTTTCCGGTTTAGTCGTAAAGACGCTAAATTATGCACGTAAGCCTAAATTTAAATCCGTAAATTGTGAGTTCATTAACCAACACAAAAATAAGTTTCAAAATATTATACGAGAAAATAATTCACTACCTGAAAATGTTAGATTGTCACATAATTTTACACTAAGAAACTGGAAATGAGCATGTTAAGCTTTTTAGAGGAAAATTAAACAAGAAATAAGCACTTTTTAGCCTTGAATCCTCCTTTGATGGAGAAGCAAGTGTTGAACTTGCTTATATCACAATCAACACCCAATCATCTATCAACAATCAACAAAACACCATAAATCACCATGAATCATCATCATCAATCTACTACTGTCTGAATTTGGCTAAATGTTAGAACTTGTTGTATGAGCTTTAAACTGAAACAAACTTGATCAGCAATGCTTCCAAAACACTCAACAAGTTCTGTTATTCAGTTATGAATAACAAAATCTATGGATTCTTGAAGATAACAGTAGGATAGTAAAGTAGAATGAGAAGTGAATGAAATGTTAATGTAAGGTTTCATTAATGGAAGAAAGTTTGGTATTCTATTACAACTAACTATAACAGACTTTAGAGTGGTTGTCAATCACTCTAAAGCTGCTAACTCTGAAAATGAAGGAAATTGGGATAATGTAAGATAAGTGTGTGTTTTTAACACACTTTCTATATTTTATATAAATGAGCCTAGCAACTAGTATTTATAGGCAAGAAATGACCTGAAGTGAGGTGTTATGACGTGACCTCTCCAATTGCAGTCTTCCATGTGTACAATTCTGGAAAAGTGTTCTCGATGTTCTTGGCCAGATTTTGGGGGAAATTGAATCACTTGATTTCAGCTTAATTAAGTAGTTCGGATGTGTTCGTCTGTCCTTTACGATCATTTTTCATGTAGATAACTCTTTGTGCAATGGCTTCCTTCGTTATCTGCGTTTTGTTGATAAACTAGCCACGTGGCATGATATGATTAGCCCATTAATTCACACATGCACCGTTATCTAATATACAGTGAGGATCAATGAGTTGGATTGTTGTAGCTGGTAGAGAAGAGGTAATACGTGGCACTGTTTTGATTCTTCTGTCCCCACATTTATTGTCCTTAGGTGGCAATCCGTGTATAACCCTTTCTCACTTCTGATTGGTTTGGAAGTATAGCAAACGGATTAAGCTTGATATGAGTTTCCAAAATGGCATAAACAATCCTTCAACTTAGCAGATTATTGTTTTGAGCATAGGAACTTCATAAACTTGACATCTTCAGTCCTTCTACTTGTGAAATCAAGCAATTAGGCCCTTGAACTTTGGTTTACTTGAATCATTGACTCTTTGACTTTCTTGAATTTACACTTTAAGTCCTTCTTCTTCTTGAATTATCATGTGAGGTCCTTGAACTTTGGATACTTGTCAAAATAAGTCATTCTTTTGTCTTTTTCTTCATAAACATGCCTTGAAATCTGTGTTTGCACCAAAGAATACCACATAATTCTTCTTTTTCACATTAGAACTTGGTATTTTTGTTTGTGTATAGGGTTTAATATGTTATAATTGATATGATATTTCACTCATAACAAATCCCCTACACTTGATCATTGTCATGGCCTCATGCAAAGTAATATTTTAAAGCTTTAAAGTACATTTTTCTCATAATTATACCACCTTGGCCAAGATGAAATTCTTCTACACTATGCTACACTATATGATGCATGATTTTGGATTTTTACAATGCAATGCAAGGAAAACAATTCTATTTAGATATTTTTTTATTTTCTTGAAATGATTTGATGGAAATAACTCATAAAGAAATCATTGACTTTATTTAGGGCTTTGGTACAATGAATACTTATCATCCTCAAGTTTCACTTTCCCAATACCAAGCTTAAAAACGAGATCATTGTCATTCATAAGTGAAAGTGCATCGACTTATTCATAAAAATTAATTGTGCTACCATATACACCCATTATTTTGCCTCTATCTATTTTTAATTGATCAAATTACTTTTGAGAAAATTTGTCTTTATCTGGCGTGAAATATAAGAAGTGTAAAATCTGAAAATAAGGAAGCACGGTTTTTATCCTAAGCAACCATCTCATCCATTACTTGAAAAACCGTCGACAATTGATATAAAGTCCGACCTAAAATAATAAGTCATTCGCCTTATGTGTAAGATCCTTATGTCATGCATTAATAAGTAGCTACTCACTCGCTAAGAAAAGAAAAATAAAACTCACGTAATAATTTATATCCGCCGACTTTTTGAGACCTTGGACTTCAATCCCGCAACCCGTCAAGGTAATAATGGATTGGAGCAACTATTAAATCCCCGCAACCCGTCAAGGTAATACTGGATTGATACTTCTTAATGGTATAACATAAGACTAGCAAATTAATCTTAAACCCGTTATACAACATAAGTATCTTGACACAACTAACTACAAAGTGAGGATTATGGCGGTCATACACACTATACTCGTATACTCCCTTCCATACATCACAACATTATAAGTTCATCATGTTAGATTCATAAGTTATATATAAACAATCATACAGTCCACATAATTGTTATGATAACTCATAAATGTTTGTTATTAAAACACAAATGCATGCATAATAACATAAATAATAAGAAATAAAATCAGAAACAATTTATTGAGCTCAAAAGTGTTTAGAACATCATAATTAGTTATCAACACAACCAAGACCCAACCTAGTAACATGTTGCATAAATGCCTTTGGTGGTAAACCCTTGGTAAGAGGATCTGCAATCATTAGATCCGTACTAATATGTTCTAGATACACTATTTGTTTCTGACTTTCCTCTTTGACGATAAAGAACTTAATATCCATATGTTTTGCACCTTTGGAGTACTTATCATTCTTAGAGAAGAAAATTGTTGCGGTATTATCACAATACATTTTCAGCGGCTTGCTTATAGTGTCGACAACCCCAACCCCTGAAATAAAATTCCGCAACTATAATGCATGAATGGTAGCCTCATAACAAGCTACAAGTTCTTTTTCCATAGTAGATGCAGCAATGATAGATTGTTTGGAACTTTTCCAGGAAATAGCTCCTTCAGCTAGTTGGAACACATAGCCACACATTGACTTTCCACTATCCTTGCATCCAGCATAATCAGAATCAGCATATCCAACCACTTCCAAGTGATTAGACCTCTTATATGTAAGCATGTAATCCTTTTTTCCTTGAAGATATCTGATGAGACCGCAATTATACATAGTCTCATCGTCCAAAATGGGCTTAAAATGTATTAAATATCATCAGAAGTGCCATATATATGCTTGTGTTTGCTCAATGTGTATTTTAGGTACGGATATCAAGAAAAAAGACAAAAGATCACAAGAATCAATAAAAAAACGAACACGGGAAACGAAGCCGCACAATGAACCAGACCCGATTAATGAATTTTCAAGAAAGACCCTCAAGTTGAAGAAATGACAAGTTTGGTCCCCTCATCTTTGAAGACTTGTCATATCCAGTCCTTCAAGATTCAAGAAATGCCCTTGGAAAATACTAATATTGCACAAATGGTACTTGTTTAAAGTTTTGAAACACTTTGTGCCAAAATTGACAACATTGCCATAGATATTACAAAGGAATGGGAATGTGTTTGATGCCAACTTAATGTGAATACAATTTAGAAAGTGAGGGGACAATTCTGCCAAGTACCAAAACCTATCCACCAATCATATCATGCCACCTCACGGGTACCCACCCATACCCATGTATCCAACCCACTAAACCAGATCCAAACCCACACCCCACCAACCCAATCTACCTATGTTTTTCATTAACCACTCTATTTTAAATAAACTTTGTTTATTAAAAACCCGGTTAACACTTTCTTCTCTCCTAAACATAATCAAAAACCCCTAATCATCTATCACGAACCCTAATCCCAAATCCCCTTAATGACTATGAATTGAGACATGTTTCTTTCCAGATTCATAATTCATCACATTCCCATCACACCCCAACCCTAATAAACGTAACCCCGTGACTGGTGGTCCCCTCCCATCACTTTCTACTCACGGGTCAAGAACAAGAAGACAAGGAGTGCCAGAGATTGAAGACTAAATCAATGGTTAAAGTTAAAACTTGGTCACAAAGTTTTAAAATGGATGGTTGAGATCCTTTCTACATTGCTGGCAGCTCACAAGACCTTCGATCACATGGGGTAGTCTTTGACTGAGGATATTTGGTATATTCGAAAAGCATCAAGGGGTAATTCTGGAAACTCAATAACAATTAGGGTTTTCTGCTTTTATATTTCTAGATCATGTAGCCGTGTATATAAGGCATGTTAGGTCACTTGTTTGTTTTTTGTTCCAATTTTTATTCATAATATTGTAAGAGAGAAATTATTGAATATAATTGAGTTCCAGTTTTTAAATTTCATTGCAAATTTATTTTTCCTACATTTTTAAATATCAGTTACTTAAATTCTCGCAAAAGTTTGGGTTTCAAAGTTTGTGTGACAGATTTTAGTATTGAAGTTGAATTTTCAAGATCGTTTTGTTTGAGTTAAAACAAGAAGTTTTCAAGTTTTGTTTAAAGTTTGAGAAAGGTTTTTGAAAGAAAGAAAGTTTTTCAGGAAAAGATTTTTAAAGAAAGTAAGAAATCAGTGGTTTTATTTCTTTGTGTTCTGTTTATTCTTGTTCATCTTAGCAGGGTGGAAGCGGGTGCTTGTTTTGCTAGCACCTCAGCTCGTACAATCCAAGGTGTGGACGTACACCTTGGAGGTAAGTTTTCCGTTTTCATTATTTCTGCTTATGAACATTTGTTTATGAGATTTATGGATTGGTGCTTTTAGTTGTAAGATCTTTGTACTATTTGAGGTATTGTGTGATATTCGTGTTATGCATGTGTGGATCTTGTTGGTTCATTTTGTTTTTAGCACAAGAGCTTTGAGAATTTGCCTAGCCTAAATTACTAGTGGTGTTTGGGAGAGTTGGTTTTTGGGTGGGGTTTGTCCACCAAATCCATACTAAATTATGCACTCATTTTGTGGTTTAGGTTAGTGGTTTTTCAAGAAAACTTTGGTGTCTTAGTTTAAGGAATGTTGTTTTGTATGTAAAGTATAATCTGCAAATGTGTCAACATGGTTGATAAGTACTGTGACTATCAACGATGGAAGGAAATGGTGTTGTCCGCTTTGATTGATTTGTTAACAGCCAGTGAACCTACTTTTGTTTTTGTTGACTAAAGCTTATGGTTCTTCCACTTGAAACTTTTGTGCTATCTTGACGTGGTCTCAAATCTATATCAGTTGGCCATCAACTGTGTAAGAATTGAACACCAAGCAGCCAAAGGATCAAAGTTGTCTAATCAGTAACTTGTAGTTTTTATAGGGTGCTTAACTTGTTGAGGCTTAATAGATATTAGGTCTACATAGGTCGCTTGTTAGGGCTTTGTAGATGGGTAGTTTTTAATTTATATGATCAGTTCTGAAAGTTTGATTGAACCCACTGCTTAGTGGTTAGGAGGATTTTGTTTGCTTATCTTACCCTGTGTTGTGACTCCCACAAGCCAAAAAGCTTGTGGGGTGCCCTTTGTACCACAACAAACATAGAATACCATTGGAGCCAAGCAATAGAAATAAGAAGCCCGTGTGTTTTCATGTTGCTCACAACTGTGTAAACATTACCCCAACTCTTGGGCGTAATTTGGTGATTTTGAATGATCGTGTTGTTTTTTGTTAAGGATTGATTTGTTGAAGTTTGGCGTGTGTTTTTGGTGTTTCATTGGCTGTGCATCCGAAAGTTCTCCAAATAGAACTCAACCAAAAGTAAGAAGACACCAAGCATACCATAAAGGAAAAAAATAAAAATAAGTGTTTGCAAGTTAATGTACATTGTCCTCTTTCAATATGCATTTTCATAGTCTTTTTTTATATTTAAGCTGTTTTAATTAGTGATTGTGTGGTATAGTTTTCTGTCTTAAGCATAGGATTAGGAGCTAAGGTTGATTGCATTATCATTTGGTGGGTAGAGATAGTAGTTATCAGCTTTCGCTTTTCATAAAAACAAAAAAATACAAAAAATTGGTTAGATCTTAAGTATCTGAGATTACACATCAGTTAGATCATAGATTTTGAGTGTACTGTTATTGAGTGGTTTAATTACTTGATTCTTACTTAATACATGTTTCTTAGGTAATCTGCAATTTTGTTTAGGTTAGTTTTAGACGTCATATTCAGTTTCAATTCTGCATAAAAAAGGAAGGGCTACTGTTGTTTTTATTTTTAACTGTGCACAAAAAAAATTAACAGAATGTTGCAGCAAGGGGGTCTCGAACCCCTGACCATACAAACTGTATAAAACGCAGCAAACAAGCATTTTTACCATCTAGTCTGTCAGTTGTTTTTGTTTTTTATACATGTCCTTCTTCTTTTATATAGTTACCATCAGCTTATAATATAAAAAAATTGAAAAGTGGCAGTAGGTGGGAATTGAACCCATGACCTGCAACTCAAAATAGACATAGCAACTCTCCAACAACCATCTGATCTATTGGTCCTTTTCTGTTTATACTTCTTTTTACTTTCTTTTATACAGTTGTTTTAAAGGAAATGATAACAAAAAAAGTGCCTCAGTGGGTTTCGAACCCATGACCTCTGAGTAACAAAAAATGCAGAACAACTTCAGCCAACCATCTACTCTATTGCGTCTTATGTTTACTAATTTCTTTAATTTTTCCTTTATTCCCTTTTTTTAATCTTCTTTTGAGTTTTTTTTAATAATAAGCCATAGCTTATTCAGTTTTTTTTTTTTTTGCTTAATGTTCATACCTTTTTCTGTATTTTCATTTTTCTCTTGTTTATTATTAGACTTAGGAGTTTTGTGTGCAAAAACTAGATTTTTCCCGTCTAGATTTAATTTATTAGGATTATTTTCTTTTAAATTAGTTTTTAGGCATTAAAAAAATAGAAAAAAGGTTTATACAATTTTTCAAAAAATAATTTTTTGCTTTTATTAAATATATTTTAGGTAGGGGTGAGCATGGGGCGGTTTGGGGCGGTTTTATGCTAAAACCAAAAACCAAACCGCAAACTTCGGTTTTTTCATATTGCAAACCATTTGAATTCGGTTTTTTGGTTTCGGTTTTTCGACTTTTTTCATTGTAGCGGTTCGGTTTCGGTTTTTATTTCGTTTTCTTTTTCTCCTTTCATTTTACGCATTGGGTCGTTTTCTATTTACAAAAACCATATTAATAGTCGATCACTTTCGACACAAATTAAACTAATCATAATTGCAAGTTGCAACAAAAAATAATAGTTTCAATCAATTATATACACTACAATAATAGCAACTTTAGCTACCATTAAATTATAAAAAACTAAAAATCATAATGAAAACTCGTATATAGGAATCACAAATCTAACAAAGTTTAGGTGAAAAAAATATGATCTATTACTTTAATATGTTTTACAAACGCGTATATTTAAACTAAAAGAAAACAACTAAATATATTAGAAATATCACAAGTAAAAGTATCTAAAGATATAAAAAAATATATTAATTTTGAAGACCTAAGTGGGGCGGGGTAGTTTTTTCGGTTCGGTTTTATACATGCAACCAAAAACCGCCCCAAACATTCGGTTTTCAAAAATATGAAAACCATCCCTTCGGTTTTTGAAATGGGACGGTTTTTTTGGTGTGGTTTTTTCGGTTTTTCGGTTTTTGGTTCGGTTATTCGGTTTTATGCTCACCCCTAATTTTAGGTTTAAAATTAAAAAGTTTTAATTTTGTCTTTTTCTTAGTTAGTTTTATTTTTAAGGTTTTTAATTAAATTTAAAAATTAATATAAATTAATTAAAAAGTTTCCAAATTTTTTGGTTTTCGCAATTTTCTTAGTTGGAATTTTTAGGACTTTTTAGTAATATTTAATTATTTTTTAGGTGAAACTTTTTTGTTAGGTCGCGTTTTTACGTTCGTACGTATACGCGTTTTCGTACATTCTTAGCGTAATTCGTCTATGTTTTCCTTTCTTTCTTTCTTTCCAAAAACGTAATCACTCGAATAAATAACGTATACTATTGTTGGCTAAACACCATACCTCCTCGAGAACGAACTCAACGACGAGTATTCGCGTTTTTCGCAAAACGTGATACTTAATACTTACCCGCTTTTGTCGCTTTGTTTTTCCTAAAATAAAGTATACAAAAGTACCGCATCACCAAATGGCGCCGTTGCCGGGGAGGTTTGTTTAGCAATACTTATTTATCGTTTTTGTTTGAGTGTTTACGTTTCATCGTAAATACTTCTTTTTATTTTTCTATACTATTAGCCATACAAAATAAATAGTGTTAAATAGAACTCTATTAACACAAAATCGTTTTCTTGTTTTTATTGTCCATTATATATTGTATTTACGTAGAACAATTAACACACAATAATTATCCAAATACACGAGAAATCGCACCTCAATAGTTGAGCGTTCCGGTCACTATTGTTGTATCGAATTCAAACGAAGTCAAAGGCAAAATAGATAAATACTCTTAATTGGTTTAATCTCGATAAATACAAACTATAAGGTGGGTATAAGGCGGTTGTATTTCACGACCTAAGGAAAAAAGGCTCTTAAGTGCTTCGCGCCGCCTCGTTTTCTCCGCTCGCTTGTGCGTATTTTGAAAGTGACGATTAATTAGGGGTTTGCCACATCAAGTATTATTAATCTATTTTTGTGAGTTTTAATTATTGAACCTCGAAATGTTTTGGCGTTCCGCCAACGTTTCAAAGTCAACGAGGGTTTTTACTTCACGTAATTACCTTCATTCCTCTTGGATTCATTAATCGAGACCTTTGATTAGTGGATAGTTTTTGTAGATTAATTTCTACGTAATACACCAAAATTCCAAAAAAATAAAAAAAAACAAAAACACAAAAAGATTCTTCGATTTTTTCTTCTATTTTCATATTCTCTTCTTTCACCCTCTATAACGTTTAATTTTTGAATCGACTTTCTCGTTGCATCATGTCGAATGATGGTGGATATTATTTGTGTCCATATTGTGGAGGCCCGCCCGATGGTGCCAATTGTTTTAATTGTAAGGTTGTTGGAGATCGAGAGGGTTATACCTATAACTCTGCTCCATGTGATCGTGGTGACAAGTTTCGATCTTACGACCAAGATCACCCATCGTCTTCGTTCTACTCGTCATATGATTCGTCTTTTAATTGTGATCAAAATCAAAATGATGAAATGAATCAAAACGCCTTTTGTGACTATGTGAGACATAATAATAAAAACTTAACGCTGATTCAAGAACAAGTTACGAATCTTAAGGAACATTACGAAAAACATTTGGATACTCAAAAGGAATTTTACTTAAAGGAAATGGCCTCCATGAGAACCAAGTTGGAAAACGAAGATGATGCCGCTTCTAAAGAACAAGAACGTTTATTCGACCTAATTGACGAGAGATGGGATAAACTTGTTGATAAAGTTGTGGAGGCTTACACTAATGAGCGAAATGAACTTCTTTCAACGATTGAGACCTTAGAGAAAAAAGTAGCTTCATACGAGTCGAGTTCTTCATCGAACGTCACGAATCCTAATCTCAAAGGAGAGGTTCAATCCTTATCGACTCCTAAGACTCGTACACCTCGTGTTGATCCCTATCTCTCGAGTTTTAGAGTCGTGCAACCTTCGTCGTCTTGCAAAAACGTAAAGGAAACGAAAACGTCATCTAACGAAGTTTTGAAAAATGTTTTTGAAAATAAACCAAAAGAAAAACTCGTAGGATACTTGGGAGTATTAAATCTAATACCTTGTAAACCTAATTTTTCTAATGAGGATGAAATTATTGAAGATTTTCTAAATCAATATACACTCAATTTTGACGAAGAAATTCTATTAAATGATTTTAAAAAAGAAAAATGTGAAAAGGTTTTAAAGAAAATCGTTGAACCCTCGTTTTTACAAGATGAGCGAAAATTAATTCCGAAGGGACGTGTTAGTAGTTTTGCTAAAATGTTTGAAAACCCACGTTCGATCCCTTTGAAGGACAAAGTTGAAACCGTCAAGGCAAAATCGTCACGAGACGAGCCTTTTACTCCTAATCCCACACCGAGTGAGATTTTAGATTTATCATGTGAGAAGTCTGCCGATGGCCTTGCTCACATCGATACGTTTTTCGATATCGAGGTCGAAACAACAAAGGCAAAATCTTCAATCAAAGAGCCTTCTATTCCTAGTTTCACGACGGTTGGAGCTAGCGACGACTTAATTTCCCAACCTCTTCCACGAGGAAGAGAAGACGTCTTTGATCCCGATGGCGATTTTTCCGAGATCAAAGGTATACTTGATAACCCGCCTTCGATTTTCGAGTTTGATGAGGACCGTTGCGTTAGCCCGGAGGGGGATATTTTATTAGTCGATTCACGTTTTAAAAATTCAAATCCTCCTCCCGCCTTCAAGATAAATGTGAAAATTTTAAGTGTGCCTAGAATTGTTTTGGAAACACAAAATATTTTCAATTTAATCAACTCGGGTTTTCGTAAAAATGAGTTAAAAATGAAAAAGGGAATGATTTTAAAATCAATTTTAAAGATTTTCCAAAGTTAACTCCGTCATCACCTCGCTTAATTGAACTTGCTACAAACACGTCTACTTCTTTTGACGACGTTTTGTGTGGATCTAGTGAGGGGGAAGCCCCATTTGTTTCCTCACACTTCTCCGCCGAGGACGAGATTTTTGACCCCGGTATCACGTTTAAGATAAAATCTCGGTCTTTTACCAAAATAGTCACTAGAAGATCCTTCTACACTTACGGTGAGAGTTTACCTCGAGTAACTCAATTTGTTTGCCCACCCAATGTCCCACCTTTCTCTTCTCATTCTATTTTCTGGTGTCCCTTTGGGACGATGATGTTTAAAGTCGTGTTGTTTCGTTTATCATCCGAAAACGAAGACACGATCTTTGATCCCGGTATAAAGGCTTTGCTTTTATTCACGGTTGCTTTTGGGCCTTGATTACATGTAAGTCCCACCAAAAATGACCGAACCATGATTATCCCTAAATGATCACATTTACGGGGATTCGAGTCGAGCTTTTGACTCGGTTATCAAAAACAAGGTGCCTCGTGGGGGAGACCCATGCTTATCCATGTACATATTATTGCTTTCTAATTAGTTTAATGTGAGGAGATTTGTGCCCTTCCAACCTTTGTTCCGTGGTTGTTTGTGACTTGTGGTTTTTAGATGATCATTATCTTCGCGATTCGAGCCCCTCGTGTTCGTTTTACGTGAGCACTCGATCGTTTGCTTTGAAGAATTTCTCAATATCCATATGATATATCCTTGATTGTTCTAACCTTAGGTTTATAGCACACTTCATAAACGGCTTTAAATTTAACGGTTACACCATTTCCATGCTAGATTAGGCATTCGACTACGTCTCTAGTATGGGGGTGTTTGCACCCCTAGACTCGAAACATTGTGGACAATGTTTAATTTTAGTATGGGGGGTGACTAGATACTTCACCTTGCTTACGTCAACACGCAATCCAAATTTCATCTTTTTGTTATCGTTTTGTTGCAAAATAAGGCTAACAATGGCCAAATTTTAAAATTTTTCTAATTTTTCATAAGTGTTTAAGACACGAATGTAGGTTTTCCGATGGTGAGAATAAGAGTAATTTTTGACTCGACCGTGCGTGTTGAGCACTTAGCTTCGATTCCTTAACTTGTTAGGCTAAGTCTCTTAAATGAGGACGAGAAATGATAGAGTTATTTATAAGTCTCGTAATCATCACGATCTCATGTGTAGTAATTATTAGCTCATTCTCCCCACGCTTTCGCATAATAAATTGTTAATAAATATTGATTTAGCGGTTTAGTCACTATTGTTGGTTTCTAATTTGTTTTAGTAGCTTCCATGTAATTAAATTGGGGAAACATTAAGGTATCGCCAGCGTCACGGTTTTGAAGTATTGGCACCCGAATAATCAAAAGCTTCACCTAATAATAAGATTTCAAGTGCTCACCTAAATTAAGCAAAAATTTAAGCTCACAAGGCCGAAAAATCTATGCCCAAATTGAAAGTGAATCAAGCCTTAATCTTCGAAGCATTAAAGATCCAAAATTCTCTTTAGCGTGAGGATATACGTCTTTGGCTAATAAAACCACCGATGAGGCGGATAATAAAAGGCAAGGCAAGACCGAAGTCATAATAAAAGCTTCATGGCGAAGTTGAATAAAAGATGGAGGTAAACCAAAGATAATAAGGCCCTTCCGTTAGGGGGCGTATAAAAGTCTTGGTAATAAGTCTCATGTTCAAAACCGTTATAAAACAGTGTTTATCGATCCTTCTTGTTGGCTTAATTTTTTGACATCGTTGTCTATTAGGATGAATTATTAATTTAATGATTTTGGTTAGACCGTTAAGACTCTATTTTTAGACTTAATCTCTATTCACACATAAGTCAATGATGTATCCTCGTGATCATTAAGACAAAATAAAAATATAAGAGATACCAAGTAGGAATAAAGGAGTTTAGGTTCGTAATTAACACTCATAAGATACGATTGTGTTGCTAACTTATAATAACAATGATCTCGTTACACGCTTAGCATGGAATCGAGTGAAAATCGAGGATGACGAACTTATCTCTATGAGGCATTCACGTGTTCTTATTCTATGATCCTAAAAGTCACTTAATCATGATGAAAACAATACATTATGTCTAAAACATGTGTAGTAGTTTATTTAAGTTTACATTTTCAATAAAAGTCATCATAAAATGAATTTTGGAAGTGCTAAGATACTTAATTCTAGCATTGCGTGGGGACACGGCAATTGTTTAGTATGGGGGAGTGATGAGACCGCAATTATACATAGTCTCATCGTCCAAAATGGGCTTAAAATGTATTATATCAAAAGGGCCCTATATATGCTTGTGTTTGCTCAATGTGTATTTTAGGTACGGATATCGAGAAAAAAGACAAAAGATCACAAGAATCAATAAAAAACGAACACAGGAAAAGAAGCCGCACAATGAACCAGACCCGATTAATGAATTTTCAAGAAAGACCCTCAAGTTGAAGAAACGACAAGTTTGGTCCCCTCATCTTTGAAGACTTGTCATATCTAGTCCTTCAAGATTCAAGAAATGCCCTTAGAAAATACTAATATTGCACAAATAGTACTTGTTGAAAGTTTTGAAACACTTTGTGCCAAAATTGACAACATTGCCATAGATATTACAAAGGAATGGGAATGTGTTTGCTGCCAACTTAATGTGAATACAATTTAGAAAGTGAGGGGACAATTCTGCCAAGTACCAAAACCTATCCACCAATCATATCATGCCACCTCACGGGTACCCACCCATACCCATGTATCCAACCCACTAAACCGGATCCAAACCCACACCCCACCAACCCAATCTACCTATGTTTTTTATTAACCACTCTATTTTAAATAAACTTTGTTTATTAAAAACCCGGTTAACACTTTTTTCTCTCCTAAACATGATCAAAAACCCCTAATCATCTATCACGAACCCTAATCCCAAACCCCTTAATGACAATGAATTGAAACATGTTTCTTTCCAGATTCATAATTCATCACATTCCCATCACACCCCAACCCCAATAAACGTAACCCCGTGACTGGTGGTCCCCTCCCATCACTTTCTACTCACGGGTCAAGAACAAGAAGACAAGGAGTGCCAGAGATTGAAGACTAAATCAATGGTTAAAGTTAAAACTTGGTCCCAAAGTTTTAAAATGGATGGTTGAGATCCTTTCTACATTGCTGGCAGCTCACAAGACCCAAATTCGATCACATGGGATAGTCTTTGACTGAGGATATTTGGTATATTCGAAAAGCATCAAGGGGTAATTCTGGAAACTCAATAACAATTAGGGTTTTCTGCTTTTATATTTCTAGATCATGTATCCGTGTATATAAGGCATGTTAGGTCACTTGTTTGTTTTTTGTTCAAATTTTTATTCATAATATTGTAAGAGACAAATTATTGAATATAATTGAGTTCCAGTTTTTAAATTTCATTGCAAATTTATTTTTCCTGCATTTTTAAATATCATTTATTTAAATTCTCGCAAAAGTTTGGGTTTCAAAGTTTGTGTGACAGATTTTAGTATTGAAGTTGAATTTTCAAGATCGTTTTGTTTGAGATAAAACAAGAAGTTTTCAAGTTTTGTTTAAAGTTTGTGAAAGGTTTTTGAAAGAAAGAAAGTTTTTCAGGAAAAGATTTTTAAAGAAAGTAAGAAATCAGTGGTTTTATTTCTTTGTGTTCTTTTTATTCTTGTTCATCTTAGCAGGGTGGAAGCGGGTGCTTGTTTTGCTAGCACCTCAGCTCGTACAATCCAAGGTGTGGACGTACACCTTGGAGGTAAGTTTTCCGTTTTCATTATTTCTGCTTATGAACATTTGTTTATGAGATTTATGGATTGGTGCTTTTAGTTGTAAGATCTTTGTACTATTTGAAGTATTGTGTGATATTCGTGTTATGCATGTGTGGATCTTGTTGGTTCATTTTGTTTTTAGCACAAGAGCTTTGAGAATTTGCCTAGCCTAAATTACTAGTGGTGTTTGGGAGAGTTCGTTTTCGGGTGGGGTTTGTCCACCAAATCCATACTAAATTCTGCACTCATTTTGTGGTTTAGGTTAGTGGTTTTTGCAAGAAAACTTTGGTGTCTTAGTTTAAGGAATGTTGTTTTGTATGTAAAGTATAACCTGCAAATGTGTCAACATGGTTGATAAGTACTGTGACTATCAACGACGGAAGGAAATGGTGTTGTCCGCTTTGATTGATTTGTTAACAGTCAGTGAACCTACTTTTGTTTTTGTCGACTAAAGCTTATGGTTCTTCCACTTGAAACTTTTGTGCTAGCTTGACCTAGTCTCAAATCTATATCAGTTGTCCATCAACTGTGTAAGAATTGAACACCAAGCAGCCAAAGGATCAAAGTTTTCTAATCAGTAACTTGTAGTTTTTATAGGGTGCTTAACTTGTTGAGGCTTAATAGATATTAGGTCTACATAGGTCGCTTGTTAGGGCTTTGTATATGGGTAGTTTTTAATTTATATGATCAGTTCTGAAAGTTTGATTAAACCCACTGCTTAGTGGTTAGGAGGATTTTGTTTGCTTATCTTACCCTGTGTTGTGACTCCCACAAGCCAAAAAGCTTGTGGGGTGCCCTTTGTACCACAACAAACATAGAATACCATTAGAGCCAAGCAATAGAATTAAGAAGCCCGTGTGTTTTCATGTTGCTCACAACTGTGTAAAATTACCCCAACTCTTGGGCGTATTTTGGTGATTTTGAATGATCGTGTTGTGTTTTGTTAAGGATTGATTTGTTGAAGTTTGGCGTGTGTTTTTGGTGTTTGATTGGTTGTGCATCCGAAAGTGTTCCAAATAGAACTCAACCAAAAGTAAGAAGACACCAAGCATACTTAAACGAAAAAAATAAAAATAAGTGTTTGCAAGTTACTGTACATTGTCCTCTTTCAATATGCATTTTCATAGTCTTTTTTTATATTTAAGCTGTTTTAATTAGTGATTTGTGTGGTATAGTTTTCAGTCTTAAGCATAGGATTAGTAGCTAAGGTTGATTGCATTATCATTTGGTGGGTAGAGATAGTAGTTATCAGCTTTCGCTTTCCATAAAAACAAAAAAATACAAAAAATTGGTTAGATCTTAAGTTTCTGCAATTACACATCAGTTAGATCATAGATTTTGAGTGTACTGTTATTGAGTGGTTTAATTACTTGATTCTTACTTAATACATGTTTCTTAGGTAATCTGTACTTTTGTTTAGGTTAGTTTTAGACGTCATATTCAGTTTCAATTCTGCATAAAAAAGGAAGGGCTGCTGTTGTTTTTATTTTTAACTGTGCACAAAAAAAATTAACAGAAGGGTTTCGAACCCCTGACCATACAAACTGTATAAAACGCAGCAAACAAGCATTTTTACCATCTAGTCTGTCAGTTGTTTTTGTTTTTTATACATGTCCTTCTTCTTTTATACAGTCACCATCAGCTTATAATATAAAAAAATTGAAAAGTGGCAGCAGGTGGGAATTGAACCCATGACCTGCAACTCAAAATAGACATAGCAACTCTCCAACAACCATCTGATCTGTTGGTCCTTTTCTGTTTATACTTCTTTTTACTTTCTTTTTATACAGTTGTTTTAAAGGAAATGATAACAAAAAAAAGTGCCTCAGTGGGTTTCGAACCCATGACCTCTGAGTAACAAAAAATGCAGAACAACTTCAGCCAACCATCTACTCTATTGCGTCTTTTGTTTACTAATTTCTTTAATTTTTCCTTTATTCCCTTTTTTTAATCTTCTTTTTAGTTTTTTTTTAATAATAAGCCATAGCTTATTCAGTTTTTTTTTTGCTTAATTTTCATACCTTTTTTTGTATTTTCATTTTTCCCTTGTTTATTATTAGACTTAGGAGTTTTGTGTGCAAAAATTAGATTTTTTCCGTCTAGATTTAATTTAGGGATTATTTTCTTTTAAATTAGTTTTTAGGCATTAAAAAAATAGAAAAAAGGTTTATACAATTTTTCAAAAAATACTTTTTTGCTTTTATTAAATATATTTTAGGTTTAAAATAAAAAAGTTAGAATTTTGTCTTTTTCTTAGTTAGTTTTATTTTTAAGGTTTTTAATTAAATTTAAAAATTAATATAAATTAATTAAAAAGTTTCCAAATTTTTTGGTTTTCGCAATTTTCTTAGTTAGAATTTTTAGGAGTTTTTAGTAATTTTTAATTATTTTTTAGGTGAAATTTTTTGTTAGGTCGCGTTTTTACGTTCGTACGTATACGCGTTTCCGTACATTCTTAGCGTAATTCGTCTATGTTTTCCTTTCTTTCTTTCTTTCCAAAAACGTAATCACTCGAATAAATAACGTATACTATTGTTGGCTAAACACCATGCCTCCTCGAGAACGAACTCAACGACGAGTATTCGCGTTTTTCACGAAACGTGATACTTAATACTTACCTGCTTTTGTCGCTTTGTTTTTCCTAAAATAAAGTGTACAAAAGTACCGCATCAATATCTTAATACTTTCTTTGCAACTTTCCAGTGATGAATACCAGGATTACTTTGATATCTACATAACATCCAGATCATAAAACTGATGTCGGTCTAGTGCAAGTTTGTAGATACATTAAACTGCCCACAACTGAAGCATATGGAATGTTTTCCATTTCTTTCCGTTCTACATCATTCTTAGGACATTGTTTAAGACTAAACATGTCTCCCTTTTGAATAGGGACTATACCATCCGAGCATCTGCTCATATTGAATCTCTCAAGGAACTTCAGACAAGTTTGATTTAAAGCATACAGAAGCATAATGTATACCCTTCTTTTCGAACCAAGCCTTACGCTTAAGACAATCCTTTTGGAAATGTCCCTCTTTCTTGCAAAATTTGCATTTGTCGTCCTTTTGTTCCCTCTTTTCAGCATTAGCAAAATTTGAGGTTGTACCATGTTGTTTCTCCTTAAAGTTCTTGGGTTTTGGTTTAAGCTTCTTGTCAACTCCTTGATACACCAAGTTAACAGAATGAACTCTTTGTTTCTTTAGTCTTGACTCCTCTTGAATAAGCTTACTAGACAGTTCATCAATATTCCACTTTGTTATAATTGATGTGAAACGGTCCATATTCAGAAGGAAGTTAATTCATAATGAATTGTACCAAGAAAGAGTCATCCACATTCATACCTAGTTCCTTAAGTCTTGTCGTGTTATTAGTCATGTCAAGGACATGCTGCTGCATACTCTTTGTACCATCAAATTTCATGGTAGTGAGTTCAGCCATAAGTGTCCCTGCTAGTGCTTTGTCAGCATAACGAAACTTCTTTTCCACTAACGTAAGAAAATCTTTTGCATTCTGATTTTCAATGTCAGTAAGAGAAGACTTAATGTTGTTGGCAATTGACATCCGCATAAAGTTCAAGAAAAGTCTGTTAGACCTTGTCCATGCCTTATGGTATGATTTTTGAGCCTCTGTACTTTTATCAGTAAGGTCAGCAGGCTTATCCTCAATTAGTGCCAAGTCAAGATCCAAAGCACCTAAATGGAAAGTGACTTGTTTGCTCCATTTAGAGAAATTCACACCAGTAAACAATGTAATAGAAGAAGCTTGAGAGTGAAGGTAAATTGCGGAAGCCATAGATGGTGTTGACATGGTGTAGAGAACACCTTAGAGCATAAACTAGTTTCTCACCCTTGACCCACTTTATTGTAGAAAGCTTGATGGAGAGCCAAAATAATTCTACGGTGTTTTCTTTTGTTAATATTTAGGGCAGGGTGAGGATATAGTTTATATAAGGACTTGTTGGTTAGCATGTCCATCAATACTAACACTTAAAACGGGAAAGATATCAAATACCATTAAGAGTAAATCAATTATATTTAATTTGATATTATCATGTCACAATTAATATGAGATAATATATGTGAGATTAATATTGGAATTTAATAGCTACTATAATTAACACCGCACTGCCCCTCTTGGGAGTCTTGTATAATTATTTTTTATTTTCTTTTTCTTTTACTTCTCTTTTTTTTCTAGCCACTCATTTTTTCTATAAGCCGCTCTTATTTTTCTTGATTCCTTACAAAGGATCGAAAAAAAATTAAAAGAAAAACACCCGCTAAGTATTAAGCATGACATAAGTCTGGTACACATAAAATGTTCTAACTTAAAATCTTAAGACGTACTTATACCAACCACGAATGATTAGTAAAAAATGCATAAGAGACTACAAACCAATTAAAATCGTTCTTGATTATTTATAAACAATATATACATGCGTTGACAAGAAAGTAAAGGTTACGAAAGGGGATATAAAAGCCACAAGTAATTAATATGAGGTTTATCTAGCCCTTTACACTTACTTCAAACTCTATCATCTCTCGTTCTCTACAATTTAAAATATCAAATAATGAGACTCGTGGATGCTTAGCCTAATAAACCAATAAAGGTCTACATGGTTAAGGATATTAGCTAGAGTATGCTTGGATAAGCAAACTCCGGTTTAGTCAAAATATTCATGATGGCCCTAATATGTCATAGACTTCTAAACTTATTAAACCATATACTTTATTATAATTTTCTTTTTCATGTATTGTTGAATAACAAAAGAAATAAAAGACAATGAAAATGTGTTATGCAAATAAAAAATGATAAATGCAAAAATTATGAACGCAATTTTTTGAGGCCAAAGTAGATCAAAATTTTTAAAAATGTTGAAAAATTAATTTTCCCAATTATCATGAAGGCAAAGGCAATGGTCTAGGTAAGGTCACGCCAATAGAAGACCCCCTACACTTAAGATAAACATTGTCCTCAATGTTTAAGAGTTTTGAAGTAAACTCCCCTACACTTAGGACATTGCGTACGTTGTTTAACTCGAGCTAAGGAAAGGTCTACTAAAGTGAATTCATTTTAGACATTATTAAGAGACAATTTTGAATCACAAAAGTATCAAAGTGAACCAGATACGAGGGCCACCTCCATAAGCTCCAAGCATAATGAGAGAGAGCAACCCTACAAACACCAAAAAGACAAAAGAAAAACACCCCCTACACTTCATCTCGACTATATTACCCTTTCATTATTCCTAACCTACCATATTCTATTCTAGATGATCTAACCTGGTTAGTCAAGCTTGATTTAAGGAGTCTCTAGCTCGACTCTTCTCATAATGAATTAATTCATAGGGAAAATGGGGGTCTCTTGGACCATTTTAACGGAAATGTCCTCCCCAAAATAATGCTTCACACGATGACCATTCACTTTAAAATTTGGGCCATTTGGTTGAGACACCTCAATAGTCCCATATGGAAACACTTGAGCTATAGTGAACGGACCGGTCCATCGTGACTTAAGCTTGACCACAAAAAGTTTTAACCGTGAGTTATAGAGTAAAACCGACTCTCCAACTTTGAACTCACGGTTCTTAATCTTGGCATCTGAAGTTGCTTAGTCTTTTCCTTGTATAGTAATGAATTCTCATAAGCATCGGTTCTAAGTTCATTCATCTCATTGAGTTGGTTCTTTCTATGTGAACCGGCTTGATTAAGGTCAAAGTTAGCCCATTTTAAAGTCCTTAAAGCCTTGTGTTCCAACTCAAAAGGGAGGTGTCATGCTTTTCCATATACAAGCCGATGAGGTGTGCAACCTATAGGTGTCTTAAATGCGGTTCGAAAAGCCCACAATGCATCATCAAGTTTATCCGACCAAGAAGCTCGATGCTCTCCCACCGTACGTTCCAAAATTCTTTTCAAACCACGATTAGTGACCTCGGTTTGCCCATTGGTTTGTGGGTGATACGCGGTAGAAAGTCTATGGTTAACACCATATTTCTTCATGACTCTCGTGAATTGATCATTACAAAAATGAGTCCCGCGATCACTAATAATGGCACGAGGTACACCAAATCTAGCAAATAAGTTCTTCAAGAATTCCACTATAACTCGAGCATCATTAGTAGGAAACGCCTTAGCCTCAACCTACTTTGAAACATAATCCACCGCTACGAGTATGTACTTATTTCCCTTGGAAAATGGAAAAGGTCCCTAAAATCTATGCCCCACACATCAAATATCTCACATTCTTGTATGAAATTTTATGGCATCTCATCACGTTGATTAATTTTTCCTTGTCTTTGGCATACATCACATTATTTCACCATCTCCTGGGCATCCTTGTAGGTTGAAGGCCAATAGTAATCCGAATCAAATACTTTTTTAGCCGTGTAGTTAGCCCAAAATGGCCCCCGTAGGTCCTTTATGGCAAGCCTCTAAGATCTTATAAGCTTCAGGCCCATCTACACATCGTCTTATGATTTGATCCGCACATTGCCTAAAGAGGTAAGGGTCATCCCAAAAGTAGTATTTAGTTTCTTTTAGAAACTTCTTCTTTTGTTGGGAAGTAAGACTCTCAATTAGCACATCCCCCGTAAGATAGTTTGCAATATCCCAAAACCAAGGGGTGTCATCCTCTTGTGAAGAGATAGACATGAGTTCCTTAAGTGGAAAGGATTCATTTATTTCATTATATGGAAAGTCTTCTTGAAAAGGATTCTCAAGTCTACTCAAATGATCCGCGGCTAAATTTTGGGTTCCCTTTTTATCACGAATCTCTATAGAAAACTCTTGGAGCAACAAAATCCATCTTAAAAATCTAGGCTTCGCATCTTGCTTTGCCATAAGGTATTTAAGGGCGAATTGGTGCGTATACACTATGGTCTTCGAAAGAACAAGATAGAGGAAAAATTTCTCAAAAGCATATACAATGGCTAACAATTCTTTTTCCGTGGTAGAGTAATGCAATTAAGCACCCGTCATTGTCTTACTGGCATAATTTATAGGTTGGAAGTGTTTGTTAATCCTTTGTCCGAAAACAAACCCCACCGCATAATCACTAGCATCACACATGAACTCAAAAGGTAAATCTCAATTTGGTGAAAACAAAACTAGAGCCTTGGTCAATTTTTCCTTAAGGATCTCAAAAGATTCTAAACACTCTTGTGTGAATATGAAAGGAGCCTCTTTTTCTAAGAGGTGGGTCATGGGTCTAGCTATCTTAGAAAAGTCTTGTATAAAACGTCTATAGAAACCCGCATGCCCCAAAAAACTCCTAACTCCTTTCACAGTAGTTGGAGGGGGAAGTTTGGCAATAACATCGACTTTAGCATGATCCACTTCTAGTCCTTTCTTAGAAATCTTATGTCCCAAAACTATCCCTTCTTTAACCATGAAATGACACTTCTTCCAGTTTAGAACAAGGTGGTTTTTTTCACACCTTTTAAGCATACGTTCTAAATGGGAGAGACAAGAAGTGAATGAATCTCCAAACACCGATAAATCATCCATACACACTTCCATGGTGTGCTCTATCATATCATGAAATATTGCCATCATACACCTTTGAAATGTCCCAAGAGCATTTCACAAGCCAAAAGACATTCTTTTGTAAGCAAATGTGCCACAAGGACAAGTGAAGGTGGTCTTTTCTTGATCTTTTGGATCAATGGGTATTTGAAAATAACCCGAGAATCCATCAAGAAAGCAATAGTATTCATTTCCCGCTAAACTCTCTAGCATTTTGTCCATGAAAGGTAAGGGAAAATGGTCTTTCCTAGTGGCATCATTAAGCTTTCGATAATCTATACAAACTCTCCAACCCGTGACAAGTCTTGTGGGAATCAACTCGTTATTTTCATTTGGAACAATGGTGATTCCACCCTTTTTAGGCACACAATGCACCGGGCTAACCCATGGTGAGTCAGAAATTGGGTAAATCATACCTGCATCAAGGAGTTTGATAACTTCCTTTTTGATGACTTCATGGATTTTTGGGTTAACCCTTCTTTGGTTTTGAATGGCAGGTTTATAATCATCCTCTATAAGGATCTTATGAGTGCAAAAATTAGGATCAATCCCCCTTATGTCGGATATTTTCCAAGCAATAGCTGTTTTGTGCTCTTTAATAACTTAAATAAGCTTCTTCTTCTTATCTTCTTTCAAATCCTTAGCAATGATAATGAGTAGCTTATCTTCTCCCTCTAAGAAAGCATACTCAAGGTGTGATGGTAAATCCTTAAGATCTAAAGTAAGTGGACTCTCAATAGAAGGTTTGACCAATGATGGATCATCATTGGTAACTTCCTTAGGAGTATGTGGAGAGTATGGTCTTCATTGAGAAGTTTCTCAATGGTACGAATGTCTTCTTCCCAATCAGTGGGAGAATTGTCATAATGTAAATCCACATCTCCTAAACTTGCTTCGAATTCTTGTATAAGAAAATCACTTGCTCCAAAAGGAGTCAAGGAAGGAGCAATAGAAGCTACGATCTCAACATGTGGAATGTCCTCATTACTACTCTTGCGGGCATCATGAAAGTGTTCATCGCAACTTCATCAAGAACATCCACAATGTTGATGGTTTCACACCCTTGAGATTTCTTAGTGACTTTTCCCATATTAAACACAACTTTCTCATCTTCAACCCTCATAATGAGTTCCCTTCCCGCAACATCGATAAGAGTGCGACCGGTTCTTAAGAAAGGTCTTCCTACAATAAGGGAAACTATAGGATCCATATCATAGTCCATAACTACAAAATCTGCAGGGAATGTGAACTTTTCAACTCCTACCAAAACATCTTCCGCTATCCCCACCGGATAAGCAATTGAACGATTTGCTAATTCAAGTTTCATTCTAGTGGGTGTAAGCTCGGGAAGGGAGAGTTGTTTCCAAAATGACAAAGGCATTAAATTGATGCTAGCACCAAGGTCCACTAGTGACGTACAATTCTCTACCCCCGGGAAATTACATGGAATTAAAAACCGGCCCGGATCACCAAGTTTGATAGGTAAAGTCTTCAACAACAGTGCGAATAATTCTCATTCAGTGAAGTATTAGGCATATCAACCAATTTTAATTTGTTTGAGAAAAGGTCCTTAAACATCTTGGCAAACTTAGGCATGTAAGCTAAAGCCTCCGCAAAAGATATGTTGATATTCAATTGCTTAAACATCCTCAAGAAGTTGGACACATGTACGTCATCTTTGTTCTTAAGCTTCTCCTTCCTCAACCTAAAAGGGTAGGTAGATTGGGTTTGGGTGAAGGTTGAGTAGAGGGTGTTGAAGGACTCTTCTCTTGGGTTTCTTCAAGGGTAGGCTTAGAAGGTATAGGGTCGATTAATGGTAGAATGTCACAAGGACGGACCGTGGGAGTAATCATCGAAGGGGGAGTAGGAGTAATCATTGTTACCTTCAGGCCTTGTTCCCCCTTTGATGGCGGAGGAATGGAAGGTCCCACGGTGGTTTTCCCACTCCTTGTAGTAATGGCATTAACATTGGCCCGAGGATTGGTTTGGGTATTTGAGGGTAAAGCACCTTGAGGTCTTTGGTTTAAGAGCAACATAAACTTCTTGTTCGTTTCCTCTTGCATTGCCCTTAATTGATCGTGAGTCCTTCTTTCACTCTCACGAATCCTTTTTTCATTCTCTTGATTCATATTATGAAGTAGCTAAATGGTTTCATTTTGTCCATTCCCTTGATTATACCCTTGAAAACCTTGATGTTGAAAGTTTCGATGTTGATTATGAACACCTTGACTATTGCCTTGAAAGTTTTTCCCTTGGTTTTGCCCTTGAAAGTTATTTGGCCCTCTATTATTGTTATTCCCATGATAATTTCCTCTTGGCCCTTGTTTTCTAGTAAGAATTTGTGTATTGTTTCCTTGGGTTTGGGTGGGTTGATGGGGAGGGAAACCCGGTGGAGCAAGGTAATTGTTGGATTTGTAAGAAAGGTGATTAGGATTGATGTTTGGTTTGAAATGTGACCTTCCATCATCATTGTAAGCATAACATTCTCCTTGATAGTTTTGAACTTTGTCACAATTCAAGTATGAGTGAGGGCCTCCACATATCTCACATTGAAGGGTGATGGAATTATCATTGTTGGTAGAAGAGTTGCTCAATTGAATCTTGATAATGCTCTAATTATACATGTTTGAGTGTGTGTTATATGTATGTATTTAGTTTAATTATGTGAACTATCGATACTTAATAGACTATATTTGATGTATAGGTTCCAAGGACATGTCGTGGAAGGAAATGGAATTAAACACGAAGATATGAAGCTTAAACAAAGAGATAAAGTCAACCTTCTCATCTCCCAACACATGTCGCTGTTTTGGCCATATCTTAAGCATACGAACTTCATTTTAATTGGTTTAAGCGGCCACGGAAAGAGGAAAGAATTATCTATAACTTAGACTTTTATTCCAAAGTTGTAAATGATCAAAAGTGCGACGCACAATCCATAAAGTGTGGCGCACTTTTGTGCAACACAAAAATATTCTAGACGCGCAAATGTGTGGCGCACAATCCAAAAAGTGCGGCGCACTTTCCTTCTGCACAGCTCAAAAGTGATATTTATGAATCCCATTCATTGCTAGTCCGATCATTTAACTTTACCTTGGTCCCCAAGTGTTAGAAAGGCTTTATATACACCAAGAAAACACAGAGAAACATATAACGTCTATCTATATTAAAACCTCCATTGGAGAAGGAGAGCTAAGGTGAGGATCTTTGAATCCAATAATCCAAACACTCTTCTAATCCATGAAGAACCACCATATCACCACCACCATCATCACCCACGAATTTACCACCTTCCTTGGGCATATTCAGTAGCATTTCGATGTTGGTTAATCATGGAATCATTGATTTTGGGTTTATGATTGTTGTAATCCTAATATTGTATTTGGTAATTGTAATCAAACCACAAGCATAAATAGATTTGGTACATTTCTTTACTGATCAAATTGATATGTTTTTATGTTTATTGATACTTATGATTTTGATTATTAATTTGATTATATTAGCTTTGAAGGGTCGAAGTGCGGTGCACAATTAGTTTTGTGTGGCGTACTTTTTCCCTGGTTCGTGTTTATAAGTATGATATAAATGCTTTTGTATTAGATGATATTGTGTAAGACCATTGCTATGTGTTGGTTTTATTCATGATCATGACTAGTACTCATGTGAATGGATAGATTTCTTGTCATCTAATAAATGAATCTTGTTATTCGCTTTTGTCGTGATTAGTGGAATAAAACACGTAACAACTCTTATATAATCTTATCTATTACTTTGGTCACTGAAGTTAAGCATAAACCATTCTTAATTCTTTTGGTATGGCATGATCTTTAGACGGATTTTTGTTATATTAATTAGATGTTGCATGCGCGACTAGTAATCCACATGTTGTCTTACCTTGTTTATGTGATTGTAATTCATCTTTGCTATATATCATTTCTATGTTCTTAGCGTTAACCAAACGCACCTTTATATCATCATTTGGAAAAGCTTAAATCTTTAGAACTTGTGACACTCTAAAGATAATTTTTTTAACTTGAAACACCAATCCTGTGGATCGACCTGGACTTTACCTTTAGACTATACTATACACGAAAGGGACTTTACCTTTAGACTATACTATACACGAAAGCGTATACTTGCCCGTGTTGTGTTTTTAGTCCCTCGTTTGGTAATCATCTAGTAATATATAAATTTAAGACTCGCTTTCGCAACATCAAGTTTTTGGCCCCTTTGTTTAGCCTATGCGAAACACACATCAAGTTTTTGGCGCCGCTGCCAGGGATTGTTTTCGTTACTTGTTAAAACTTTCTGAGATACTTGTTAAAAAATTAAACCATCGCCGTAGAGATTTCTGGCAATCTCAAAAACTTTTATGTCCTAAAAATTGCAGAAACTACGCCGCACGTTTAGTTTAGTGCGCCGCACTTTCTGGCGAACTTGTAAGTACGCCGCACTTGTAGCAATGTGCGCCGCACTTTCTGGAAAAAAAATTCATAATGTTTACTGAGTCGATTTCAAAAACCCACCCAACCTTTCTAATGCTTAAGTTAAACTTATGAGAACATGAGGATTAGTTTCTTTGTGCCGTTACTTGATGAATTTTTTGCATTTGTGTATAATATACATTAAAATGAAAAGAAAAAAAAAAACTAAAAAAAAAACCAAAAATATTTTCTTTTATTTCATCTCTTGTTGATTTTTTGTTGTTTAAAGACTTTGGTAGTTTGCTTATTTTCTTTTTCTTGCTATATGAATCATTTGAGTTTCTTGGTAACTAAAATAATGAAATTTAAAATAATAATTAAAAAACAAAAAGATTTTACTTCTAAATTATTTTTTCTTTCTTTTGTTTTTCTAATTTTAGTAATAAAATAATTCATGTGTTAGTATAGTTTATATTTCATCTATAAAAAAACAAAAAAAATTAAAAATTAAAAAACCAAAAAGATTTTTACTTCTTAGTTTTGTTTCTCTGATTAATTTGAATTTATCATGCGTTTGTTAATAAATAAGTAATGTGTTTTCTACGTATTGTGTCTAGTTTTTTTGTTTAAAAACCAAAAAATACAAAAAACATAAAAAATCGAAAAATCTTGTAGTAAGTAAGTCGCACTTCTGTATTGTGCGCCGCACTTTGGTTATGCAAATAAAAAAATAGTTTTGTGTATAAATAAAAAATTTGATTGGTTTATTTGTGTTTCGTGAATACTTGTAATTTGTTTCTTCATCTTAGTTCGCATGTGTGTTTGCATCTTTATCATAATAATAATAATAATAATAATAATAATAGTAGTAATAGTATTTTAATGAAATGATGTTTATAATAATAATAATAATAATAATAATATGTAATTTAAAAAAATTAATCGTGTTTGTAATTGCATATGTATTTTTGTATAGTAATGTTTCGTTATCAATGTTTTCATCTCTATGATAAGTTTTCTTTGATAAATATATGTATTCTATAAAATAAAAAAATTCGTACAGAAAGTACGTAATACATAGTATTTGCCAAGTATGAAAAAGTTGTTCTTTGAAGTATGTCTAATCGAATTGCTTATTGGTTATTAGTGTGACTCAGTCGTCTTTTGGTGGAAAAGAAATGTTTTGGTCGTTGTAGTAAATTGCAAAACTTTAACGTAAATGGCAAAGTAAATAAAGCTAAAAATGATTAAAAAGTAAATGGCGAGAAATTAAAGCTTGACGAAAAGTAAATTTGACAATTTAATAAAAATACAAACTTGAAAATAAATCTAAGATAAAAACAATTTAAAATAAAGTTTTAAAAAAAGGCGGGAAAAATAAAGATTAAAAACTAAAACAGGAAAACTAAAACAAAACATAAGTCGGAAAACACAAATCCCTAACCTAGTTCGGAATCCATATTCTAGACCTAATTAGGAATGTTTAATAACAACCTAGTACGGAATATGGGGTAGAGACGTAACTCGGAATGTAGATTATGGAAGTAATTCGGAATTAATGAAGCAACACTTAACTCGGAATATGTGGGTACTTGACCTAATTCGGGAAGTGAGTTCCGGACCTAATTCGGAATAGGTGTCTGAGGTAATTCGAAATACAACATCTAGCAACTAATTCGGAATAAAGAGCATTTGTACTTAATTCGGGAAAGGCAAATTGCATATAATTCGGGAAAAACTAAATACTAGACCTAGTTAGGGAAACTAGGGTTTAAAGATATTCCGAACTATAACAAAAATAAGCAAAATGAAAATTAAGCTAACATCAAATAAGCACTTATCTAAAAACTTAACCAAAATAATTTTAAGAAAAAGCTAATAAGCCAAAATTTAAAAACTTTTAAAAACACTAATTAATCAAAACATATAAAATCAACTTTTTATAAAATAACTTTTGAAAACACTTAATTAAAATTAAGAAAATCACACAATAAGCTATAAAATCAATAAGCTAACACAATCAAACACATTAAAACATAACAAACAATCAAATAAGCATGATAATAAGCAAATAAGCATAAAGATTAAACAAAACAAGAAAGGTAGAATGAGAGATTAATATAAAAACTTGATTAAAAATAAGATTCAACAACAAAATTAAAACTTACTTGGAATTAAAGACTTCAAATTAAAGACAATAATGTAAATGGACAATATGAAAGCGCATTTAAAAAAAAGGGAAAGTCTAAATTGTTAATTTAGCTAACACCTCCTAATGACACATTAGGAGGGTATTTATAGGGAGATTAGATGTCTTGATGCTTTCTTCCTCTTCTCGTCTTTTCGTCTTTATAAATTATTCGACTTTCTCGACTTTGTCTCGGGATAAATTGAACTCGTCTTATAATCTCTTCATTTATTAGACTTGAGTTCTTCGACTTCATTAAACTTCCGACTTTAGACTTTTTCTTCGACAAATCTTTAGAATAGGCCTTAGACTTCCGTTCTTTTTGCACTCTTGATCTTTTGACTTTGTATTTTGTCTTTATCTTCGATAAAAGCTCGTAAAAGCCCGTGTTTTCTTCCCTTTTCACATTTTGATCCTAAATCACAACAAAAACACAAACCACGCATAATTCCAACATTTACGACATAAAATACACGTTTTGGCTTGGTTATTATTATAATTAAGTGGTAAAAGGATAAGTGTTTTCACACTTATTAAATCCCCTACACTTGACCATTGCAATGCCCTCATGCAATGCATTTATTACAAAGCAAGTTTTACATTTTCCATCAATAATCAATCCACCTTGGCTTTATTAAACATAATACATTAAGTAAACTAAAGGAGATAGAAAATTGCAAAATATTTAAAGGAAGAAAACAAGTAAAGAATCAAAAACTTGCTTTGGGGTTTTGGATGTCATGAATGTTTATCACCCTCAAGTTTCACGTCCCCGTACCAAGCTTAAAAACGAGATCATTGTTATTATAAGTTAGCAAGCTAACACAAATTCATGTGGCCCAATTATTCACTTAGACTCCCTTATTCCTAGGTGTATCTCTTATATTTTATTATTGTCTTAAATGATCACGAGGATGCATTGTTGACTTATTTCGATAGTTTATTAGGCCGAAAATAAAGTAGGACGATTTAATCAATAGTTAGCTAAAGGACAAAATCTTTTAAAACTACTTCTCAGAACCTCATAAAGTTCATATCTTGGCATAACATGCTTCACGATTTGAGACCTTTCTCGGACCGATATTTGGCATTGACTTCATACTTCAAATCTTGAGAGACGTTCATGAAATAATGGTCTTCTCTTCATACTAGAAATTTCTTCACTTGAAATTTTGAGAGATTCTTCATACTTGGACCACGACTTCTTTATTTTTCTCCAATCTTTATTTGGGATTTTGATATACAACGATCCGCCTCTTTTTAGGACTTGGATCTATTTATCCTCATACCTTGCTAGGGTCTTTTCGGATAGACTTCTCCATGATCTTTAAGGGAGTATTTTCTTTTCGTCGTGTGTCTCGATCCTTCATATTGATTTTTGATAAATGATTCTTCACATCACTTGGGATCTTTAGCAACAAAATGTAGCCCTCATGCCTTCTTAGGGCCTTTTCGGACTAGCCAATCTTCGCATCCCGCTTCAATATGTTATGCCTTGGCTATGAACTCTAATTAATACCGAGCAACTTTTAAACGATCTTGTGCTAGAAGCTAAGTAACTTTTCAAATTGTACAACCTTACTTATTGCAATTAAATTTATTAACAAGCGATTGGAGAAAAAGCTCATAATCAACTCACATAAATTCATGAAAGAATGCCAAACTTATAATTGACTCTATCATCTCTCGTTCTCCACAATATAAAATCTCAAGGAATGAGACTCGGGGATGCTTAGCCAATTAAATCTATGTTTTGGGTTTTCAAGTCATCTATAGGATCTTGCAACTTCTTAGACTCTTTCAAGTTTTAGAATTCGCATTTTAAAGTTCCCATGATAAACGACTTTCTAGAATCAATTATAGGAACTTGCGAAAAGTTCTTGTTCTTAACCCGTAAGAGTTAAGGTTTTCGCGTTTTAAAGTTCCCTATATAAAAGCCTAGCAAAACTTGACTTAAACACATTAAGGATACTAGCTAGAGTAAACTTGGATAAGTAAACTCGGGTTGAGTCAAAAGATTCATGACGGGCCTAATATATCTAAGATATTTAAACTTATTAAAACCATTTATTTGAAATTTATTCTCATGAAGGAAAATAATGATAACAAAGGAAATTACTAATAGGCCAAAATAGATTAAAAGTTTTGAAAAATGTCGAAAAATCTATTTTCCGGTTAAATTGAGGACAAATACAAGGCAAATCCCACTTAACTTCGATAGAAGTCCCCCCTATACTTAATATAAACATTGTCCTCAATGTTTAAGCATGTGGGAGTAAACTCCCCTACACTTAGGACATTGTGCACGTTGTTTAAATCTTGCTAAGGAAGAGACAACTAAAGTGATTCCTATTTTAATATTGAAGAATATAAAATAGAGAATCAAAAGAGTTTAGGATAGAACCGGGAAGACGGAATCACGGGTCGCAAAAGTCATCAAGAATGTATATTTGAAAGCTCAAATCCCTGTAGATGATAAGAAAGAAAACAACAAACACATACTAGGGTCTCCCCCTACACTTATTATAAAAACAGAATAAAAAGGATAGATACACGGGTTGCCTCCCAAAAAGAGCTTGTTTTTGTTCACCGAGTTGTGAGCCTGACTCGACCTTGATTAGCATGGACATAACCTTGAAGAACATCCACCGGGATCAAATACATGGTTTTCATCCATCAAGTAACACAAGCTTAAGGTGAACAAGGCAAGCTAAAGTAGAGTAGGCAAGGTTCCCTTAAGCAAAGATTGACCACGGTGGTAGAAAGTATGATGAAGTGCATGAATATTGATACAAGGCTTTTGGCCCCCCGTATAAAAATTAAGTTCGTTGTGTTGGTCTAATCGAATTGAAAAATGGTTTCAAGTATGACTCAGTCGTTCTTTGGTGGAAACAAAAGTTGTGTCGTTGTAGTATATTAAAAAGTGCGAGACGTAAATGTAAATGACGTAAAAGTAAAATGACGTGTAAAATAAATCTAAGTCTAATTAAAAGAAAGGGTGCAATATTAAAAACTTAAAAAGTAAATAACGAGAAATTAAATGACGTAAAATTAAAGCGTGACGAAAAATAAAATGAAAAAATATTAAAATGTAAACTTAAAAATTAAACACGATAAACTATAAAAAAAATAACCCAATCGGAATATATTCCGATCAGAGTGCACTCACCTTTTAGATCGGAATGTTGATCGGAATTCCAATCGGAATGCTGTCACATACCTGATCGGAATAACCAAACATACCCTGATCGGAATGTGCTTACCTCCTGATCGAAATGCTGATCTCGTCGGAATAAGGAATGGCGCCCGAATCGAAATGCTGTCACTTACCTGATCGGAATACCAAACTTACCCTGATCGGAATGAAGAATAGACTCCTGATCGGAATGCTGTCACTTAACCTGATCGGAATACCACTAGACTCACCTGATCGGAATAACACAAACCCTATTCCGACCAAGCAAAGGAGTGCTGGTCGGAATATGAAACCCTTTTCCGATCAAGTAGATCGGAATACAGTAAAGAGAATCGAAAATAAGCACAACTAATAAGCTCTAAATCAAACAAGCACTAGACTAAAATCCTAAGCAAACACGTATAAGAAAAAGCTAATAAGCTAAAATTTTAAGACTTTTAAAAACACGAAAAGAAAACAGGTTTACAAAAACAAACTTTATATAAAATAACTTTTATAAAAACTTTAGAAATCTTAAAATAAACACAAATAAGCTATAAAAATCAATGATCCAAAACAATCAAAAGCATAAAAACATAATCTTTAATCAAATAAGCAAGATAATAAACACATAAACATAAAGATCAAGCAAAGAAAGAAAGTAGAATGAGAGATTTAAGACAAGAAAAGTAAAGGTGCAATAAAAAAAGTAACTTACTTGAAAAATAAGGTGCAAGACAAGGTAATTAAAGTGCAATAAAGTAAATATGCAAGTAAATAAAGATGGTAGAACTAGTGTCACTCTAGCCAACCAGAGTAAAAATGAAATGCTAATGATCTATATATAGGGGAGGATTATGGAATGCTTAGGAAGCTTCCTCCCCTCCTTCATTTCTTCTTAATTGCACCATTAAGTCCTTCCCTTATTAATCTTTTGTTAATCTTGGACTTTAATGACTTTTGGCTCGGGATTTCTTTAAACTCGTCTTTTAATTCTTCAATAAATAAGACTTGAGTTCTTCGGCTTTAAGTAAACTTCCGTCTTTTGACTTTTTCTTCGATAAATCTTCAGAATTGGTCTTGGACTTCCGTTCTTTTTACACTCTTGACTTCTTGACTTCGTCTTTCATCTTTTTCTTCAATAAAAGCCCGTAAATGCCCGTGTTTTCTCCACTTTTCACCTTTTCGTCCTAAATCACAACAAAAACACAAACCACGCATAATTCCGACATAAAAGACATAAAATACACGTTTTGGCTCGGTTATTATTGTAATTAAGTGGTAAAGAGGATGGGTGTTTACACACCTATCAAATCCCCTACACTTAACCATTGCAATGTCCTCATGCAATGCATTAGTTACAAAGCACGTTTACATTTTTCATCAAATTCAATCCACCGTGGCATTTATTAAAGAGATAGAAAACTCTAAACATTAAAGTAAAGAAATCAAAAGCATACCTTGGGTTTTGGAAATGTCATGAATAATCATCATCCTCAAGTTTTCACTTTCTCCAAACCAAGCTTAAAAACGAGATCATTGTTATTATAAGTTAGTAAACTAACACGAACTCATGTGGGCCAATTATTCACTTAGACTCCCTTATTCCTAGGGGTATCTCTTATATTTTATTGTTTGTCTTGAATGATCACGAGGATGCATTGTTGACTTATTTCGATAGTTATTTAGTCCGAAAATAAAGTGAAGGATTTAATTAATAGTTAGCTAAAGGACAAAATCTTTTAAAACTGCTTCTCGGGACCTCATAAAGTTCATATCTTGGCATAACTCGCTTCGCAATTTGAGACCTTTCTCGGACCGATATTTGACAGCGACTTCATACTTCAAACCTTGAGAGACGTTCATGAAATAATGGTCTTCTCTTCATATAGGAATTTCTTCACTTGAAGTTTTGAGATATTCATACTTGGACCACGACTTCTTCATTTTTCTCCAATCTTTATTTTGGACTTTGATATACAACGATCCGCCTCCTTTTATGACTTGGATCTATTTATCCTCATACCTTGCTAGAGTCTTTTCGGATACATTTCTCCATGACTTTTGGGGAGTTTTTGCTTTTCGTCGTGTGTCTCGATCCTTCATATTGATTTTCGATAAATGATTCTTCACATCACTTTGGATCTTTAGCAACAAAATATAGCCCTCATGCCTTGTTAGGACCTATTTGGACTCGCCAATCTTTGCATCCCGCTTCAATAAGTTATGCCTTGGCTATGAACTCTAATCCATACCGAGCAACTTTTAAACGATCTTGGGCTAGAAGCTAAGTAACTTTTCAAATCGTACAACCTTATTTATTGCAGATAAATTTATTAGCAAGTGATGGGAGAATAGGCTCATAATTAACTCACATAAATTCCCGAAAGAATACCAAACTTATAATTGACTCTATCATCTCTCGTTCTCCACAGTTTAAAATCTCAAGGAATGAGACTCGTGGATACTTAGCCTATTAATTTAAAGTTTTGGGTTTTCGAGTCGCCTATAGGATCTTGCAAATTCTTAGACTTTTTCAAGTTTAGAAATCGCGTTTTAAAGTTCCCTTGATAAATGACTCTCTAGGATCAATTATAGGAACTTGCGAAAAGTTCTTGTTCTTAGCCCGTGAGAGTTAAGACTTTCGCGTTTTATAGCTCCCTATATAAAGCCTAGCAAAACTTGACTTAAACACGTTAAGGATACTAGCTAGAGTAAACTTAAATAAGTAAACTCGGGTTGAGTCAAAAGATTCACAACGTTTGAAAATTAAAACCACTTTATTAAAAATTTATACTAGCAAAGAAAGAAAAATAACTATACAAAAGTAAAAACTAATAGGCCAAAATAGATCAAAAATTTGAAAAATGTCGAAAAAAATGATTTTTCGGTTAAAACGAGGACAAAAATAAGGAAAAGACCACTTAACTTCGATAGAAGTCCCCCTACACTTAACATAAACATTGTCCTCAATGTTTAAGCATGTGGGAGTAAACTCCCCTACACTTAGGACATTGTGCACGTTGTTTAAATCTCGTGAAGGAAAGGACAACTAAAGAGATTCCTATTTTAATATTGAGAAAATATAAAATAGTGAATCGAAAAGAGTTTAGGATAGAACCGGGAAGAAGTGAACACGGAATCACGGGTCGTCAAGAATCATCAAGAGTGGATCATTGAGCGCTCGAATCCCTGATTATAAGAAGAGAGGAGAGGAAATAGCAAACCAACGGGTCTCCCCTACACTTAGGATAAAGAAAGCTAAAAGATAGATACATGGGTTTCCTCCCAAGAAGCGCTTGATTTTTTATTACCGAGTCGTGAGCCTGACTCAACCTTGATCATCATAGGAAGAAGCATGAAACATATCCACCAGGATCAAAGACATAGTTTTCGTCCATCAAATAGGACAAGCTTAAGGCGAACAAGGCAAGCCAAAGAAGAATAGGCAAGGTTCCCTTAAGTAGCGATGGAGCACGGTGGGAGCAAGGGTGAAGTGGTGCAAGCAGATTTCCATAAGTTCCAAAGATATTTCCTTTTATTTCATCAGGTGGATACTGAGATGGCTGCAGAATATCGATACCGGGGTCGAACACCTTTTCCTTTAGGGGAAAATAGCACTCAGGCTCAGCAGAATGTGTAGATGATCCGCGAAGAAGATGCACAACCTCGTCCTCAGAAGGTGGACAAAGAGGTGTTAAATCATATGTGCTGCGGATATTGGTGTCGACCGGTTTCTTCTCCTTTGAAAGAATGTTCTTCAAATCCAAAGTAGGATCAAGACGATAATCTTCAAAGTCCAAAGGAGGTGCATCACTCTCATGAGGGAAGTAAGTATTGAGAAAAGTTGAAAAGTCTACCTCAAATGAGTAGTCGTCCAAAGTAGGATCGAGTGATGGCGGAGGATCTTCATCATGCGAAGAATCACTCGAAAGAGTATCGGCCTCATCGAAATCATCATACGTGGGCAGGTCGAGATACTCGGAAGTACAATCATCAAAATCACCCGAATCTGAGCTAGAATCATCATCATAAGCATCAAAGATTGGTGTAGAATCATAAATGGGCGAAGGTTCCAAATTGGATAGAGAATCATCCACATCATCTTGAAATAGTAGATTATCAATGCACGAATCGAATAGAGGATTGTTGTAGACGACAAAATCATCGAGCACATTAATCATATTCGCAGATTCTCGTAAGCTTCCCCATTTTAAAAAATTGCGAATCATTCCCGACTCTTAAGATTAACTCACCTTCGGCAACATCAACTAGAGCTCTTTCGGTTCTCAATAATGGCCGACCAAGTATTGAAGGAATACGAGGGTCCATTTCATAATCAACAACGACAAAATCGACCGGGAAAGTAAATGTGCCAACTTTGATGAACACGTCTTCGGCTATACCAACGGGGTAAGCGAGAGTGCGATTAGCAAGTTCAAGAGTCATCTTTGTTGGAGTGAGGTCGGGTAATGATAGTGTTTTCCAAACACTCAAAGGCATAAGATTAATACTGGCCCCGAGATCAACTAGGGCAGTAAATTCTTTAGTTTTGTTGAAGATGCAAGGCAACACAAAACGACCGGGATCTCCAAGTTTTTCTGGAAGTTCTTTAAGAATAACTGCAGAGCAGTTTTCATTTAAGCGTGTGTTGGCGAGCTCAATCAACTTCTCCTTCTGGTTAAGCAATTCCTTGAATGCTTTGACAAATTTCGGCATGTGGACAAGTGCTTCAACAAGGCTCATGTTGATGTTCATTTGAGAGAGCATCTTCACATAGCTTTGCACTTGACAGTCATTCTTGGTTAGCTCGTTGGTCTTGCCTAAGCGAGAAGGATAAAGGATATTAGGTTTGGGTGGTGAAGGTGTAGAAGGTGTAGCAGGTAAAGGGTGAGATGTTACAGGTTCCTTCCTAGGTACATCGTCATGACGAGGCGGAGACGGTAATGGTGCACTAATACTAGGTGTAGGAGGAGCAGGGATAAATGGTGGTGGAGGAGGTGTAGATGATGGGGGCGGGATAGGTGGTCCTACGATGGTAACTCCACTACGAGTAGTAATAGCACTCACATTTGCTCGTGGATTGGTGACGGTGTTTGAAGGTAGAGAACTCGAAGTAGAAGGTTGAGCTGCGGGCAAGAAACTAGCAAGCATATTCTTCAAATCATTTGTTTGATTGCTGAAGGAGGATTGGATATTATCGCGAAGCTCGGATCTAAGGTCATTTCCTTGCTTGGTAATATCTCCTTTCAGATTAATAATTTGGCTTTGTAGATTCTTGATTTGCTCACCTTGGGTTCTCATGATGGCTTCAACATCGGGGTTAATGGGTGGGGCTTGTTGAGCGGGTGGGTGATAAGGATTAGAAGCTCTTGGTGGGATTTGGTTGCTTCTATTGTAGTTGTTTGCGGGGTTTTGGTTTTGAGGAGAAAAACCGGGTGAAAGGAAATTGTTGGACTGGTAACTCAGTAAATTTCTATCCCCTTGAGGTCGAGCTTGGTAATTTTCCGGTGAATAATTACCATAAGCTGCATACACATTTTCTGGATTTCCTTGTGTAGAAGGACAATCGGTGTATGAGTGAGGACCGTCGCATGTTTCACAAGAAGGTGCAACCGCTTTAACTTGTTGTTGTTGGTTTGAAGCGAGAAGCAAGATACTTTTTCTCATTTCAGTCATCATGCGGGTGAGTTCGGTCATATCAGGGTTTGCTGAAGTAGAAGAAACATTGACTCTCGGGTTGTTCCTTGAAGAAGCGGAGGAATCCCAGTTTTTGTGGTGAGTATTCATGTTCTCAATAAGCTCTCTACACTCCTTGGGTCTCCGTTTCATAAATGTGCCACCGGCGGCTGCATTAATCGTATCACGATCTCGAAAAGTCAATCCGTTGTAGAAAGTATCAATTAAGGTTACAGGGAGCATGTTGTGGTTTGGAAAACGATCAATCAAGACATTATATCTTTCCCAAGCATCAAAAAGAGATTCATCGGGGTCTTGCATGAAACCGCAGATTTGATTGCGAAGGCTCGTGACCATGGATGGTGGAAAGTAGCGCGACAAAAAGCGTTGAGTCATGTCATCCCAAGTATGAATTGAATTCTTCAGGAGACGATCAAACCATTTCTCGGCATGATGTGATAAAGTATGTGGGAAGAGTTGAAGGCGTAGAACATCCATTGTGGCACCAGGCAACTTCATGCTTTGGGTGATTGTAATGAACTTGTCGAGGTGTTTGTTGGCATCATCATCAGGCATTCCTCGAAAAGGATTTGTTTGCACTTGCTGAATCATGTGGTGCTTCAACGAAAACTCCGAAGCCGTGATTTGCATCGGCGCAATCGGTCCTCCTCGTCCAAACATGGTAAGTTGACAAAGCTCCTCCATTGTCCGAAGATCGGGCTGTGGAAGAACATTGTTGTTATTATTGTTGAGGTGCGGTGGATTATTGTTGTTGTTAACACCTGCCATACTTAAATCTTCTCGAGTCTCGGGCTCTGGATAATTAGAAGATCTAGTACGCATACACCTACAAAGGCAAAAGAAAACAATACCAACACAAAGACAATATATATACACAATAAAAATAAAATCTTTTTGGATTTTTGAAATTTTTAATTTTTATGGATTTTTGACTATTTTTTATTTTTTATGGTTTTTGAATTTTATAAGCAAGAAGATAACACTCACTAGTGAACGGATCCCAAAAAGCAACGCGTCTCTCACAGAAAACCGTTAATCTTTACGAAAAGAGCCGGTAGCGGCGCCATTTAATAACTGGCTTTTGGCCCCCCGTAAAAAAATTAAGTTCGTTGTGTTGGTCTAATCGAATTGAAAAATGGTTTCAAGTATGACTCAGTCGTTCTATGGTGGAAACAAAAGTTGTGTCGTTGTAGTATATTAAAAAATGCGAGACGTAAATGTAAATGACGTAAAAGTAAAATAACCTGTAAAATAAATCTAAGTCTAATTAAAAGAAAGGGTGCAATATTAAAAACTTAAAAAGTAAATAACGAGAAATTAAATGACGTAAAATTAAAGCGTGACGAAAATTAAAATGACAAAATATTAAAACGTAAACATAAAAATTAAACAATATAAACTATAAAAAAATAACCCAATCGGAATATATCCCGATCAGAGTGCACTCACCTTTTAGATCGGAATGTTGATCGGAATTCCAATCGGAATGCTGTCACCTACCTGATCGGAATAACCAAACAAACCCTGATCGGAATGTGCTTACCTCCTGATCGGAATGCTGCTCTCGTCGGAATAAGGAATGGCGCCCGGATCGGAATGCTGTCACTTACCTGATCGGAATACCAAACTTACCCTGATCGGAATGAAGAATAGACTCCTGATCGGAATGCTGTCACTTAACCTGATCGGAATACCACTAGACTCACCTGATCGGAATAACACAAAACCCTACTCCGACCAAGCAAAGGAGTGCTGGTCGGAATATGAAACCCTTTTCCGATCAAGTAGATCGGAATACATTAAAGAGGATCGAAAATAAGCACAACTAATAAGCTCTAAATCAAACAAGCACTAGACTAAAATCCTAAGCAAACACGTATAAGAAAAAGCTAATAAGCTAAAATTTTAAGACTTTTAAAAACACGAAAAGAAAACAAGTTTACGAAAACAAACTTTATATAAAATAACTTTTGTAAAAACTTTATAAATCTTAAAATAAACACAAATAAGCTATAAAAATCAACGATCCAAAACAATCAAAAGCATAAAAACAAAATCTTTAATCAAATAAGCAAGATAATAAACACATAAACATAAAGATCAAGCAAAGAAAGAAAGGTAGAATGAGAGATTTAAGACAAGAAAAGTAAAGGTGCAATAAAAATAAAAGTAACTTACTTGAAAAATAAGGTGCAAGTCAAGGTAATTAAAGTGCAATAAAGTAAATATGCAAGTAAATAAAGATGGAAGAACTAGTGTCACTCTAGCCAACCAGAGTAAAAATGAAATGGTAATGATCTATATATAGGGGAGGATCAGGGAATGCTTAAGAAGCTTCCTCCCCTCCTTCATTTCTTCTTAATTGCACCATTAAGTCCTTCCCTTCTTAATCTTTTGTTAATATTGGACTTTAATGACTTTTGGCTCGGGATTTCTTTAAACTCGTCTTTTAATTCTTCAATAAATAAGACTTGAGTTCTTCGGCTTTAAGTAAACGTCCGTCTTTTGACTTTTTCTTCGATAAATCTTCAGAATTGGTCTTGGACTTCCGTTCTTTTTGCACTCTTGACTTCTTGACTTCGTCTTTCATCTTTTTCTTCAATAAAAGCTCGTAAATGCCCGTGTTTTCTCCACTTTTCACCTTTTCGTCCTAAATCACAACAAAAACACAAACCACACATAATTCCAAAAATCTTTCCTTTTATTTCATCAGATGGATACTGAGATGGCTTAAAAATTGCAATACCAGGATCGCACACCTTTTCCTTTAGGGGAAAATAACACTTAGGCTTAGTAGACCTTGAAGAAGATCCGCTCATAAATCTCAAAATCTCATCCTCAGAAGGGAATAGAGAGGTGCCAAAACATAAGTACTACGGATATCGGTGTCATCCGACTTCTTCTCTTTTGAAATGGGTTTCTTCATATCCGAAGGAGGATAAAGACCAAAATCAAATTCCAAAGGAGGAGAATCATTCTCATTGGGGAAGTAAGTATTGAAAAAAGTTGCAAAATCTTCCTCAAATGAGTAGTCATCCAAAGTATCAAGCATTTTTGGTGGAGGATCTTCATCAAAAGTAGGAACAAGGTCATCAAGGGAAGAATCACTCGAAAGAGTATCAAAATAATCAAAATCATCATATGTTGGCATGTTGATTGTTGTAAAATTACCCCTTTAGGAAAAGTAGGCAATAAAATAGGGCAAGTGTGCACGACGATTTAGGAAAACCGTGTGTGAATGACCCTAAGTGAGTTCGTTCTCGAGGAGGCTAGTGCGTTGTGTTAAGAGTTGATATATGATGTTTGTGATTATGTTTAAAGAAATGAGAAAGGAAAGAAGAGACGGTTACGAAGACGGATCGAGCTAAGACGAAAACGCGTTCACGTAAAACCGTAAAAACTACAAAATTTAAAAATTTCAACTTAAAAATTAATTATAAGATAAAACAAGTCTAAAATAATATAAATAAGGAATAAAATCCAAATAAAATATTTTAAAACCTTTTATTAATTAAATATTCAATTTTAAATGCTAATTAAAGCCCTAAAATTAAATATAATTAATCAAAATGGTCAAAATATAATTTTATTGAACAAATAACTTACTTATATTATTTAAAATCTAAAAAGTATTTTTTACAATTTTTAAATACTATTTTTCTATTTTTAAATTACTAAAAACTATATTAAAATTAAAATAATTATAAAATATAATAAAATAAAGCTAAAAATAATCTACCAATTTTAAAAATCCTAAATTACTCTAATGAATAGTAGAAAAATGAAAAAGCTTGAAAAATATTAAATTTTCCACTAAATGACAAAACTAGTTTAATTAAAACCCTAATTAACTTAAATTAATTCTAAAAATTAATTAAAAAGTGAACAGTGACTAATTTTAAAACTAAAAATCTTAAATTAATATTCTAAGTCTAGGAAAAATCTTAAATCTGAAAAATATAAGTTTTTGGCACTAAAAGACAAAAACAGAAATATTTTAATTAATTAAAAATGCAATAAAACCTAAAAATTACCAAATGAACAGTAAATAAAAATTTAATTAATCAGAAAAATCCTAAATTAAATAAGAAAAATAATGGAACTGGTTTCAAGATCTAATTCAACTTTTTGGGCACTAAAGACAAAAAAGAGAGAAATCAGATAGTGATATGTGTTGGTGTTTGTCTGCTAGTGCAGCAGTGGTAAAAAAGACACTAGCAGTGGGAAAGGAGTTCCCACTGACAGTGTTAATTTTTGGTTTGCTTTTCAATAAGCTTAGGAAAGCTTATTTTGATAGCTTATTTGGGACAATAAGGCACCCTTATACTCTTTGGAGTATAAGGAGTCTGATTATACCAAATAACAAACAATCACTTAACACAATAAGCACAAATCAAGCCAAAAAAAGTTTCTGAAAAGTCACTAGGCAGGTCTGATGAACAATTGTTGATGTTTCATGCACAAATCTGAATTTTAAAGCCTTATATCTTGGAAATAAGCTCACAAACATGCATAAAAATGACACACAATCCTCAGACACCTTAAGGTCTAACAGCTCACAAGATCTAAGCATAAAATTGCACGAAAAACAGGCAGAAAAAGTGATTAACTGATTTAGGCTAACTTTTTCCAATTTTAACTCTTAACTTTGCTTCAAACTTACACTAAACTGAAATCCAACCTAGCAAACAACTCAACTCAACCCTATGAAGTCTTTCTAACAGATATTGAACCCAAAATCTTCCAAAATTCCTTCTATAAACCCGTATCCAAACACCCCTTTTTTTTTCAGAAAATGAACTTTTTTTTCAAACCAATCTATTTAAAACCAAACCAAACTGGAATAAAGAACTAATATCATGCATATAACATCTAAATTAAGCAAATACAAGCATTTAAACAAACCCTTAACAGCTTAACATGAAAAATCACATAAAGCATAAAAAAAAATCAAAAAAATGAGAATTGAAAATAGACAACTAGGACTACCTTGTTGGGCTTACTTCCAAGCCCAACAGTGGCTGATAAGCCACCTCCTACAAGCCCGGGCTTGTGCTGAGCCTTGTGGGAGTTGGATTGGTTTGAGCACAAATGACAAGAAAATGGTGAGAATAAACCTTGGCCTTCCTTGTTTCCTGCACACCACAAACAACAAAGAGAGAAAGAACAAGCTATAAGTGATTCAATAAGCTTGGTTTAATAAGCTTATTGAATGGCTTATAGCAGTAAGCTAAAAAGATGATGAATAAGATTTTTGTAAAAATCTTGGAGAACCAAAATTGAAAACCTTGTGAAACTTTTGGAACCAAACAAAGAAATTAAACAAATCAACTCCAGGAGTTAAACCTGTCTTATCAAGACAGATTCAACTCAATCTTGAACTTGGATCCAAGCTTTTCAGAAAGAACAAGTTTCTGAAAATCTTGGATATAAGTGAAATTCTTAAAACAAAACTTGAAGATTTAAAAATGAATTCAGGAAAAACAAACTTTAAAACTTAAAATACTGGAAAGTAAATTGGATCTCAGTCTTATGCAGGAAAAAACTTTTTCATTAATTCATAAAAGAAAATTACATAAAACTGGAACCAAAAAACACAAGTCACAAGACGACTTGTATTTATACTATGCTAGAGACTATTCTAGAATACTTGGAATAAAATAATACAAAGCTGGAAAAAACTAAAACCCTAGCAAGCTGATTCCCCATATTGCCCTTTGACTGATTTTGAATTTGGTCTTTGTTTGAGCCCCATGTGATGTGATGTTGATGTTCCATCTTGTAAGATGATCATGGACGTATATTGGAGTCCTTAGGGACCAAGGAAAACTTGTGGAGCCGTTGGATGACTGTATAGATGCCAGTTCGCCATGTGAGTGGGTCAGGGGAGGGCTTGTGAGGGGACAAGGGGATGTGTAGTCGTTTTCTGGGTTGGGGGAAGTGTTGGGGACTGGGTAAATTAGCATTCTGGAAGCTTTTGTTTAAAACCCCTTAGATTTGGAGATAATCATGATTAGGGTTCTAGGGATTAGGGGTGGATGAACAGGTGAGTTTAATTCGTTTTGGGTGTTTAAATAAGTTTAAAAAAATGTTTCCCCCACTTAATCATTAAATAACTTGTTTTAATAACAAGGGGGGTCAAAAGGGGTTGTGACAGGGTAGAATAATGATTTGGACTGGTTCGTTTGGTGAAATGGACTGGTGGGGGTGACGTGTCAAAAGGAGAGTGGTGGAATTTGTTTAGTTGTCTGGCAGAAACACCCCCTGAACTCCTTCTTTCTTGTCTCTTTGATTTAATCAGCTTAAAACAAGATTCCCTTTGTAAATAACTTTGTTGATTTGTCATTTTTGGCACAATCTTTTTATAATCTTGAAACAAGGACTAAACATGCAATTTCTTCATATTCCAAGGACTGATTTTGACATGTTTTCAAATTTCAAGGCTTTGACTTGTTGGTTGACTTCTTGGAGGACCATTATTGACAATTTAGATTTGTTGAGGGACTAAATTTGCCAATTCTTCAAAGTTAAGGGTCCTTTTTGTAATTTTGACAAACTTTAGGGACCAAACTTGTAATTATGAAGATACAAGGGTATAAAGTGTCAATTCTTCAAACTTGGAGGACCAATCTTCAATATTCTTCAAATCTTCTAGGGTTTTCTTTGGAAAATTCTTCATTAGGGCTTGGTTCATCGTGCGGCTTCGTTTCCCGTGTTCGTTTTTGCGTGATTCTTGTGATCTTTTGTCATTTTCTCAATATCCGTACCTAAAATACACAAGAAACAAACACAAGCATATATTTGGGTATTTTGATGATATTTAATGCATTTTAAGTCCAAAAAGAACGATGAGACCATGTATAAAAGCAGTCTCATCACTCCCCCATACTAAAACATTGCCGTGCCCTCACGCAATGCTAGAATAAAGTATCGTAGCATCTCCAAAATTCATTTTTATTCACTTTATTGGAATGATAAACTAGCTACACTACTACTATTACTACTACTTGTGTTATAGACATAATGTATGATTTTCATCGCAAAATGGGACGTTTAGGTTCATAGAATAAGAACACGTGAGTGCTTCGTTAGAAATAATTTCATCGTCCTCGATTTTCACTTCAATTCCATGCCAAGCGTGCAACGAGATCATTGTCATTATAAGTTAGTAATGCTAACACTACTCATATGCCCTAATCACGTACTTATTCTCCCATTATTCCTAAGTTGTATCTCTTATATTTTATTTTGTCTTGAATGTTTCACGAGGATACATTGTTTGACTTATGCGATAATAGAGATTTAGGTCTAAAAATAGAGTCCTAACGGTGTAACTAAGACCATCAAATCAATAACCCCTCCTAATAGACAACGATGTTAAAAAATTAAGTTGACAAGAAGAATCGATAAACACGGTTTTATAACGGTTTTGAACATGAGACTTATTACCAAGACTTTTATACGCCCCCTAACGGAAGGGCCTTATTATCTTTGGTTTACCTCCATCTTTTATTCAACTTCGCCATGAAGCTTTTATTATGACTTCGGTCTTGCCTTGCCTTTTATTATCCGCCTCATCGGTGGTTTTTTTAGCCAAAGACGTATATCCTCACGCTAAAGCGAATTTTGGATCTTTAAAGCTTCGAAGATTAAGGCTTGATTCACTTTCAATTTTTGCATAGATTTTAGGCCTTGTGGTGCTTCAAATTGTTTGCTAGATTTAGGTGAGCACTTGAAATCTTATTATTGGTTGAAGCTTTCGATTATTAGGGTGCCAATACTTCAAAACCGTGACGCTGGCGATACCTTAATGTCTTCCCAATTTAATTACACGGAAGCTACAAGAAAAGACTAGAAACCCAACAATCCTAACTAAACCGCTAAGTCAATATTTATTAAGCAAAAAATATTTACATGCGAAGGGAGAATAAGCAAACAACGAGAACACATGAGTTTTTGAAAGAATACGAGTATTCTACGTTTAGCATAGTAACTTATAATTAACTCTATCATTTCTCGTCCTCATTTAAGAGACTTAGCCTAATGTGTAGTTAAGGAACCAAAGCTAAGTGCTCAACACGCACGGTCGAGTCAAAAATTACTCTTATTCTCGCCATCGGAAAACCTACATTCGTGTCTTCAAACACTTATAAAACATGAGAAAAAATTTAAAATTTGGCCATTTCTAGCCTTATTTTGCAACAAAAAGATAAACTAAACGATAAACTTTGGAAAGCGTGAAGGTTTGGCAAGGCAAGTATCTATTCACCCCCCATACTAAAGTTAAACATTGTCCTCAATGTTTCGAGTCTAGGGGTGCAAACACCCCCATACTAGAGACGTAGTCGAATGCTTAATCTAGCATAGAAAGGGTGTAACCAATAAATTAATAGCCGTTTATGAAGTGTGCTAAAAACCTATGGTTAGAACATCAAAAGGATATATCATGGATATTGAGAAATGTCTCCAATAGCAAACGATCGAGTGCTCCCATAAAACGAACACGAGAGGCTCCAATCGTGAAGATCATGATCTAAAAACCACATATCACAAACAACCACGGAACAAAGGTTGGAAGGGCACAAATCCCCACACGTAAGCTACATTAGAAAGCGATAATATGTACATAGGATAAGCATGGGACTCCCCCACGAGGCACCTCGTTTTTGATTACCGAGTCATGAGCTCGACTCGATCCCCTCAATACTAATTATCATTGGGGAAGGTGACTTGGTCGAGGTAGTTCAAGGATGGAACTTCCCCACAAAAGTAGTGCTTCAACCTATGTCCATTCACCTTGAAGTTAGGACCATCATCTTGAGCTAGCTCGATGGTCCCATACGGAAATACTTGAGTCACGGTGAATGGACCGGACCAACGGGATTTCAATTTACCGGAAAATATTTTCAATCTTGAATTAAAAAGTAAAACTTGATCCCCAATGTTAAAAACCCGGTTTTTAATTTTAGAATCATGCAACTTTTTAGTTTTCTCTTTATAAATCAATGAATTTTCATAAGCAATATCCCTTAATTCATCCAATTCATTTAATTGCATTTTCCGGTGTTTTCCCGCGGTCTCCATATCATCATTACAATGCTTTAGGGCCCAATAAGCCTTGTGTTCTAATTCGATAGGCAAATGACAATTCTTTCCATACACAAGCTTATTGGGGGTGCACCCAATGGGTGTCTTATGAGCGGTCCTAAAGGCCCATAAAGCATCGTCTAACATATCCGACCATGATTGTCGGTTTTCCCCCACGGATCTTTCCAAGATCCTCTTCAATGCTCGGTTTGAAACCTCGACTTTCCCACTCATTTGTGGGTGATAAGCCGTAGAAAGACGATGTGTAACCCCATATTTCCTTAGAACCCTTTCAAATTGGTCATTACAAAAATGGGTTCCACGATCGCTTATGATAGCACGAGGGGTTCCAAACCTAGCAAACAAACTTTTCAAGAACTTAACTACCACACGAGCATCATTAGTGGGCAAGGCCTTCGCCTCCACCCACTTAGAAAGGTAGTCAACCGCAACGAGAATGTACTTATTACCACGAGATGATGGGAACGACCCCATAAAGTCTATACCCCACACGTCAAAGATCTCACATACTTGAATGATATTTTGTGGCATTTCATCTTTTTGTGAGGCTTTTCCTTGTCGTTGGCATGCATCACACGACTTCACAAGATCTTGTGCATCTCGGTAAATAGTAGGCCAAAAGAAGCCGGCATCAAACACCTTTTTAGCCGTGAGATTAGCACCGTGGTGACCACCCGTGGGTCCCTCATGGCAAGCTCTAAGGATGTTAGAAGCTTCGGTGCCAAATACACAACGGCGGATGATTTGATCCACACAAGTTCGAAACAAGTAAGGGTCGTTCCAAAAGTAGAACTTGACATCACGAAAGAATTTTCGTTTTTCTTGAGTTGTCATACCCTTAATGATGAAGTTACCCGCATGGTAATTTGCAAAATCCGCAAACCATGGGGTAGAAGAATCAAGTTTGGAATTCACTACACCAAGTGTCTCGAGCGGAAATGTTTCGGTGATTTCCTTGGGCTCGTAAACACTTTGGTGAGGATCTTCCAAACGAGAGAGATGATCGGCCGCCAGATTCTCGGCTCCTTTTTTGTCAACGATTTTGTGATCAAATTCTTGAAGGAGGAGAATCCAACGAAGTAATCTCGGCTTTGCATCTTGTTTAGCCATGAGATACTTGATAGCCGAATGGTCCGTATACACTATGCATTTCGTCAAGACGAGGTAAGGTCGGAATTTCTCAAATGTATACACCACGGCAAGGAACTCCTTTTCCGTTGTAGTGTATTTAAGTTGAGCCTCGGTCATCGTCTTGCTAGCATAGTGAATAGGCAAGAAGTGCTTATCATGACGTTGCCCCAAAACGGCCCCAATAGCGTAATCACTTGCATCACACATTAGTTCGAAGGGGAGGTTCCAATTTGGAGCAACAAGAATGGGAGCTTCGGTAAGTTTCCTTTTAAGGATCTCAAAGGCTCGTACACAATCTTCGTCAAAGACAAAACGTGCCTCTTTTTCAAGAAGATGTGTAATGGGTCGAGAAATCTTCGAGAAATCCTTGATGAATCGTCGATAAAAGCCCGCGTGGCCTAGGAAACTCCTAACTCCCTTGACGGTTTTGGGATGAGGTAATTTGGCGATGACGTCTACCTTATCTTGATCTACCTCAATCCCCGCTTTCGAGACCTTGTGCCCTAAGACGATTCCACTCTTAACCATAAAATGACACTTTTCCCAATTGAGCACAAGGTTGGTTTCCTCACAACGTTTTAACATTCTCTCAAGGTTCGACAAACACGAAGTAAAGGAATCACCAAACACGGAAAAGTCATCCATGAAGACTTCCATCGTCTTCTCGATCATATCATGAAAAATAGCCATCATGCATCGTTGAAAAGTTCCTGGTGCATTACAAAGTCCGAATGGCATTCTACGATAAGCAAACGTTCCATATGGACACGTAAACGTAGTTTTTTCTTGATCACGAGGATCGATGGGAATTTGGAAGTAACCGGAAAAACCATCTAAAAAGCAATAGAAATCGTTTCCCGCAAGACGCTCCGACATTTGGTCCATGAAGGGAAAGGGAAAATGGTCTTTTCGAGTGGCTTCATTTAACTTTCGATAGTCAATGCACACTCTCCATCCGGTCACGAGTCTAGTGGGAATCAACTCGTTGGCATCGTTTGGCACAACGGTCATCCCTCCCTTTTTAGGGACACAATGAATAGGACTCACCCAAGGGCTATCGGAAATAGGGTAAATCATTCCCGCGTCAAGGAGTTTAGGACTCATAACCTCCTCGGGTGGAGGCAATGGGAAATCGTTGAGAAAATCCTTGATAATCGAGAAGTCCTCATCGTTGTCGAGGTCTTCGTCACAAGTACGTGGAACATCAAATTCTTCCAACGTAAAACCACCACCTTCGAAAGGAGTGAAGGTTGGTGTCGAATTATCAAGAATTGGATCTAACATAGTGGGATTGCCACTAGTTTCTTCATCACCAAACCCTAAAACTTCTTGTGAAAATTCCTCGCAAACCACGTCGATCATATCAACGAGGTTTATGGTAGAAACGGAATAAACATGAGAAAGTTGAGAATTTTGAGTTGCGTTTATAACAAGTTCCTCGTCGTTGAAACGTAAGGTGATCTTTCTAGCATGCACATCAATCAAAGCCATAGACGTATCTAAAAACGAACGACCTAAAATAAGAGGAACTTGAGGATCCGTGGGGATGTCAACAACAATAAAGTCTACGGGATAGTAGAACTTCCCCACTTTCACAAAAATGTCTTCCGCCAAACCACATGCAAGAATCGTGGAATGGTCGGCCAACTCAATAGACATTCGTGAAGGAGTAAGATTAGGAAGATTGAGCGACTTGAAGATTGCAAGTGGCATCAAGTTAATGCTAGCACCAAGATCGGCCAAGGCATAGCATTCTTCCATATCTTAAATTGCACAAGGGATCAAAAATTTACCGGGATCACCGACTTTTTGAGGTATGCGATTAAGATAAACCGACGAACAACTAGACATTTGGTGTAATTTCTCCTTGTTGTTCAACATACTCTTAAAGTTAGCGGCAAATCGAGGCATCATGACCAAAGCATCGGCGAAACTCACATTAAAGTGCAAATCACGAAACATTTTCATAAAAAGCTCAAATTGGTAGTTGTCGCGCTCTTGTCGTTTCTCCTTCCTAAGTCTCGATGGGTAAGGCAAGGGTGGTGTGGGTTGGGGCATAGGCATAGGCATAGCCTTTGGAATCTCGGGTTCCAAAATGGGTGATGGGTCAACCGTAGGTATGGCATGAGCGGTACTTTATGGGCTTGAAATATGCTCCTTTTCGACCACCACCTCGGGTTCTTCCTCAATTTCCTCCACCGTTGGAGTAATTGGTTGAGGAGTCGGTTCTTTAAGTGTCTTACCACTGCGTGTGGTAATCACTTTCATCTCTCCCTTCGGGTTTGAAACGGTGTTACTAGGTAGACCACGTGAAGTAGAGGCTTTGTTCCCATTACGGCTTCTAAAATTGCATTAAGCTTAGCATCTTGACTATTAAACTTCAAATCTTGGCTAGCGGCTTTTTGGTCAATTCTTTGTTCAAGCCTAGCATGACTTTGCTCTATCTTGTTGTTTTGACCTCGAATTTGGTTAGCAAAATCATTTTTCAATTCATTTCTCATGGCTAGATTTTCCTTAATGAAATTAGCTAACTCCTTTGCGTTCTTAGCCGTGTCCCTAGCTTGAGTAGCCATTTGCTCTTGAATGTTTTCCAAAATCTTATCATTTGAAGTAGTGTAATTTAAAAAGTCCATTGGAAGTTCTTTAGTATTAGCATTTTGAAGACCTTGACTCGTGTTTTGAAAATTACGGTTTTGATTTTGATTTTGCAATTGGCTACTACTACTCCCTTGATTCCCATAGTTGTTATTACCCTTAAAATTGTTCCTTTGATTGCTTTGGTAACCAACTTGATTGTTTTGATAATTGTTAGCATTTTGATTTGGTGAAAAACCCGGTGGAGTCAATTGATTAGTGCGAGGAACTTGACCGTTTTGGTTATAAGTTCCCGCGGCCGCGAAGGCACTCGAAGTGTTACCACCGTTGGTAATGCACTCGGAATAATCGTGAGCTCCACCACAATACATACAAGAAACCTCAACCGCTTTAATCGTAGCGGGAGCGGGTTGTTCACCAACTTTAAACTCAACTAACAAGCCTTTCACTATATCAAAAATTTTGTTCTCCAAATTAGCCTCGACTTGGCAAGCATCAACGGTGTGTGACAAACTAGGTGAAGATGAAGACGAAGCCTTACGAACACTCGACGTGCTACGAGGACTATACACCTTAGACCTATTCTCAATGATTAACAATGCTTCCTCGACCGTCTTACACAAAAAATTACCACCCGCGGCGGCATTAAGATAATCACGCTCATGATCGTTCAAGCCATTGTAAAACGTGTCTATTTGATGCAAGTCGGAAAAACCATGATGAGGACATTCGTGCAACATTTCCTTAAACCTATTCCAAGCCGTTGAAAAGCTCTCATTATACTCTTGCGAAAACTTTGAAATCTCGTTTTTCAAGTGCGTAGTCTTAGAGGGCGGAAAAAATTGGTTCACGAATTTTGAAACGAGATCCTTCCACGTCAATATAGAATTGGGTGGCTCTTTCTCTAACCAAATTTTTGCGGGCCCCGCTAAGGAATACGGAAAAAGCATCATCTTAATCGAGTCGTTTGAAACATCCTTAAACTTGCATGTGGCGGTGAGACGATTAAATTGGCGAATGTGGTTATGAGGGTTGTCCTTTTCGTCCCCTCGAAACTTGTTGTTTTGAATCATGGACAACAAACCCGTCTTAACCTCAAAATTCTCCGCAAGGATAGCGGGAATCACAATCGCTTCTCCATAACCCTCGGTGGGTGCTTGAAGCAACTCCATCATAGTTCGATTAGCCATGGGTGCTTCTTTCACTACAATGGGTTCGTCAATAGGAGAGTCCTCACTAGTAGGAGTGAGTGATTTGTTTCTTCGTTTAAGAGCACGTCTTGCTTTAGAGTGAGTTTGCATAAACGTCACATACAACGAGAAGGCGAGCAAAGAAGATTCTTTTTGGTGTTTTTTACTTTTTCAATTTTTTTGTGGTTTTTGATTGTTTTTAACTTTTTTTGGATTTTTGGAATGTATTAGTAGACACAAATCTACAAATATCCTCCTTAATCAAATCTCTCGATTAAAGAAGCCTCAAGGAATGAAAACGAACACGTGAAGTGAACGCCTTCGATGACTTTAGAACGATGGTGGAACACCAAATCGTTCAAGAGGGTTTAATCAAATGAAACCAAGAAAATATATATGATACTTAATAATACTTTGGGCGGCAAAACCCTCGATTCACTCTCAAAATCAAATACGCACAAGCAAGCGGAGGAAACGAGGCGGCGCGAAGCACTTAAGAGCCTTTTTCCTTTAGGTCGTGAAATACAACCGCCTTATACCCACCTTATAGTTTGTATTATCAAAATCGAGCTTCACGAAAGTATTTATCTATTTTTGCCTTTTTTTCTTTGGTTTGGGATTCGAATACAATGATCGAGTGATGAAATCCCGAATCAAGGTTGTGATTTCTCACGTATTTGGAGTACTTGTAAATTTATTGTTCTACGTATACAATATAGTAATAATATTCACAAAAATCGAAAAACGATAATACGTATTAATAGAGTGCTATTAATACAATTACTTTTATGGCTATATATAAAAACAACAATGGTTCAATCAAAACACAACACGCCTCCCCGGCAGCGGCGCCAAAATGATTGTTGTAAAATTACCCCTTTAAGAAAAGTAGGCAATAAAATAGGGCAAGTGTGCACGACGATTTAGGGAAACCGTGTGTGAATGACCCTAAGTGAGTTCGTTCTCGAGGAGGCTAGTGCGTTGTGTTAAGAGTTGATATATGATGTTTGTGATTATGTTGAAAGAAATGAGAAAGGAAAGAAGAGACGGTTACGAAGACGGATCGAGCTAAGACGAAAACGCGTTCACGTAAAACCGTAAAAACTACAAAATTTAAAAATTTCAACTTAAAAATTAGTTATAAGCTAAAACAAGTCTAAAATAATATAAATAAGGAATAAAATCCAAATAAAATATTTTAAAACCTTTTATTAATTAAATATTCAATTTTAAATGCTAATTAAAGCCCTAAAATTAAATATAATTAATCAAAATGGTCAAAATATAATTTTATTGAACAAATAACTTACTTATATTATTTAAAATCTAAAAAGTATTTTTTACAATTTTTAAATACTATTTTTCTATTTTTAAATTACTAAAAACTATTTTAAAATTAAAATAATTATAAAATATAATAAAATAAAGCTAAAAATAATCTACCAATTTTAAAAATCCTAAATTACTCTAATGAATAGTAGAAAAATGAAAAAGCTTGAAAAATATTAAATTTTCCACTAAATGACAAAACTAGTTTAATTAAAACCCTAATTAACTTAAATTAATTCTAAAAATTAATTAAAAAGTGAACAGTGACTAATTTTAAAACTAAAAATCTTAAATTAATATTCTAAGTCTAGGAAAAATCTTAAATCTGAAAAATATAAGTTTTTGGCACTAAAAGACAAAAACAGAAATATTTTAATTAATTAAAAATGCAATAAAACCTAAAAATTACCAAATGAACAGTAAATAAAAATTTAATTGATCAGAAAAATCCTAAATTAAATAAGAAAAATAATGGAACTGGTTTCAAGATCTAATTCAACTTTTTGGGCACTAAAGACAAAAAAGAGAGAAATCAGATAGTGACATGTGTTGGTGTTTGTCTGCTAGTGCAGCAGTGGTAAAAAAGACACTAGCAGTGGGAAAGGAGTTCCCACTGACAGTGTTAATTTTTGGTTTGCTTTTCAATAAGCTTAGGAAAGCTTATTTTGATAGCTTATTTGGGACAATAAGGCACCCTTATACTATTTGGAGTATAAGGAGTCTGATTATACAAAATAACAAACAATCACTTAACACAATAAGCATAAATCAAGCCAAAAAAAAGTTTCTGAAAAGTCACTAGGCAGGTCTGATGAACAATTGTTGATGTTTCATGCACAAATCTGAATTTTAAAGCCTTATATCTTGGAAATAAGCTCACAAACATGCATAAAAATGACACACAATCCTCAGACACCTTAAGGTCTAACAGCTCACAAGATCTAAGCATAAAATTGCACGAAAAACAGGCAGAAAAAGTGATTAACTGATTTAGGCTAACTTTTTCCAATTTTAACTCTTAACTTTGCTTCAAACTTACACTAAACTGAAATCCAACCTAGCAAACAACTCAACTCAACCCTATGAAGTCTTTCTAACAGATATTGAACCCAAAATCTTCCAAAATTCCTTCTATAAACCCGTATCCAAACACCCCTTTTTTTTAGAAAATGAACTTTTTTTTCAAACCAATCTATTTAAAACCAAACCAAACTGGAATAAAGAACTTATATCATGCATATAACATCTAAATTAAGCAAATAAAAGCATTTAAACAAACCCTTAACAGCTTAACATGAAAAATCACATAAAGCATAAAAAAATCAAAAAAATGACAACTAGGACTACCTTGTTGGGCTTACTTCCAAGCCCAACAGTGGCTGATAAGCCACCTCCTACAAGCCCGGGCTTGTGCTGAGCCTTGTGGGAGTTGGATTGGTTTGAGCACAAATGACAAGAAAATGGTGAGAATAAACCTTGGCCTTCCTTGTTTCCTGCACACCACAAACAACAAAGAGAGAAAGAACAAGCTATAAGTGATTCAATAAGCTTGGTTTAATAAGCTTATTGAATGGCTTATAGCAGTAAGCTAAAAAGATGATGAATAAGATTTTTGTAAAAATCTTGGAGAACCAAAATTGAAAACCTTGTGAAACTTTTGGAACCAAACAAAGAAGATAAACAAATCAACTCCAGGAGTTAAACCTGTCTTATCAAGACAAATTCAACTCAATCTTGAACTTGGATCCAAGCTTTTCAGAAAGAACAAGTTTCTGAAAATCTTGGATATAAGTGAAATTCTTAAAACAAAAGTTGAAGATTTAAAAATGAATTCAGGAAAAACAAACTTTAAAACTTAAAATACTGGAAAGTAAATTGGATCTCAGTCTTATGCAGGAAAAAACTTTTTCATTAATTCATAAAAGAAAATTACATAAAACTGGAACCAAAAAACACAAGTCACAAGACGACTTGTATTTATACTATGCTAGAGACTATTCTAGAATACTTGGAATAAAATAATACAAAGCTGGAAAAAACTAAAACCCTAGCAAGCTGATTCCCCATATTGCCCTTTGACTGATTTTGAATTTGGTCTTTGTTTGAGCCCCATGTGATGTGATGTTGATGTTCCAGCTTGTAAGATGATCATGGACGTATATTGGAGTCCTTAGGGACCAAGGAAAACTTGTGGAGCCGTTGGATGACTGTATAGATGCCAGTTCGCCATGTGAGTGGGTCAGGGGAGGGCTTGTGAGGGGACAAGGGGATGTGTAGTCGTTTTCTGGGTTGGGGGAAGTGTTGGGGACTGGGTAAATTAGCATTCTGGAAGCTTTTGTTTAAAACCCCTTTGATTTGGAGATAATCATGATTAGGGTTCTAGGGATTAGGGGTGGATGAACAGGTGAGTTTAATTCGTTTTGGGTGTTTAAATAAGTTTAAAAAAATGTTTCCCCCACTTAATCATTAAATAACTTGTTTTAATAACAAGGGGGGTCAAAAGGGGTTGTGACAGGGTAGAATAATGATTTAGACTGGTTCGTTTGGTGAAATGGACTGGTGGGGGTGACGTGTCAAAAGGAGAGTGGTGGAATTTGTTTAGTTGTCTGGCAGAAACACCCCCTGAACTCCTTCTTTCTTGTCTCTTTGATTTAATTAGCTTAAAACAAGATTCCCTTTGTAAATAACTTTGTTGATTTGTCATTTTTGGCACAATCTTTTTATAATCTTGAAACAAGGACTAAACATGCAATTTCTTCATATTCCAAGGACTGATTTTGACATGTTTTCAAATTTCAAGGCTTTGACTTGTTGGTTGACTTCTTGGAGGACCATTATTGACAATTTAGATTTGTTGAGGGACTAAATTTGCCAATTCTTCAAAGTTAAGGGTCCTTTTTGTAATTTTGACAAACTTTAGGGACCAAACTTGTAATTATGAAGATACAAGGGTATAAAGTGTCAATTCTTCAAACTTGGAGGACCAATCTTCAATATTCTTCAAATCTTCTAGGGTTTTCTTTGGAAAATTCTTCATTAGGGCTTGGTTCATCGTGCGGCTTCGTTTCCCGTGTTCGTTTTTACGTGATTCTTGTGATCTTTTGTCATTTTCTCAATATCCGTACCTAAAATACACAAGCAACAAACACAAGCATATATTTGGGTATTTTGATGATATTTAATGCATTTTAAGTCCAAAAAGAACGATGAGACCATGTATAAAAGCAGTCTCATCACATGTCTTTATACTCTGAAGCAAAATTATCATAATCATCCCCATCGGAACTAGAATCATCATCATAATCATCATAGATTGGTGGAGAATCATAAATTGGTGGGGAATCCAAATTAGAGAGAGAATCATCCACATCATCATGGAAAAGTGGATTATCATAGCAATAATCGAAAAGAGGATTGTTGTAGCGGACAAAATCATCAAGCTTTGTACTTTCACAAGTAGTTGTATCAAGTTCGTCTTGAAGCACATTAATCATATTCGCCGATTCTCTTCCATTTGATTTGTTTGTGATCTTACCCATTTTAAACACTTGTGCATCATTCCCGACTCTTAGAATGAGTTCACCTTCGGCAACATCAACTAAATCTTTTCCGGTTCTCAAGAATGGCCGACCAAGTATTAACGGAATACGAGGGTCCATTTCATAATCAACAACAACAAAATCGATCGGAAAAGTGAAGGTACCAACTTTAACAAACACATCTTCGACAATACCAACGGGGTAAGCGAGAGTTCGATTTTCTAACTCAAGAGTCATCTATGTTGGTGTAAGATGGGGTAATGATAACTTTTTCCAAACACTTAAAGGCATCAAATTTATACTTGCCCGAAGATCGGCAAAGTCAGTAAATTCTTCGGTTTGGTTAAAAGTACATGGTAGCACAAAACGACCTGGATCTCCAAGTTTCTCTAGAAGTTATTTAAGAATGATTGCAGAATAATTCTCATTCAATCGGGTATTAACAAACTCGGCCATCTTTTCCTTCTTACTAAGCAATTCCTTAAACATCTTAACGAATGTGGGCATTTGGGCAAGAGCTTCAACAAGACTAATGGTTATATTCACTCCCGAAATCTTCTTCAAAAAGTTTGACACTTGAATTTCATCCTTGGTGAGAAATTTGCACTTGTCTAATCGAGATGGATAAGGAATATTAGGTTTAGGAGGTGTAGGTGTAGAAGGTGAAGGTGTGGTAGCTATAGATTTAGATGTTGAGGGTTGAAAGGTGGAAGGTGGGGTTGGTGAAGGGTGTTTCTTTGGTACTTCGTCATTAAGAGGTGTAGACGGTAATGGAGAACTAGTACTAGGCGTGGAAGTAGGCGGGATAAATGGTGGTGGAGGAGGTGTAGATGGAGTAACTGGGGGAGGGGTAGAAGGTCCTACTAGAGTTGCTCCACTGCGTGTAGTAATAGCACTCACATTCGCTCTTGGGTTGGTGACGGTATTGGAAGGAAGAGAGCCCGAAGTAGAGGGTTGAGTACTTTGAAAGAAACTAGCCATCATATTCTACAAATCATTCGTTTGATTGCTCAAAGAAGTTTGCATATCATGTTGAAGCTCGGTTCGAATATCATTCCCTTGTTTAGTGATATCACCTTTCAAGTTAATGATTTGGCTTTGAAGATTCTTAACTACCTCTCCTTGGGTCCTCATGAAAGATTCAACCTCATGATTATAGGTTGTGGGTGGAGTGATGGGTGGTGCTTGTTGAGTGGGTGGGTGATATGGAGTAGAAGCTCGAGGTGGGTTTGGATTGCTTCTATTAAAGTTGTTTGGGTTGTGGTTTTGAGTAGAAAAACCGGGTGAAAGAAAGTTGTTAGAACAATAACTTAGCAAGTTACGATCACCTTGAGGGCCGGCTTGATAGCTTTCCGTTGAATAGTTACCATGAGCCGCATACACGTTTTCCGGATTGTCATGAGTAGAAGGACAATCAGTGTATGAGTGAAGACCGCCGCAAATCTCACAAGAAAGTGCTACAACTTTAACTTGTTGTTTTTGATTCGTAGCTATGAGTAGGATATTTTTGTTCATTTCGTCCATCATGCGGGTGAATTCGGTCATCTCGGTGTGTGATAAAGTAGAAGAAACATTGACTCTCGGGTTATTCCTTGAAGATGCGAATGAATCCTAATTTTTGTGATGAGTAGTCATGTTCTCGATAAGCTCTCTACACTCCTCGGGTCTTCTTTTCATAAATGTGCCACCGGCGGATGCATTAATCGTATCACGATCACGAAAAGTTAAACCGTTGTAGAAAGTATCAATTAAGGTGACGGGGAGCATATTGTGGTTAGGAAATCGTTCGATCAAAACATTATAACGTTCCAAAGCATCATCAGGTTCTTTCGTGAAACCACTGATTTGATTTTGAAGGCTCGTGACCATAGACGGTGGAAAGTAGCGCGACAAAAATCGTTGAGTCATCTCATCCCATGTATGAATTCAATTCTTTGGAAGACGATCAAACCATTTTTCGGCATGGTGGGATAAGGTGTGTGGAAATAGATGAAGGCAAAGAAAATCCATGGTAACACCGGGCAACTTCATGCTTTGAGTTACGGTAATGAATTTGTCGAGGTGTTTGTTGGCATCATCATCCGGAAATCTGCGAAATGGACAAGTGTTTTGAACTTGTTGGATCATGTGACGCTTCAACGAATAATCAGGAACCGTGATTTGCATCGGTGCAATCGGTCCTCCGTGTCCATTCATTGTTGGTTGACAAAGCTCCTCCATCGTGCGAAGGTCTGGTTGAGGACCATGATTGTTATTATTCATGTTGGGGTGAGGTGGAGTATTATTGTTGTGTACACCAGCCATATCTACGTCTTCAAGAGTCTCGGGCTCAGAATAAGACGAAGACCTAGTACGCATACACCTGCAAAAGAAAAAGATAACAAAGAAATACAGGAAATATATTTATTTGTAAAAATAAAATCTTTTTGGTGAAAAACTTTGAAAAAGAAATGCTTTTTATAAGGTTTTTAATGTTTTTGGATTTTTGAAATTTTTTTAATTTTTATGGATTTTTGAAAATTTTGACACGAAAAATAACGTTCACGAGTGAACGGATCTCAAAATCTAACGCGTCTCTCACAGAAAACCGTTAATCTTCACGAAAAGAGCCGGCAGTTGCGCCATTTTAATAACTAAGAAATCGTTCTTTGAATATGTCAGTTCAAATTGGTTATTGGTTATTAGTGTGACTCAGTCGTCTTTTGGTGGAAAATAAATGTTTTGGTCGTTGTAGTAAAATTAAATTGCAAAACTTTAACGTAAATGGCAAAGTAAATAAAGCTGAAAATGATTAAAAAGTAAATGGCGAGAAATTAAAGCTTGACGAAAAGTAAATTTGACAATTTAATAAAAATACAAACTTGAAAATAAATCTAAGATAAAAACAATTTAGAATAAAGTTTAAGATAAAGGCGGGAAAAATAAAGATTAAAAACTAAAACAGGAAAACTAAAACAAAACATAAGTCGGAAAACACAAATCCCTAACCTAGTTCGGAATCCATATTCTAAACCTAATTCGGAATGTTTAATAACAACCTAGTTCGGAATATGGGGTAGAGACATAACTCGGAATGTAGATTATGGAAGTAATTCGGAATAAATGAAGCAGCACTTAACTCGGAATATGTGGGTACTTGACCTAATTCGGGAAGTGAGTTCCGGACCTAATTCGAAATAGGTGTCTTAGGTAATTGGAATACAACATCTAGCAACTAATTCTGAATAAAGAGCATCTGTACTTAATTCGGGAAAGGCAAATTGCATATAATTCGGGAAAAACTGAATACTAGACCTAGTTAGAGAAACTAGGGTTTAAAGATATTCCGAACTATAACAAAAATAAGCAAAATGAAAATTAAGCTAAAACCAAATAAGCACTTATCTAAAAACTTAACCAAAATAACTATAAGAAAAAGCTAATAAGCCAAAATTTTAAAACTTTTAAAAACATTAATTAATCAAAATATTTAAAATCAACTTTTTATAAAATAACTTTTGAAAACACTTAATTAAAATTAAGAAAAGCACACAATAAGCTATTATATCAATAAGCTAACACAATCAAACACATAAAAACATAACAAACAATCAAATAAGCAAGACAATAAGCAAATAAGCATAAAGATTTAACAAAACAAGAAAGGTAGAATGAGAGATTAATATAAAAACTTCATTAAAAATAAGATTCAACAACAAAATTAAAACTAACTTGGAATTAAAGACTTCAAATTAAAGACAATAATAGTAAATGGACAATATGAAAGTGCATGTAAAAAAAGAGGAAAGACTAAATTGTCAATTTAGCTAACACCACCTAATGACACATTAGGAGGGTATTTATAGGGAGATTAGATGTCTTGATGCTTTCTTCCTCTTCTCGTCTTTTCGTCTTTATAAATTCTTCGACTTTCTCGACTTTATCTCAGGATAAATTGAACTCGTCTTATAATCTCTTCATTTATTAGACTTGAGTTCTTCAACTTCATTAAACTTTCGTCTTTAGACTTTTTCTTCGATAAATCTTCAGAATAGGCCTTGGACTTCCGTTCTTTTTGCACTCTTGATCTTTTGACTTCGCCTTTTGTCTTTATCTTCGATAAAAGCTCGTGAAAGCCCGTGTTTTCTTCCCTATTCACATTTTGATCCTAAATCACAACAAAAACACAAACCACACATAATTCCGACATTTAAGACATAAAATACACGTTTTGGCTTGGTTATTATTATAATTAAGTGGTAAAAGGATAAGTGTTTTCAAACTTATTAGTACGCCGTACATTCCAGTTGTGCGCCGCACTTCTTGGCTGAAAACAAAAATATTTTCTTTTTCGTATCTTTATCATATATGTTGTTTGAATAATCATTTTAGCACCACTCTTGTTTGTTTGCATTTGTGAAATCGCTTGTTTGTTTGTGTTTGCATAATTATCTTAAAAGTTAGAACATAAAAAAATATAAAAACTATAAAATATAAAAAAAAGAGTTTTCTTATTTGTTCTTTTACTTGAATTTTATTTTGCATGAGTGTTTGAATTTTGTTTGTGTGTAATCATTGGGTATTTTCTTTTGCATATATGAATAATAAAAAAAAACTAAAAACTTAAAAACATTATAAAACGTAAAAAAAAATCTTATTTCTTTTTGTAATCTATGTGTCTCCGTGTCTACATGTTTGTTTGTGTTTGTTTTATTTATTGTATGTTTATATGTGTTTTCGTAGCAATTAAAGTGTAATAACTAAAAACATAAAATCTGTTTTTTGTCATAATAAAACCGCCGCATATTTGGTTAGTGTTGCGCACTTTTGTAAAATAGGCTCGAAATACGCCGCACTTTGTCGATGTGCGACGCAATTTCTGGTCAGCAACATTTTTTTTCTTCAAATTCATTCTTATAGATCGTTTGGGGTACTACGCTATCGTGAAATAATATCCTAGATGAATATGTGCATTTAACCTTTTTAATAAAAAATAATAAAAATAGTTATAAATTTTGAAAACTTAAAAAAAAGAGTATTTTCTTTTCTTTTCGTGTTAGACTGTCTTTTTTATATGTTTTATGTATGTTTGTGTTAGTTGGTTGCATCTTAATTTTTTATCAGTTCTTTGTTACGTGCTTGAGTTTGTATATTTGCTTATTTTTCGGTTTAGCGAGATTTAAATATGCAAATGGACTTTTGTTAGAAGTTCGCCTCACTTTTCCTTAGCATGACGTACTTTCTTTATCAGTCCACAAACAATATTGTTTTATTTTAACGAATGTGTTTGTTTGTTTATCTTGTATATTACATTTTTTTATTGTGTGTTTGATGAGTGTTTGTCTAAAACTAAAAAAAATCAAAAATATTTTATTTCACCTTTTATTTTGTATTTCGTAATGTTTTGTGTGTTATTAGTAAAATGTTTATAAATAAAAAATTTAATTGAAAATATAAAAAATATAAAACGAAAAACTTTTCAATTTGATTAGTGTGACGTGCATGGGCCCGTGTATTTCATACTTGTCTATTGTAACAAAAAAATATTTCACGAACTTTGTAGGTGTGTTCCCTGGAAACCCTCACGAGACTATAAATTGTCCACTCGGGACACCGAGGGGTTTAAAGGCATGTTGCATACGCTAAATGCAATCATGGTGCCTACGAAAGTGTGTTTTAGAATTTTACGTTTTTGTAGTTTGTCTATTTTGTAGATTTAATAAATAGTTGAAGCTTGGATTAGATTGGTGATAGCTTATCACTTGGGGATGTGACATATATATTTGGATCGGTGTAGATGTTGTCGAATTCACATTCTTGTGATGGTGCTCCTTTTTGCACCAAGTCTTTTCAGAATTCAACTGAATAAATTATGAGCTCCGGGAAGTCTCGTTTCTCTTATATTTATTTTTCTCGCTTATCCTACTTTTAATTTATTTTCTAAACTACGCATATTGCTAAACTTAAGTGTGGGGGGAAAATAAATTGGAAAATGTGACTCGTTATTAATAAAAAAAACTTTTGTTTGTCCTCGGTAATCTAAAAATCAAAATTATTTTCTTTTTCTTTGCCACTGAGGTTAATATATTAGAATAAAACTTAGAAAATAAATGGTTGGTTGCTAGTTACCCGGAATGATCGGTTATTTTTGCTAATAGTTGGTTCGCGGTTGATTATGAGTATTGTGCCATTTCACCGAAGATGAAGTTGTACAACTTTATGTTTAGTATTTTTGTGGTGTATACTTATACCAAGTGTGAGAGGATTGTTAATTGTGAAGGGCGTGATGCAAAAAAAAGAGAAAAAGACGAAAAACAAATGAAAAAAAGTCAAATCGAAAAAAAAGATGGAGAAAAAATAATAGTGAATACAAAAAAAAGCAAATGAGCTATATGTATGTTTATGAGGATGAAGGAAAAATAATTTTTTTGTGATATCGATTAGTCAATGTGCTAAGTCGTGGTATATGTATGTTGTTCGAATTGTGATTGAAATTTTTTTTGTAATAATTCATTGTTTGTGGTACGTTTGGTGACTAGCGACATGGGTAATTTTAAAACATGTAAAAAAAATTGTTTTTCCTTATATTACTTGAGGAAAAGCAAATCCTTAAGTGTGGGGGAGTGTTTGCTCTTTGAGTCAAAATTTCTTATTAAAACCCAAAAATATTTGCGATTTCAAAAATTTTAAAAATTTTCTTTTCTTTTGGAAATTAAGTAAATTTTATTTTATATTTTATTTTTCTTAGCATTGCTTGAGGGCAAGCAATAGTTTAAGTGTGGGGGAATTTGATAACTCTCTAATTATACATGTTTGAGTGTGCGTTATATATATATATATATTTAGGTTAATTATGTGAACTATCGATACTTAATAGACTATATTTGATGTATAGGTTCCAAGGACGTTTCGTGGAAGGAAATGGAATAAAACACGAAGATATGAAGCTTAAACAAAGAGATAAAGTCAAGCTTCTGATCTCCCGACACCTGTCGTTGTTTTGGCCATATCTTGAGCATACGAACTCCGTTTTAGTTGGTTCAAGCGGTCACGGAAAGAGGAAAGACTTATCTAAAACTTAAACTTGTCCAAAGCTGGAAAAGGCTAAAATTGCGGAGCAAAATCCAAAAAGTACGGCGCACTTTTCTGCAGCACAAAAATATTCTAGATGCGCAAATGTGCGGCGCACAATCTAAAAAGTGCGGAGCACTTTCCTTCTACACAGCTCAAAAGTCATATTTATGACTCCCATTCATTGCTAGTCTGATCATTTAACTTTACCTTGGTCCCCAAGTGTTAGAAAGGCTTTATATACACCAAGAAAACACAGCGAAACATATAACTTCTATCTATATCAAAACCTGCATTGGAGAAGGAGAGCTAAGGTGAGGATCTTTGATCCAATGATCCAAAACTCTTCTAATCTATGAAGAACCACCATATCACCACCACTATCATAACCCAAGAATTTACCACCTTCCTTGGGCCTATTCAGTAGCATTTGGATGTTGGTTAATCATGGAATCATTGATTTTGGTTTTATGATTGTTGTAATCCTAATATTGGATTTGGTACTTTGTAATCAAACTACTCGCGTAAATGGATTTGGTAAATTTCTTTACTGATCAAATTGATATGTTTCTATGTTTATTGATTCTTGTGATTTTGATTATTGATTTATTATATTAGCTTCGCAGGGTCGAAGTGTGGCACACAATTAGTTTTGTGCGGCACACTTTTTCCCTGGTTCGTGTTTATAAGTATGATCTAAATGCTTTTGTATTAGATGCTATTGTGTAAGACCGTTGTTATGTGTTGGGTTTATTCATGATCATGACTAGTACTCATGTGAAAGGATATATTTCTTGTCATCTAGTAAATGGATCTTGTTATATGCTTTTGTCACGATTAGTGAAATAAAACGCATAATAACTCTTGCATAATCTTATCTATTACTTTGGTAATTGAAATCAAGCATAAATCATTCTTAATACTTTTGGTATGGCATGATCTTTAGACGGATTTTTGTTATGTTAATTAGATGTTGCATGTGCGACTAGTAATCTACATGTTGTCTTACCTTGTTTATGTGCTTGTAATTCATCTTTGTTATATATCATTTCTATGTTCTTAGCGTTAACCAAACGCACCTTTATATCATCATTTGGAAAAGCTTAAATCTTTATAACTTGTGACACTCTAAAGATATCTGTTTCAACTTGTTAACACCAATCCCGTGGATCGACATGGACTTTACCTTTAGACTATACTATACACAAAAGGGTATACTTGACCGTGTTGTGTTTTCAGTCCCTCGTTTTGTAATCATCTAGTAATATATAAATTTAAAACTCGCTTTCGCAACATCAAGTTTTTGGCCCCTTTGTTTAGACTATGCAAAACACACATCCAATTCACAAAGCTTTTGAAGCAATTCTATGTTTTTCTATGTATTTGACAATCAAGTAATTGAGGAGCACTCTCTTGAACAATATGTACCATTTCATCTCTATCCCTATTGCTTTGGTTCATGGATTTTGTCTCAATGATATCCATTGTCTCTTGGATAGACTTAGCAAGAATGTTTCCACCCACGGCCGAGTTAAGGGAATCTTGATGGTGTGGTCTCAAACCATTATAGAAAGTATTGATTTGGTGGAGTTGGTCAAAACCGTGGTTAGGGCACTTTCTTAAGAACTCCTTGAATTCATCCCAAGCCTCACTAAAGGTTTGATCTCTCTTTTGTTGAAAGCCTATGATTTGATTCCTTAATGTGGTGGTTCGTGAAGGTGGAAAGAACTTGTTCACAAATCTCTTCTTTAAGTCCTCCCAAGTAAGACTGCTACTAGAGGGTTGCTTATCTAGCCAAATCCTAGCATTTCCCTCCAAAGAGAAAGGGAATAACATCAACTTAACCGCCTCTTGAGGTACCCCATTATACTTGATGTGGTTACAAATGGACAAGAATCTCTTGATATGATCATGAGGGTCATCCATAGGTCTCCCTAGGAAAGGTATAGTAGAAGCCATTTGTATCACACATGTATTAAGTTCAAAATTGTTAGCGGGTATCTCAGGAAGGACTATGGCATCCGCATTCCCATCCAAATTGGATTGGATAATTTCAATCAATGGTCGTTGATCCATGGCTTCGTTTAAGTTGTCGAAAACACGATGCTCGTGATCGTCTTGAGGGACGGATTTGTTCTTATTCTTTCTCTTGGGAGGATGAGGTACACCGCTCGGTATTGTACACGCGCTAGAGTGCGCATGCAACTAAACACGAGGAATGAGAGAGGAGCTCTCGGTCGACCTTGAAAGAGAATAGATTATCTCCTTCGAGGTTCAATAGTAATCACAAGAAAGTATAATATATATGTAATACTAATTGGGCGGCAAAACCCTCAACAAGCCTTCCTTTTCAAAATACTCACTAGTGAACGGGGGGAATGAGGTGGCGTGAAGAACTTAAGTACCTAGCTTCCCTTAGGCTTGCATTTTATAGCAAAGTTGCCTTTCTATTCACCGTATAGCTCGTATTTATCAAATTCTTGCTTATTAAAAGTATTTATCTATTTTTGCCTTTTTTTTCTTTTATCGATACACCTATATGGGACCGAAAAACCCCCAAATACGGTGTATTGCCAAGGCAATACTTATAGAAGTAGGTTTATTAATGTTCATATCTACGTATACTTATTTACATATAATAATATAAATAAAATATTTTTGAATTTATTTAATTTTTTTAAGAAAATATAATATGCACGTAAAAACGAGTGAATACAATATATATACAATATATTTTTTGGTGTAATCTTTTGGGAAAAGATTATGTTAATGCTATGATGCCTAAAAACGTTACTTTCATTTTTTTGGTCTCACTTTGTTTTGATTACGACAATATGTAAAAACAAGCATTTACGAAAACAATGAAAAACGAATTCTTGAGTTCAAGTATTTTTCATTTAACCATTATCACTTAAGGTATAAACAAACAAATAATTATCCTAATTAAGTGATCAAAGATTTAATCTTTTCTTAAAACTCACTTTTTATTAAGTGTGACAAAGTTTTATTATTAAACTTTCTTTTTAAGAAAATGTTTTATTGAAATAATTATTTGAAATTTTGAAATTTTAAAATGGCATATTCTATCTTGGTTTGGAATATCCTTTAAGGATATTTTAATCCACAGATTCGAACCAATCCACTAAAAGACAAAAGGGAGCAAACACTACGACGACAGTTCCTTATTGATAAGGAACCGCAGGCTCAATAAGGAACCGCGGGTAGATATAGCCGTTGGATGTTTGTCTTATAAATAGTGGACCATTCTCAGACTTTCAATCCACCTCTTTCGCACATACATTTCCAGATTCTTTCATACTTCTTAAATCACTCAAATCCTTGATCATTTGTTTGATTACTACTTGTTTAGAAGTGAATCTTTCTCCTATCATCTTTTCCTCTCAAATTGCAAAGAAAAGAACACTATCATTCGTGAAGTGTTGTGTCTACCTCAAAGATCCATTGAAGATCCAAACTTATCTATTCATTGTTGTGTCATTATTTTGAATACCTAAGTAGTTGTGTCTATTTGTTGTGTATGTATTAAGGTTAATACTTAGTCCTCAAAGTATATTGGTGTATATTGGTCCTAGCTAAGATTAGGGCTCGACTTTTAGCTTATAGTCAGAAATTAGTTAAGCGACGTTGTGTACGGTTTCTCCACCTTAAGGAGCTTATTGATTAGTGAACTCTCGAGTAAGGATTACTCGAGGAGTGGAGTAGGAACGAGGAGTGAGCTTCGTTGCCGAACCACTATAAATCCTTGTTGTTTGGTTTGATCTTTCCTTCCCTTATCTCTTTACATTCATTATTCTTTATACTTGTGATTATTAGTTTAGTTGCCTTATACATTCATTATTCTTTATATTTGTGATTATTAGTTTAGTTCCACTACACCTTGTTCATATTGTGTATACGAAGGTTTCACATAAATACTCAAGCTTAAATTTTTGAAAAAGGATTTTTTTAAACCAACATTTAACAAGTAAATTTAAGAAACTATTCACCCCCCCCCCCCTTCTAGTTTCTACAATTGGTATCAGAGCGTGGTTGCTCAAGACTTTTTAAAATATATTGTATTTTAAAACTTGAATCGATCTATCGGTACCAACAAGTATCTAGAAGGACAATCCATGGAAAGACCACCTCTTTTGAAACCTATAGTTTTATATCTTGGAAAAATAGGTTTGAGACTTATGTGAAATCAAAAGATTTAGATCTTTGGCATGTTATTACCAATAGTGATTTTTTGACATTTCAATATAATGAAGTTTCTAAAAGTAAGGAGATAGTAACTTTTGACAAAGCTAATGATGATACTAAAAGGAAACTTGCTCAAAATAATGAGGCTAAAATGGTTATTTATAATGCTTTACTAAAGAAAGAGTACGAAAGGATTTTTATGTGTGAAACCGCTAAAGACATTGGGAATACTCTTTTAGTAACCCACCAAGGTAATCGCAAAGTCAAAGAAAGTAAAATTGATCTTCTTGTTCAACAGTATGAACAATTTGTCATCTTAGAAGATGAAATCATAGATAGTGCATTTGCTAGATTTAACACTATTATTACTAGTCTAAAAGAACTTGATGAAGGTTTTTCTAGCAAGAACAATGTTAGGAAGTTTCTTAGGGCGTTGCATCCCAAATGGAGAGATAAAGTCACGACGATTGAAGAATCAAAGGATCTCGCCAAATTATCACTCGATGAACTCATTGGTAACTTGAAGGTTCATGAGATGATAATTTTGAAGGACTCGGAAATGGTGAAAACTAAGAGTGAAAGAAAGTCTCTTGCACTCAAAGCCAAGAAGGCACAAAGTGACCATGAAAGCTCCTCGGATAGTGATGATGAGGAATATGCCTTGGCGGTTAGAGACTTTAAGAAGTTCTTCAGAAGACGAGATCAATACGTGAGGAAACGTAACAACGACAAGAAACCCTTCTCCAAAAACCGATTTGCCAAAGATTATAAAGGTGATAGGAAATGCTTTAGATGTGGTGATCCAAATCATTTCATCGGTGATTGTCCGAAGCCTTCATGCGACAAGAACCACACGGTGTTTGTTGGAGTTTCATGGAGCGATAGCGGTGAAGATATTGATGACAACCCCAAAGATGAGAAGTGTTTCATGGCTCACACATCTAAAGAGGTACTTTCCGAAACCGAGTATTATAGCAATAATAGTTCTTCTCAAGATGATAGTGAATTAGAAGGTCAATACAATAACTTGCATAAGCTTAGTCTAAAATTCATTGAAAAGAACAAAGTGCTAAATCAACTAGAACTAAGCTTGAAAACAAGATTAGTGAGCTAAAAGATAAATTAGCTGAGCTTGAGAAAAATAAAGAAATAGATCTAGGATGCTTAAAATGTTAAAACCTTAGACAAGAAAATGAAAACCTTAAGAGCACCTCCATTAGACCTGAAAAGTTCATGAGAGGTACTAATGCTCTTGATGATATGTTAAACAAACAAATTCATTCTAAGGAAAGACTTGGGCTCGGATATAACACTAATGAAGCATCAACTAGTGAACCAAAACAAGTTAGGTTTTCAGAAAAACACCCCTGTACACGATGCTCCAATATATGGGGCGGTTCCTTATCGCTATGGAACCGCCGATGGAGCTAAGGAACCGCGTCTAGAAAAAGATTTTTGTGAAAATCCTGAACTTTCTAAAAATTCAATTTTAGGTGAAGGACCAAAACATATTCTTATTAACAAGGTCAAAGTACCTATAATTTAAAAGTCTACTCTAGATAAATTCTACAAGCCCTTGAGTAAACCTCTAATGGGAACTAGAAACTTATCTAGACAAACATCTACTCCTCCAAGAGTACGAAATGAATCTAAACCTAGAAGTAGAACACCTACGCCAAAAATAGATGATCAAGCTAAACCACGACCTAGAAGTAAAACTCCAACACCTAGGAGGAATAATAATAATACTAGATCAAGATCAAAGACACCTAGGAGAAACTATGGACAACAAAATGGCCATATGAATTGGAATAATTTTATACAACAATACTTTTCCCCATGGGGAATGTCTCCTTAATTCATGCATCCCAACCAAATGCAAGGGATGTTTAGAACTAACAATTTTGGACCCATGAGATATTGGGGACCAAATGTTTGATCTTGTGTGTTGTTGCCTAGATATGCTTGGGAATAGATCTAGAGCCCGACGAGTGGATTAAGGATAGTGGTTGTTCTAAACACATGACGGGTTATCGAAGTTTGCTCTCACACTACAAAGCATATGATAGAGGTAACGATACATTCGCAAGTAATCGACATGGTAATATCATTGGCAAAGGTACGATCTCTCTTGACTCTATGACTATAGAAAACATAGAGCACATAGATAACTTATGTTTTAACCTTCTAAGTATATGTCAAATTTGTGACAATAAGTGTATGGTCATCTTTTCGGAATATGACAGTGAACTCGTAAAAGATGGAAAAGTCATTGGAGAAGGTGTTAGAAAACATGGACTTTATGTCATGAAGGTTAATAAGAAGTCAAAGGACAACTTATGTCTAGTGACTTTAGATGATAGTTCTACTCTTTGGCATAGGAGATTAGGTCACACTAATATACGTTTAATTCAATCTTTAGTCTCTAAGGAGTTGGTAAGACATCTCCACAAGATGAAGTTTGATAATCACTTTTGTGATGCTTGCAAAATTAGGAAGCAAGTTCACTCAAGTCACAAAGCCAAGAATTTGGTTTCGACCTCTCGGTGCTTAGAGCTCCTACATATGGATCTCTTTGGACCTTCCTCCATACGGAGTTATGGAGGTAACCTTTATACCCTAGTTATAGTTGACGACTACTCTAGATTCACTTGGACTAGATTTTTGGCGTCTAAGAATGAAGCTTTTGATCACTTCAAAACCTTTAGTTGAAGAATTCAAAATCATCTAGGATGTTCAATTGTCTCTATTAGGACGGATCATCTAGGATGTTCAATTGCCTCAAAGATCCATTGAAGATCCAAACTTATTTATTCATTGTTGTGTCATTAATGTGAATATCCAAGTAATTGTGTCTATTTGGAAGTTGTGTATGTATTAAGGTTAATACTTAGTCCTTAAAGTATATTGGTGTAGATTGGTCCTAGCTAAGATTAGGGCTCGACTTTTAGCTTATAGCCGGAAATTGGTTAAGCGACGTTGTGTACGGTTTCTCCACCTTAAGTAGCTTGTTGATTAGTGAACTCTCGAGTAAGGATTACTCGAGGAGTGGAGTAGGAACGAGGAGTGAGCTTTGTTGACGAACCACTATAAATCATTGGTGTTTGGTTTGATCTTTCCTTCCCTTATCTCTTTACATTCATTATTCTTTATACTTGTGATTATTAGTTTAGTTGCCTTATACATTCATTATTCTTTTTACTTTTGATTATTAGTTTAGTTGCACTACACCTTGTTCATATTGTGTATACGAAGGTTTCACATAAATACTCAAGCTTAAATTTTTTAAAAAGGATTTTTTAAAACCAACCTTTAACAAGTAAATTTAAGAAACTATTCAACCCCCCCCCCCCTTCTAGTTTCTACAATTGGTATCAGAGCGTGGTTGCTCAAGGCTTTTTAAAATATATTGTATTTTAAAACTTGAATCGATCTATCGGTTCCAACAAGTATCTAGAAGGGTAATCCATGCAAAGACCACCTCTTTTTGAACCTATAGTTTTATTTATTGGAAAAATAGGTTTGAGACTTATGTGAAATAAAAAGATTTAGATCTTTGGCATGTTATTACCAATGGTGATTTTTTGCCATTTCAATATAATGAAGTTTCTAAAAGTAAGGAGATAGTAACTTTTGACAAAGCTAACGATGATAATAAAAGGAAACTTGCTAAAAATAATGAGGCTAAAATGGTTATTTATAATGCTTTACTAAAGAAAGAGTACGAAAGTATTTTTATGTGTGAAACCGCTAAAGACATTGGAATACTCTTTTAGTAACCCACCAAGGTAATAGCCAAGTCAAAGAAAGTAAAATCGATCTTCTTGTTCAACAATATGAACCATTTGTCATCTTAGAAGATGAAACCATAGATGGTGCATTTTCTAGATTTAACACTATTATTACTAGTCTAAAAGCACTTGATTAAGGTTTTTCTAGCAAGAACAATGTTAGGAAGTTTCTTAGGGCGTTGCATCCCAAATGGAGAGCTAAAGTCACGGCGATTAATGAATCAAAGGATCTCGCCAAATTATCACTCGATGAACTCATTGGTAACTTGAAGGTTCATGAGATGATAATTTTGAAGGACTCGGAAATGGTGAAAACTAAGAGTGAAAGAAAGTCTCTTGCACTCAAAGCCAAGAAGGCACAAAGTGACCATGAAAGCTCCTCGGATAGTGATGATGAGGAATATGCCTTGGCGGTTAGAGACTTTAATAAGTTCTTCAAAAGACGAGGTCAATACGTGAGGCAACGAAACAACGACAAGAAACCCTTCTCCAAAAACCGATTTGCCAAAGATGATAAAGGTGATAGGAAATGCTTTAGATGTGGTGATCCAAATCATTTCATCGGTGATTGTCCAAAGCCTTCACGCGACAAGAACCACACGATGTTTGTTGGAGGTTCATGGAGCGATAGCGGTGAAGATGTTGATGACAACCCCAAAGATGAGAAGTGTCTCATGGCTCAGACTTCTAAAGAGGTACTTTCTGAAATCTAGTATTATAGCAATAATAGTTCTTCTCAAGATGATAGTGAATTAGAAGGTCAATACAATAACTTGCATAAGCTTAGTCTAAAATTCATTGAAATGAACAAAGTGCTAAATCAACTAGAACTAAGCTTGAAAACGAGATTAGTGAGCCAAAAGATAAATTAGCTAAGCTTGAGAAAAATAAAGAAATAGATCTATGATTCTTAAAATGTTAAAACCTTAGACAAGAAAATGAAAACCTTAAGAGCACCTCCATTAGACTTGAAAAGTTCATGATAGGTACTAATGCTCTTGATGATATGTTAAACAAACAAATTCATTCTAAGGAAAGACTTGGGCTAGGATATAACACTAATGAAGCATCAACTAGTGAATCAAAACAAGTTAGTTTTTCAGAAAAACACCCCTGTACACGGTGCTCCAATATATGGGGCGGTTCCTTATCGGTATGGAACCGCCGATAGAGCTAAGGAACCGCGTCCAGAAGAAGATTTTTATGAAAATCCTGAACTTTCTGAAAATTCAATTTTAGGTGAAGGACCAAAACATATTCTTATTAACAAGGTCAAAGTACCTATAATTGAAAAGTCTACTCTAGATAAATTCTACAAGCCCTTGAGTAAACCTCTAATGGGAACTAGAAACTTATCTAGACAAACATCTACTCCTCTAAGAGTACGAAATGAATCTAAACCTAGAAGTAGAACACCTACGCCAAAAATAGATGATCAAGCTAAACCACGACCTAGAAGTAAAACTCCAACACCTATGAGGAATAATAATAATACCAGATCAAGATCAAAGAAACCTAGGAGAAACTATGGACAACAAAATGGCCATATTAATTGGAATAATTTTCTACAACAATACTTTTCCCCATGGGGAATGTCTCCTTCATTCATGCATCCCAACCAAATTCAAGGGATGTTTAGAACTAACAATTTTGGACCCATGAGATATTGGGGACCAAATGTTTGATCTTGTGTGTTGTTACCTAGATATGTTTGGGAATCGATCTAGAGACGACGAGTGGATTAAGGATAGTGGTTGTTCTAAACACATGATGGGTAATCGAAGTTTGTTCTCACACTACAAAGCATATGATGGAGGTAACGGAACATTCACAAGTAATCGACATGGTAATATCATTGGCAAAGGTACGATCTCTCTTGACTCTATGACTATAGAAAACGTAGAGCACGTAGATGACTTATTTTTTAACCTTCTAAGTATATGTCAAATTTGTGACAATAAGTGTAAGGTCATCTTTTCGGAATATGACAGTGAAATCGTAAAAGATGGAAAAGTCATTGGAAAAAGGTGTTAGAAAACATGGACTTTATGTCATGAAGGTTAATAAGAAGTCAAAGGACAACTTATGTCTAGTGACTTTAGATGATAGTTCTACTCTTTGGCATAGGAGATTAGGTCACGCTAATATGTGTTTAATTCAATCTTTAGTCTCTAAGGAGTTGGTAAGACATCTCCCCAAGATGAAGTTTGATAATCACTTTTGTGATGCTTGCAAAATTGGGAAGCAAGTTCACTCAAGTCACAAACCCAAGAATTTGGTTTCGACCTCTCGGTGCTTAGAGCTCCTACATATGGATCTCTTTAGACCTTCCTCCATACGGAGTTATGGAAGTAACCTTTATACCCTAGTAATAGTTGACGATTACTCTAGATTCACTTGGACTAGATTTTTGGCGTCTAAGAATGAAGCTTTCGATCACTTCGAAACCTTTAGTCGAAGAATTCAAAATCATCTAGGATGTTCAATTGTCTCTATTAGGACGGATCATGGTAGGGAATTTGATAATGAAGTGAAATTTGGTGCCTTTTGTGAAGCTCATGGTATTACCCATAACTTCTCGGCTCCTCGCACTCCACAATCAAATGGGGTAGTTGAAAGGAAGAATAGGGCCATCCAAGAGATGAGTCGGACGATGTTAAATGAGCAATCTTTGCTCGAAAAATTTTGGGGCTATGCCGTGGACACATCTACTTACATTCACAACCGAATTCTTATTCGACCTTTTCTAGGAATGACCCCCTATGAGATTCTTAAAGGTAAGAAGCCCTCATTGGAATACTTTTGTGTGTTTAGAAGCAAGTGCTTCATTATCAACACCAAAGATTACCTTATAAAGTTTGACCCAAAGTCTTACAAAGGTATCTTTTTAGGTTATTCTCAAACTAGCAAAGCCTACATAGTCCTAAACAGAACATCAGGTGTAATTGAAGAATCACTTAACGTGACATTTGATGAAACCCCGCCTTCGTCTAAGACACCACCTTTGGTAGATGATGACTTAGATGAAATAGACATAGTTAATGCCAAAGATGTTAGAAACATAGGAGTTGAAGTCCTTAGTGTTGAAAAGGGAGTAAACATTAAGGAGTCTAAGGATCATGATCTTGATAACGTCATAGGCGAATTAAATCAAAGGACCCTATGATCTCAAGTCCAAAATCAAAGTAACTTCTTTTGTTTCGTCTCCTTGATTGAACCAAAGAATGTTAAAGAAGCTTTTATGGATGAGAGTTAGGTCATCGCTATACAAGAAGAATTGAATCAATTCATTGTTAATGAAGTTTGGGAACTTGTTCCTCCACCTAGAAGTTTGACCATCATAGGAACCAAATAGGTATATAGGAATAAGTTAGATGAGAATGGTGTTGTGTCTCGTAACAAGGCTAGACTTGTAGCTCAAGGCTATAATCAACAAGAAGGTATTAATTATGACGAGACATACGTACCCGTAGCTAGATTAGAATCCATTAGAATCCTCTTAGCTTACGCTTGTGCTTTAGACTTTAAGCTTCAACAAATGGATGTAAATAGTGCATTTCTTAACGATTTGATCAATGAGGAGGTATATGTGGCTCAACCTCCCGGCTTCGTTGATTTTGAGAAACTGGATCATGTTTACAAGCTTAAGACAGCTCTTTATGGTCTCAAACAAGCACCCAAAGCTTGGTATGATAGACTTAAAGTGTTTCTTGTAAAACATGAGTATACCATGGGGATGGTAATACACTCTTTACAAAAAAGAAAGGTTCTCACCTCATTATCGTACAAATATATGTTGATGACATTATATTTGGTTCAACTTGTCAATCATTGTGTGATGACTTTGCTAAAATCATGCATGACGAGTTTGAAATAAGTATGATGGGAGAACTTAACTTCTTTTTAGGACTCCAAATTAAAAAAATGGACGATGGTATTTTCTTTAATCAATCCAAGTATGTTAAAGAAATGCTAAAGAAATTTGGATTAGAAGACTCTAGACCAGTGAAGACCCCTATGGCCTCGGATACTGTTGGATTGTAACACACGACTTATAATAACAAGAAATAAAGATGAAGATTAAACCAAAAAAGAAAGATTAGATTAGATGAAGGAAAAGAGAAAACAAAGTTGTGAATTCCTAGTGAGAGAAACACATACGTTTCTCTCTCTACAAAACAATGGAATGGAAAACACACACACAAATGAGGCTTAGGAGGCCTTTTATACTAAGTAGTAAGTGTTTAGGAGGCCTTCCTCATTTGTGTGTTCGGGAATAATTCCCGTTACATAAACATTAATAACCAAGAACTCTCGACACCGTTGAATAGTATTTTTCACGAGCTTCGCAACGATATATTATATGACCATCACTTTAAATACGGCTAACAATCTCCCCCTAAGGGGTGGTCAAGTAATATGTGACTTCACTTCGTTGGTGTTGCAGACTTTGAAGCTCGTTGCCTTGAGAGTTCTTTCATAGTTCCTTTCATGACTTGTGATCTTGGATCTTTGATCTTTTCCAGCTTGTGTTCTTGTGTCTTTCTCCACATACTCATGTTTTGTGTTGACTTGAAAGCTTGTAAACAATCTCCCTTGATCATCAGAGTAGCGGAAGTCTTTGTCTTTAGATGTTCTTGAGCTTTCTTCAATAATCCTGAATATGTGGCCTTGAATTGCGACTCTTGAGATAACGCCACCGTTTGCATTCCACCGGTTTCCCGTTATACAGTACGAATACTGTACCTGTGATCAGGTAAGTTCAAAGAACTTCCTTGACAGGATTTCCAGCTGTGGTAGTCGTTATCAATACTTGAATATATCGAAAGATAATTCAAAGTAAGGAGTGAATCATGCAGTTCCATTCTACTGATTAAGTCGTCAATTCACTTTCCTGGAACAAGTCTGAATCAATTAAGAATCAAACCATCGTTGCTTTCTAGTTGACACAAGTTTGATTCATATAGAATCGCACAAGTTACCTACCGCAGTGCTGTTTGATGATGACACTGGAAGGATTTCCATTTGTCACTGTAAATACTGAAAAGTATTACTCTGAATGTTCTGGCAAGATCATAAAGATATTGCGTCGAGACCTAGAACGAGTTTGAATCAATTAAGAATCAAACCACTATTGCTTTCCAGTTAACATATGTTTAATTCAAGTGAATCTTACATATGACCTACCACAGTGCTGTTTGATGTTAACACTGGAAGGATTTCCATTCATCACTGTGAATACTAAAGAGTATCACTCTGAATGTTCTGGCAATATCACATGGATAGAGCGTAGGACTCTGTAAATTATCGCATGTGTTCTTGTGATGAACAGCAATTGATATATGGAATAAGTGTCCTAATGAGATTTTTTTTTTGATAAATCTCGTTGGCTCTAGACTCTATAAGTGCACGTTTATTTGGTGATCGGAGGGTGGAGCAGACTGCCACCTATTCAATATCTACTATCTCGGAGTGAGAAAGTTGATAGAAATGAGTTGACCTCCGTGACAATAAAACAAACTTCTTTTGAGAGAAGCTTGAGTAGGCTGGGAAGGGTTGTGCATTGCATCACTGGGTCCATGATGCTTTGTCTTCATTATCAGAAATCATCAAAGTGATTCTGATAATAGATGTATTGACCCGGTTTCTGCCTAAGTTGTATGGAGGGCTTCTTTCTTTAGACCCTTTATCCTTACGTTTCTTTTTCATTCTTCAACCCCTTCTATGCTTACCAAGACGTCATAACTAGCACCTTGTTGTGATTGTTCCAGTGCTATCTTAAGTCATTAGTCGGCATTATTCCCGTACACTCAACTACTCCATCTTTCCTAAGGACTTCTAAGTTCTAATGGATTGTACCTGGGAAGATCCCTCCGGTTCTGGTTGGATCATAGGACGAATACCTAACCACCTTTTGACATCAATATCGTCGTGATTAATTGTGTTGAAGGGTATAGATATCGTAACCAGAAAAACCTGTTGAAAAGCAATCAAGGTGTTGATGAAATCAGTGTTTACACCTTGAAGGTTTTTTGTATCACCAAAATGCTCCCCCTACATATGTGCATCATAAAAGGAAAGGTTTTTGCACATATTAGGAAGAGAAAGCACTTATATCAAAGATCTTATCCAAGATAACACATTTTAATCACTATTCTCCCCCTCAAAAATTGCATGACATTGAAATTTTTGTGAAACTAGTGATGAAACATGGAGAGAATAATGTTGCATGAAAGTTTGTACTCCCCCTCGAAAAGAAGTTCTATTTAAAAATAGGGGAGTATATGAGCACACAGTGTTGAAATACCTTGAAAGATTGCGCTCAAAAGTCCGTGAAAATTGTGTTCATGAGCTTAAAACTTTGAATGTTTTGATATAAGCTCATGACCGAGAAAAACGAATTTCTCGTTGTTGAGGATAAGTCAAAGACTTTCCTTTCTTTTGGGAACCGGGTTATAGTCTGACATGTGACTTTAAGCCATTATGAGAAGAAAGTAGAAAAGACATGTTTTGAAAACATTTGAACTCTAATTCGAACTTTATGTACGTACCCGTGTCGTTATTGAGCGACATTTCTAAGTGCGTCCATATTATCGATGCTGAGAGACATGTCGGAGAAGAATATTTTTGGTATTTTGAAAGATTTTCTCATTTTATATTTTGTTTTTATAGGTTTTATATTTTTGTATTTTGATTTTCTCATAAATATATACAAGATTACTGTGAATGTGCAAGACGTTCAAGTTCATCAGGAGTGAAACTACGCATACCAAGTCGACGAACCAAGAATTCAAATCTGTCTTGAGAAAGAGCTTTGGTGAAGATGTCGGCTAGTTGGTAGTCCGTCTTGACAAAGAACAGTTCGATCGTTCCTTTTTCCACATGCTCCTTTATGAAATGGAATCGGACAGCTATGTGCTTGGTCTTGGAGTGTTGGACCGGGTTGCAGGATATGGCTATGGCTGATTGTGAATCACAATAAATAGGGACTTTGTTAAAGTAAAAGCCATAATCGGTGAGTTGTGTTCTCATCCAAAGAACTTGAGCAATACACACGGATAGAGACACATATTCTGCTTCCACGGTTGACAACGCCGTACAGTCTGGTTTCCTTGATGACCAGCTCACCAGCTTCTCGCCTAAGAATTGTGCCCCACCGGAAGTGCTCTTGAATGTATCATGACACCCTGCATGGTCGGCATCTGAAAAACCAGTAAGAATAAAACCAGAATCCTTCGTATACCAGAGACCCATGTTAATGGTTCCCCGGAGATAACGAAAGATCCTTTTAACCTCCTTGAGGTGCTTCTCGGTTGGCTTAGCCTGGTACCGATCACATAAACAAGTAGCATGCACAATGTCCGGTCTGCTAGAGGCTAAGTACATAAGGGACCCGATTTCGTTAGAATCTCAATCACATACTTGGACTGATTTATGAAAATACCACCGGGGGATTGGTGAACTTGGAGACCAAGAAAGAACGTCATTTCCCCCATCATGGACATTTCGAATCGACTTTTCATAAGGTCGGCAAATAAGATGGAATATTTTGGGTTAGTAGAACCAAATATAATATCATCTACATAGACCTGAGCCACCAAGATGTCGTTGCCGTAGTGCTTGATAAACAAAGTTGGATCAATGGTTCCTTTGCTGAAGTGATTTTGTAGAAGCAAAGATGATAATTCGTCGTACCATGCCCTCGGTGCTTGTTTCAAACCATAAATTGCCTTCTTCAACTTGTAGACATGGCTTGGATGTTCGATATTAATGAAACCTTCAGGTTGACATACATACACATCTTCTTTTAACGGCCCATGCAAGAAAGCCGTCTTCACGTCCATTTGATACACTGTGAATGATTTGTGTGCAGCGTATGCCAAGAAAATCCTAATAGCTTCCATTCTAGCAACCGGGGCAAAGGATTCTGCGAAGTCAATTCCCTCCTTCTGTTTATAACCTCTCACAACTAACCGAGTCTTGTTCCTAATGACTGTTTGCTCCTCATCCATCTTGTTTTTGAATAACCATTTCAGAGTAAGGGGGTCGATATTGTCCGGTCGAGGTACTAACTCCCATACATCAAGCCGGATGAACTGATTGAGTTCTTCTTGCATAGACTCAATCCATGATGCATCGGTCATTGCTTCTTTCACACTTGCTGGTTCCATTGTGCTGACTGATAGTGCATAGATACACATGTCACCATCGATGCGCAGCTGATTTTGTGTTGAGACTGGTCGTGAGAGATTGCCAATCACTTGAACCAAAGGGTGATTCTTAGTCCATTTGTGTTCATGTGGAAGTGTATGAGAAACTTGATGCGAGCTCGACGGATCCACATATGGTGTTGAAGGCTGAGTAGAACTTGTGGAAGCCGCAAATGGGTTAACAAACTCATGTTCGTTGAGCATCGCATTGTTTGCATTTTCAGCAACAATTTCATTCTAAAGATGAACATGATTAGGAATTTGCTGAGAATGCTGTTGAGTTGCGTCAGCAAGCGGAGAAGTGGTTGGAATATTTGGAGGCAATATGGTTGAGGTTGACGTAGATGGTGTAGAAGTAGATGCCGTTGGTGTAGATGCAATCGGAGTTTCTTGAACTACCTTAGCAGGTGCAACCGTGGCATTTTGAGGAACACCAAATGACGAAGGACCCTCCATATATTCATCATAGATTGGCCCAAATAAAACTTCCAAGTCACGTTCTGATGGTTGTAACAATGAGATTGCTGACGGTGCAAGTTGAAGCGCGAGTCCTGAACTTACGTGTCCAGAAGTCTGACCTTGAAGCTTGGGATGTGAACTTCTATGCTGAGAGGCCATACCCGAGAGTTCATCAAAGGTAACGTTCATAGTCTCCATTACCTTTCTTGTCCTTCGATTATAAACCCTGTAAGCACAAGCAGTTGAAGAATAACCAATGAAAAAGCCAATATCACCTTTAGGTTCAAGTTTACCGATATCTTCACGATCATTCTTCGGATAACATAAAGCACCAAAGACATGTAAAAATGAAATATTCGGTTTTCTTCCATTAATGATCTCATAAGGTGTTTTGTTGAAGCGGGTGTGAATAATGGAGCGGTTTTGAGTATAACATGCAGTTGCTATAGCATCAGTCCAAAGGAATAACGGTGCACTGGAGGAGAGAAGCATCATCCGAGCAGCTTCAACTAACGTACGATTCCTCCGTTCCACAACTCCATTCTGCTCTGGAGTTCTTACAGCCGAAGTTTGATGAGAAATCCCAACAGCGTCAAAATAAGCTTTCAGTTTCTGATTGGTAAATTCTGTACCGTTATCCGTTCTTACAATGACAACATGGGCTTGAAGTAGCACTGATGTTTTCTTTAGGAAATTAATAATTACATCAGGGGTTTCATCTTTCGAAGCAATAAAATGAACCCATGTGTAACGAGAATAGTCATCCACAATGACAAGGACATACCGCTTTCCATTAATACTTTTGATTCTCATTGGGCCACACAAATCCATATGTAGGAGATGTAACCTATTCGTTGAGTTGGGAACAGGTTTGGGTTTGTGAGGCTTCTTCTTACTTTTACCTTGCTCACATGAAGGACAAAGATGGTCTTTTGTATATTTAAACTTTGGAAGACCGGTAACAAGATCATCTTTCGCAAGTTGGGTGATGGCATCGAAATTTAGATGAGATAACCTTTGATGCCATAACCATGACTTTATTGATGTTGCTCGGGCCATGAGACAAATTGGAGAAGCAGCAGACATTTGAAAAAGATCAATGGTGTAAAGGTTGGTGGTACGATTTCCTTTCAACAAATCAATTCCTTCAAGATCTCTTACAAAACATGTATGACTTATGAAAGCGACCTCCAAGTATGAATCACAAAATTGCCCAACCGAGAACAAGTTATGTCCCAAGCCATCAACAAAAGAGACTCTGGTGATGATTATATTTCCACAATGAAGATCACCATAGCCTAGAATTGCCGCAACATGATCATTTCCAAATCGAACAGTTCCCATGAAACGCCATACAAAGTTCTTGAGAAGGCTTCGATTCCCAGTCATATGTTTGGAACAGCCCGAGTCCACGCACCAGAGACAAATTACAACAGCCTGCCAATGATAAGAGAAACAAATATTTTGGCAACCGGTGAAATAGGTTCCTGTAGGGTTAGAAGATAATTAAGCCGTATCAGATACCGATGTTTCACTGTCAGTATGAGATCTACTAGTGTCGATAATTTTGCCACTACAGTCAAAATTTCTACCAGTAGGCAACCATTTAGAGGTGCGTCTAGGGCTACTAGGCTTAGCAAGACTTTCTATGGACCCTGCATGCGTACTTTTTGGAACATACACCTTAGCCTTAGCAATGCGTTGTTGTTCACTGACTGACAGCTTGTCAATTCGAGTGTAACCACCATAATTCAAACCATTCATAGTCAAACCACAAGCATCATGACTAAAAGTAAAGAAACATTTATTACATTTAGCACAAATAACTTCAGATTTTTCATTCCGAATAGCAAGCTTAAAGTCATTACATTCAGATGAATTAGGTTTCTGATTATGATTAAAAAGCGGTAAATTCCTAGGGTGTTCTTCTACTTCCACATTATTGATCTTGGGGCGACTACTTCTAGAGGCAAAAGGGACCCTATCATTCCTTGTATTTCTCGTAGGCTGTGGCCTTTTGCTCTTAGTGTAGTTGTTTATTCCTATAGAAGAAGACACGCGTCTATTAGAATTAGCACTTTTTAAATCAATAACTTATGGTTGAGTTATAGTGATCGGTTTTGTCCTAACGCTTGCTTTACGTTGTTTGCTAGGCACAGAAGGAGAACTAACACGAAACATTCCTGGGGCAATCACATCAGTTTTCGTTCCAGCAACCTTGGGAAAAGGTGTCACAGCAATACGAGTGTGTCCCGAGGTTGCTGGTTTCTGGATCATCGTATCCACAATCGAGCTAGGTTCAGAAGTCTTATCTTTTAACAAGGCCTTTAACTTACAGTTCTCACAGATTTTATCAATAAGTTTCTGATAGACAGACTTACTGTGTTCAACAGCCCGCTTATATGAAACAACAACAGATTCTAAATCTGCAATCTTAGCCTTAAGCTTCTGAACATTACCACCACTAGCACTCTCTAACCCTGATGACGCCAAATTGGTTTCCGAAACCCCTCCTAACTGAGCCTGCAACCGTGCGATTGTTTGTTGCGTTTTATTGTAAGCTTTTTAATACGAAATCTTGTCATATTTGCATTCATCACCTTTTTTGAAAAATTTATTCCAAAGATCGGTGAATTCTTTATCCTTTTTAATGACATAAGATTCCATTTTCTCTTTCATAAGATCAAGCTCAGTTTGGAGTTTTTTATTATGCGACATAGAGGTACCTAACTCAACAGGGCTACGATCACTACAATCACGAGCTTTAGAGAGGCGTTCAAGATCGTTTTCCAAAACTTTGATTTTATCAAGAGATTCATCAGCTTCCTTCGTTAATGATTTAAAGTCTTCAACAAAGTTGGCTAATTCTTTTAGAAAAGCGTTTTCCAAATTTCCTAACCGAGCATCAACTTGATTAATAATCGGATTAATATCGTTTTGAAGAATTTTCTGAACCTGAATCTGAACAGGTGATGTAAAATTACCTCCAGTTATTTTTGAATTAACAACACATTTAAGGATGACAAAGTTATATTTAAGCTCGTTTAGAAATCGGCGAGTGATTCTCGGTTTAGGAAGGTCATCAGACAATTCCTCACTTGGTAGCAAAAGCATTCCAGTACTCGTTTTTGACCGAACAAAAATAGTTGGAGGATTAACTTTCGGATAATAAACGGGTATCACTTCTTTGTCAAGCTTTTTCATTCTTAAACGCGTCTCTACAACAAGTTCAGTAGTTTCCTCGGAATCATACACACTAGGAGGATCATGCTCATCAGACAATAGCACACTACCATTATATAAAGTTTCATTAGTGGCCTGAACTTGCTTAAGGTATCCGGGATTAGGGGGAAGAGGACAACCTAAAGCCAATTTGTATCGAGTGTAATTTCTCTCATTCGCTTTTGGTGCGAGCATATTTATCGTCTGCATAGTTTGGCCACGTTTTACTAAAAGGTTGTCTAATTCTCTAATCCTATCCTGAGCTTTGCAAAAATCTTCAAGAAGCCCATCTTCTCGAATTTTGAAATCATGTTTCAGATTTTTTCGTTCTTCTTTTAAATCCAAAATAATAGATTTTTCAGTTGAAAGCTGTTTATTAAGAGAAGTGATTTCATCATTCAATTCGCTTATCTTTTTAGCACTACTTAAGTGTAAGGCATTTAATTTCTTAGTGGTGCATTTTTCTTGATAAACCGATGTAGCATGAGCTTGTTCAATTTCCTTGATTTTAGCATGATGAATCTCAAAAACTTTCTCCCGTTCCTTATATCCCACAAGCTCAGTGGTCAATTTGGCATTAGTTTCTCTAAACTTATTATTAACCACCGTAGCATGATCTACATCCTTAGCAAGCTTATCAAATAGAGATTTATAATATGCATGTGTCTCATCAGGAAGGGTTGTAGGCTGAGCAACTTGATCCACACTAAGGTCCACACTAGGCTCATTCGAGATAATATTACTATCATTCGTTTGATCCTCGTGTGTCTCAATGTAGGGCTCAAGCATCTCAGTATACTCTTCCTCCTGATTAGACATATTATATATATCATTATCATCAAAACTTGGGTGTACCTCAGAGGGACCGTCTGCATCATAGATGGGAGCTCTGTCATCATGCATTCCTGAGGTTGATGCTTGCTGTAAGTTTGCCATCAAGATGTAGTTTTCATTCACCTCTTCTTCCTAGTCATATTCTGCAGCAGAAGCCATAAGATCAAATTCCTCAGCTTGAAGTGGGATCCCTGCCTCTTCTTTTTGTGCTATGAGAAGCTGAGTCTGAAGATAAGCAGCATCCCTCTTCTTTTTGGCTGTGCAATCTCGAGCATAATGACCAAATCCCCTGCAGTTGTAGCACTGAACCTGACGATTGTTGTTTCCATTTCCCGTACCAGTATTCTCAGCCCTTGCAGCCACAATGTTTCCCATCTGGTTACCAACCACTGGCACAACTATTAACCCATTCTGATTACCCACATTCGGAACACCCGGATTTTGACCACGGTTTTGACCATACTGATTTCCTGCATTGCCAACAGTCTGGCCGACATTCTGACCATATTGTTGAAACTGAGTCCCCGTGTTTCCAGCAACTACTAATTGGCGATCTTGATTCGCATTCATGAAAGGTTGAGCAATCTGCCTATTTCTAGTGTTCGAGGAGATTCTCTGATTGTTGTTGGTGGGGTTAATGGTGAATTTGAATGCCTTGGCAAGAAGGGCAAGACCAGTATTAATAGCATGAGTAGGATCGGTAATGTCATCAAAACAGGCAATGGGTTGTTGTAAGTAATTCATAGCTGCAGGATGTTGATATCCATAAGCAGTGAGTTGTTGTTGTTGTTGTGGCATGAAGTTACTTGATGAGGGTTGATGGTAGTGTACCATGGGATATGACATAGATGATGGAGAGTTTTCCATAAAAGCCAATGGATCTTGTGTCTTGGCACGTCTTTCTGCCCTAACTTCGTTAGCTTCATCTTGATTCATCTTCAAATAGTCATAAACTTGAGTGTAGTCCACGACATGAAGATCCTTGGTTTGATTGACAAGAGTGACATATTGTGACCATTCAAAAGGAAGATTATCAAGAAATTTGATGTTGGCAACAATTTGTGCAGGTTTATGTTTGTTTCTTCTAAGATGGTTCATGAGGGTTGAAAACCAATGATAATAAGGTTCAATTTGTTCCCCTTCAGTAGATGTAAATTTCTCCCAATCACGAAGCAACTTAGTTTCCTTTTCTTGTAAACCGATTTCACTGCCCTTCATCATTTTCTGAATCCTAAGCCACATCTCGTGTGCGGTTTCACAACTATCGACAGCAGCATAAACATCTTCAGGAAGTCCCATAAGAATGACTTGAGGTGCTTGATCATCAGCGTCGAGTTGTTTGGATTCAGATTCAGTTAATTCTTCATCTGTTTGCTCATGACTTGAGTCAGCTACTGGGTTAGCATTCGTAGGGTCGACAGGCACAATAATTGTTCTTCTAACATACAGACCCTTTAGAATCGAGTTGACAATCAACTTTCCCAGAGGTTTACATTTTTCATAACGAAGGAGGCGAGTAGCCCATGTAGTGTAGTTCTCCTCGGTAAGCATGGGTAGACGATTCTCAGTATCCGCAGCATAAATATCTTGTTGAGACGTCATCGTAGAAGTCGTGTAAAAAACATGATCTCAATTCGTAGAAAGCGTGTGATGTTGTTGAAATTCCGAAACTTCAGATTTTATTTTATTTTCAGACCGACAAATAATTCCTCAGTCCGACAAAATGGTAAGCTGAAAAAATTATGTATCGCCAAATTTTGAAATTGAGTTCGAGATAGCCAAAAACTAGTAGGGAAAAAATTTGATTTTACTTGACCTAAAAATTTTAACTCCTGTAAACTATGTTCTGAGACTAGACTAGATGGTGGCTAACACTAAAAATTACTCAAACAAAAATTTCCATCGGAATGCCCATCGGAAAATTCTATCGGAATGTGCTTCAATCGGAATGTCCTACGATCGAAATGTCCCTCTATCGGAATGTCCCTCTATCGGAATGTCCTTTGATCAGAATGTTGATCTGTCGCAATGTTGCTTGTATCGGAAAGTCTAGATCGGAATGTCTACCCGTCGGAATATCTAGATCGCAATATGGCTAAAATAAAATGGACAGAGTAACGACTCAAAATTCCTGAAAACCCGTCAGAATCCCAGATCGCAATGCACGATCGGAATGTCACGTCGGAATAAGGTATCGAAATGCAGTGATCGCAAAGTAGAACCAAAAGGTTATTGCGATCTGGCCTCACACCCTTTGTACTTTCCGATGGTGAACCTTGCTTGAAATTCGGAATGAAGAAAAACAAGGAATTTCTCAACTTTTGATCCAAATACCTTGTGTTTTAGCCAAAACCAAGATTTAAAGAAGGTATACGACTTAGAAACACAAACAAGCACGAAGTTTATTTTTTTGATGTTTTGGCGAAAAACAATAAAAAAACACACGAAATGCTTAAATACGAATCCCTTGGCGAATGATACCACTTGTTGGATTGTAACACACGACTTATAATAACAAGAAATAAAGATGAAGATTAAACCAAAAAAGAAAGATTAGATTAGATGAAGGAAAAGAGAAAACAAAGTTGTGAATTCCTAGTGAGAGAAACACATACGTTTCTCTCTCTACAAAATAATGGAATGGAAAACACACACACAAATGAGGCTTAGGAGGCCTTTTATACTAAGTAGTAAGTGTTTAGGAGGCCTTTCTCATTTGTGTGTTCGGGACTAATTCCCGTTACATAAACATTAATAACTAAGAACTCTCGACACTGTTGAATAGTATTTTTCACGAGCTTCGCAACGGTATATTATATGAACATCACTTTAAATACGTCTAACAGATACTAAACTCACCGTAGATGATGATTGTGAGTCGATAGATAACACCAAATATAGAGGTATGATTGGTAGTTTGTTGTACCTAATGGCAAGTTGACCGGATATCATGTTTAGTGTTTGCCTTTGTGCTCGATTCCAAGAGGCTCCCAAACCTCTCACCTTGAAGCGTTTAAGTGTATCTTCCGATAAATTAAGGGCACTATACATTTAGGATTATGGTATCCTAAAGGGACCTGCGTAGAAACCATTGTATACGCGGACTCGGATCATGCGGGAGACTATGTGGACCGGAAAAGCACTAGTGGAGTTTGTACCTTCATGGGTTGTTGTTTAACTTCTTGGTTCTCCAAGAAACAAACCACTCTTGCTATATCCACCACGGAATCCGAGTATGTGAGTGCCGGTAAAGCTTTTCAACAAGCTCTATGGATGAAGCAAGCGCTTGATGCTTACGGGATTTCTCTTGATGATGTTCCCATCATGTGCGACAACAAGGGTGCAATAGACCATAGCAAGAATCCCGTGCAACATTCGCGAACTAAGCACATAGAGATTCGCCACCATTTTCTTAGGGATAATGTTCAAAAGGGGAACATTTCGATAGAGAAGGTACCCTCGGTAGAAAACTTAGCCGATATCTTCACTAAGCCAATTAAGAGGGAACCTTTTAATTACTTGCGTCTAGGTCTAGGTTTAATGGAACATATTCCTTAATTATGCATTCTAATTTATCAATTATCTTTTATCTTTTGAGTCTTTTCTTTCTTTGAGCTTTTAAGTATAATAAACTCTTTTTGAAAAAAATTTCTTCCCTTTTTCAAAATTCACAAAGTTCTTTCGAAAACGGTCGATAAATGTTTTTGCATTGTTAATTCAATCAAAAAACGTTTTTCATAGCTTCTTGCTATTCATAATGAGCTTACATAATTCATATGTATGGGTCTCTCAAATATAGCAAGAACAAAAGAGAACTATGGAGGATCATTGTTTCATGACCTTGTGTCTAGTTCTACACACCTCCTATATTGATTTTACTAAAAAATCTATGTATTTTGGTCTAAACCTTGTTTGGTGAGATCTTGTGTATTTTCTTTGTCTATCTTTGCTTCTTAGCATATCCTCATGATTAGTTAGACTAGACAAATAGGATTTGCTGAATTGGAAAATCCTCTCTCATCACCAAACTCAACCTATTGTGGGGGGTTCTTTATTGATATCGCGGTTCCCCAGTGATAAGGAACCGTCGGCTGAGGTAAGAACCGCACCCAGTACTCTACTTTTTGGGTATTCCTGAAACTCTAAATTTGTTCCAACACTTTTTGGAATCTTTGTTTGAACCCTTTGACCACCCCCAAATTATCTTGGGCTTTCTCTATTTAACCTTAAGCATTTTGCATTCTTTCTCAAATCAAAATGTCTTATTCCCCAAATGAAAGCTTTGATTCTCCTTCGTTCTCTCCAATTGCTTTCAACCTCAATTCACCAAAAAACACTCAAAATCACATCTCTTCTCCTACTAAGAATGTTGATTGTGGAATTTCTTATCTTCCACCACTAGCCTTTAGTGTTCTCCCTCCTTCACATGATAATGTCATGCATCACAGAACATATTGTCAATGTTTTCAATATCAACATCATGCTATGGCTCACATCTATGAAGAGTTGAATTACATAAAGAGTCTCTTAGTCAAACCTCCTCTTTACTATAACTATGAGATCTCTATCAAGCCACCACCACCTCCTTCCGCCACTACCTTGTCTTTTATCTAAGCATTGGTTGCTTATCTTCAAGACATCTAGTTCAAGAAAATCTTAGGGTTCTAGCTTAACTATGATTAGATTTATGTTTTTTATTTTGGCTTGTGTTTGTGTCTCATACATCTTTGTATGATTTATTTCCTTGTATCTTTTATCATGTTTTCTTTTAACATGACTTATCTTGGATCTTTTGTTTCTTATTTTTTGTGATCTTTGATATATCTTGTTGGATGTCTCTTCTCTACTACTAACCCTTCTATGTAGCTTGTCACCATATATCTATTCCTTTGTGCCCCAAGCAAGGGGGAGTAAGCACCAAGGGGGAGCATTTCTAAAGTCCGGTTCTTTTCTTCTTCAAAGACTTTTGTAACATTTTTGCTTCGACAAAGGGGGAGAAATGATAAACTCGTCTTCCAAAATCTTGATTTATTAGATGATTGAATATATGGATTGTCAGAATCAAAAAGGGGGAGATTGTTAATGCAATGATGCCTAAAAACGTTACTTGCATTTTTCGGTCTCACTTTGTTTTGATTACGACAATATGTAAAAACAAGCATTTAGGAAAACAATGAAAAACGAATTCTTGAGTTCAAGCATTTTTCATTTCAACCATTATCACTTAAGGTATGAACAAACAAGTAATTATCCTAATTAAGTGATCAAGGATTTAATCTTTTCATAAGACTCACTTTTTATTAAGTGTGACAAAGTTTTATTATTTAGACTTTCTTTTTAAGAAAATGTTTTATTAAATTAATTATTTGAAAATTTGAAATTTGAAAATGGCATTCTATCTTGGTTTGGAATATCCTTTCAGGATATTTTAATCCCCAGATTCAACCAATCTACTAAAAGACAAAAGGGAGCGGACTCTACACCGGCGGTTCCTTAGCGCCTATGGTGGTTCCTTATCGATAAGGAATTGCGGGCTCCAATAAGGAACCGCGGGTAGATATAGTCGTTGGATGTTTGTCTTATAAATAGTGGACCATTCTCAGACTTTCAATCCACCTCTTTTGCACATACATTTCCAGATTCTTTCATACTTCTTAAATCACTCAAATCCTTAATTATTTATTTGATTACTACTTGTTTAGAAGTGAATCTTTCTCCTCTCATCTTTTCCTCTTAAAATGCAAAGAGAAGAACACTATCATTCTTGAAGTGTTGTGTCTACCTCAAAGATCTATTGAAGATCCAAACTTATTTATTCATTGTTATGTCATTATTGTGAAGATCCAAGTAGTTGTGTCTATTTGGAAGTTGTAATATTAAGGTTAATACTTAGTCCTCAAAGTATATTGGTGTAGATTCTTCCTAGCTAAGATTATGGCTATACTTTTAGCTTAGAGCAGGAAATTGGTTAAGCGACGTTGTGTACGGTTTCTCCACTTTAAGGAGCTTGTTGATTAGTGAACTCTCGAGTAAGGAGTAATCGAGGAGTGGAGTAGGAACGAGGAGTGAGCTTCGTTGCCGAACCACTATAAATCCTTGGTGTTTGGTTTGATCTTTCCTTCCCTTATCTCTTTACATTCATTATTCTTTATACGTGTGATTATTAGTTTAGTTGCACTATACATTCATTATACTTTATACTTGTGATTATTAGTTTAGTTGCACTACACCTTGTTCACATTGTGTATAAGAAGGTTTCACATAAATACTCAAGCTTAAGTTTTTGAAAAGGGATTTTTTAAAACCAACCTTTAATAAGTAAATTTAAGAAACTATTCAAACCCCCCCCCCCCTTCTAGTTTCAACAGATTACTTTTGGATTTTTTTATTTTTTTGGTTCAATTCTTAGGAAATAATTGATTTTTATGATTTTTTATTTTTTAATTTTTTATGTCTTTTATTTAGGAAAACGGAGCTTCCACAAGTGAACGGATCCCAAAATCCAATATGTAACTGTCAATCAACCGTCAATCTCCACGCAAAGAACCGGCAGCGGCGCCATTTAATATTTTAGTTTTTCAAGATTCGTTTTTCTCTCGGTCTATATGAATTTATTAATCGATATCACTCGAGTCACTTAATTGTTTTTGGTAATTGATTGTAAAGATTTTGGTAATCTATTTCTAATAATCACAAACCCGTCAAAAAGGTAAAAATATTATCACCTACGTAACCGTACTATGCTAAAAACACAATTGCACATACCACCAAATAAGCACAAAGTACAAGCTTGTAATGCACAAGTAAGAATCAAATGCCAAAAATGTAAATTTAAGAAAGTTAAGTGCTAAAAATGTAAACTATGTAAAGTATAAGGACTGAAAATGCAAAATGGGTAAACTATATGCCAAATTAACAAGATAACAAACATGTAACTAACAACAACAACCCTAACAAATTTCAAGGACCAAACAGCAAACCCTAACAAATTTCACTAATTACTAACAGAATAGCAAGTTTAACAACTCAAAGGACCAAAATGAAATTTTCAAAAGTTGTTAAGTAAAAACGGGCTTATGACTTCAATAAGTTGTATCTAGAGTCCTAGTTGACCATTTTAGCTGAAACCAATTCAAAAAGATTCAGAATTGAAAATAAGGTAGTAAATATCAAGGAAATAAGCTAGGTTGGTTTAAATCTCAAATAAGAATATTTCAATAAGCTAATTTTAAGAGATTAGCACTTCTAGATAAGCACTTGAGCTGAAACTTACAAGAAACATTTATAAGCTCAAAATAATAAGACTTGTCCAAGAAAATCCAAATTTCATCAACAGAATAAGCCAAAAAGTGAAATAAGCTAAAACTGGCTTATGTTGACTTTCGTTAAAAAAAGTTTGACTAAGCTTAAATCTTAATTTCAACAGTTTTTTAACTTAATGGTAAAAGAAAATTGCAAGTTTTATGAAGAAATTTAATGGGAAATGAAAATCTGACTTGACAGAAAAGTTGTTTTATCACATAGACTTTTAAGGCAACCTAGCTTATTCTACAATGGACTACAAGCTTAATACTTTATAGGTTTTAAAAGCTGGTATATTAACCTATCCAACAAGCTAAAAATCAGACTCTAACTCCAAGAAGTAGCAAGTAATGATGGATTGAAATTGGCTGTTTTGAGTGCACTTGATTGACCCAAACCTTTTTTAAGTCATTTGCCTGTTTGACTTTGTCTTATGACTTGAAACTTTGCATACTTATTTTATATCGGTTATTTAGTGCATACAAACAAATTTTTAACCAATTCACTTGCTGCATCAAAAGATCACAGATTAACCAAACACCACTTAAGGTACTGAAACAGAATTTAAGAAACTCTAAGCATATTAAAACTAAGAGATCAAGGGTACTTCTACTCACACAAGTCAAATAGATCTATTTGAACAAGTAGCATGAAAAATCAAGTAATTTCACACTAAGAAACTGGAAATGAGCATGTTAAGCTTTTTAGAGGAAAATTAAATAAGAAATAAGCACTTTTTAGCCTTGAAGCCTCCTTTAATGGAGAAGCAAGTGTTGAACTTGCTTATATCACAATCAACACCTAATCATCTATCAAAAATCAACAAAACACCACAAATCACCATGAATCATCATCATCAATCCGCTACTGTCTGAATTTGGCTAAATGCGAACTGGTTGTATGAGCTTTAAACTGCAACAAACTTGATCAACAATGCTTCCAAAACACTCAAAAAGCTTTGTTATTCTGTTATGAATAACAGAATCCATGGAATTCTTGAAGATAACAATAGGATATTAAAGTAGAATAAAAAGTGAATGAAATGTGAATGTAAGGTTTCATTAATGGAAGAAAGTTTGGTGTTCTATTACAACTAACTATAACATGCTTTAGAGTGTTTGTCAATCACCCTAAAGCTACTATCTATGAAAATGAAGGAAACTGGGAGAATTTAAGCTAAGTGTGTGTTTTTCACACACTTTCTACATTTTATACAAATGATCCTAGCAACTAGTATTTATAGGCAATAAATGAGCTGAAGTGAGGTGTTATGACATGTCCTCTCCAATTGTAGTCTTCCACGTGTACAATTCTGGCAAAGTGTTCTCGATGTTCTTGGCCAGATTTTGGGGCAAATTGAATCACTTGATTTCAACTTAATTAAGTAGTTGGGATGTGTTTGTCTGTCCTTTGTGATCATTTTTCATGTATATAACTCTTTGTGAAATGGATTCCTTCGTTATCTTCGTTCTGGTGATGAACTAGCCACGTGGCATGATTTGATTAGCCCATTAATTCACACATGGATCGTTATCAAATGTAAATTGAGGATCAATGAGTTGGCTTGTTGTAACTGGTGGACAAGAGGTAATACGTGGCACTGTTTTGATTCGTCTCTCTCCATATTTATTGGCCTTAGGTGGCAATCCGTGTATAACCCTTTCTCACTTATGATTGGCTAGGAAGTATATCACACGGATTAAGCTTGATATGAGTTTCCAAAATGGCATAAACAGTCCTCAACATAGCAGATTATTGTTTTGAGCATAGGAACTTCATAAACTTGACATCTTCAGTCCTTTCACTTGTAAAATCAAGCAATTAGGCCCTTGAACTTTGGTTGACTTGAATCTTTGCCTCTTTGACTTTCTTGAATTTACACTTTAAGTCCTTCTTATTCTTGAATTATCATGTGAGGTCCTTGAACTTTGGAGACTTGTTAAAATAGGTCCTTCTTTTGTCTTTTTCATAATAAATCTGCCTTGAAATCCGTGTTTGCACCAAATCGTATCATTTTACCTACAAAATCACAAACAACAAAGAATACCACATAATTCAGCTTTTTACATTAAAACTTGGTATTTTTCTTTGTGTTTTAGGGTTTAATATGTTATAATTGATATGATATTTCACTCATATCAGCTATACTTCCTACATAGTTAGGAGTAGCTTAGAAAGGGGCAGTGTAAGGACGAAGTTGGTAGAGGGATACATAATAGAGCGGAGGAATAAGTACGATGAGAGTTGGGTGACAGTCGATAGATTGACTAATTCATCCTATATTCTTGCAGAATGAGAAGTTGTGTAGTTGTGAAGTTGGAAGTATTGCGTACAAGATGTGATGTAGGGGGTTCTGCGTAAAAGTTAGCATAATAAGTATGGAATGCTTTATGAAGGATTAAGGAAAAGAAAGAAACGACGGGAGGCAAGTGTAGTATACCATTGATAGACTAATGGTTGGTATGAGCATACTATGGGGATAATTGAGAAAGACGCCTAGAGTATAGGCGTGAGGTTTGGAGACAGTTGGAGGATGTATTTTATTAGGAAGAATTCTTCTACAAAGAGAGAGTCACCAGTGAGAGGGGTACATTCCTCACTGATGAGAATGTAGGGAATAAAAGAGGATCACCTAAATTATAGGTTGAAGACGAGATGGAAGACGGTATGGAAATTAAGATTGTAGAGAGACAAGCGAAAAGTAGAATGGAGGAAGGATGGCTTGAGGAAGCAAAAGATTATCAAGATGGTGGAGTGATATTGAAGGGAAACCCGTTAGAGCTAGAGGTTAGTAATCACGAGCAATGGAACGATCACCGAGAGAAAAGGGCGTAGCACCTGTTAGTATGAAGGATGGTTAGTTACTTGGTGCCGAGCATGGAAAGGCGAAGATGATGTGTGATTATGATATGTTTCATATGACTGTTATGAGAAGCTTTTGGCTATGCAATCCTGCATATGCCATTAGATGTGATTAAGGTTGAGAGAAACTTTCGGATAATGGAAAATTCGTAGAGGATAAAAAGCCGTTAGGTTGGTAATAGGAAACGGGGTAGAAACTACTGGAGTTAATCCATAGGAGATAGGTGGATCACCATTGTAGTGGGGTGAAGTTTGAAACAACCATCGTATTGGACCGGAGGTAGATCGGAAAACTATGGAGGTGGTGGCAGTGCTTAAGTAGAAGTTGGAAATGGCAAAGGACCGAAGAGAGCTGTGCGGACGGGAGGCATAAGCCGTTGTAATTTGAGGTCTGAGATTTAGGATAAGGTTATGCTAGGGGTTTCACCATGGAAATGAGTGATGCGTTTGGGAAGAAAGGGAAGTTAACACCTAGAATCGTGGGTCCATTTGGAATCTTTGAAAGGATTGGGCTAGTGGCTTATAGGTTGAGGGATTAATGGAAGGGTTGATTAGTGTCCATGATGTATTTCATGTACCGAACTTGAGGAAATGCTTAGCAAGAACCAACTTGCAAGTACCGTTAGAAGATATTAACATAGATGCGAGCCTTCGTTTTGTCAAAGAGCCGGTAGAGATTTTGGATCGTGAAGCTAAGACGTTGGAAAATTAATATACAGTAGTTATGGATAGATGGAATTTGAAACGTGGACTAGAATACACGTGGGAACGAGAAGGGTTTATGAGGAACAAGTATCCTTATCTATTTGTTAATGACGATCCTAAGGAGTAAATCTCGGGACGAGATTTCAATTAGGAGGGAGTGATGTGACAACCACGGTTTTGAGGACCGTCACTTAGTCTTATATTTAGGTTATTTTATGGGTGACTATGTGTTTTATGTGTCTACGTGTTTATTTTGTGTGAATGAGGTTAGAGTGGACATCGTTTATGAGTACGGAGTACTCATAAATAAATTCGATGAACGGTTATTTCATGATCATAAGCTCACAATATTGTGACTATGAAATGAAATGGATTCATTTTGGTGATTTACATATACGTATAAGTATTATAGTAAATCGTATTTTGACGATTTAGGGTTTCGCATTTAGAGGTCTCGAATGAGGTATTTAGTCGCGGGAATAATTTACAGGATGGTTTTAAGTCATTTTGAACTTAGTCATTTAGTTTATTTCATATTTCAAGAGTTTTTATAAAACTGCATATTTTTACGTCTTTTACAGTATACGCGTAATTTTGACTAGGTTTACGGTTTAGAGGTTTTGGAGGCTTTAGGATCTAAAATAAATTAAGGTAACTTAAGGTATTATTAATAATGTATTAATAAGTAATTAAAAATATATATAAGGATGGATTGGTTTGGACGACGCAAAGAAGAGGAGAAAAGGAAAGAGGAATTTGGGTTGGGCTAGGAATGTGTTTATGATCATTATATAAGGTTTATTAATAAAACAAACACACATATTTTCTCCTGGAGTCTCAAAACCGACGGTCACCATAAGGATTTTAGGGTTTTCATAAAAATCTTGACTTCCAATTTTCTTAAGGTAAAAATTTTCAAATCTCTTTTTAATTAATTTGTTTTAATGCTTTTATAATCAATGTATGATGGATCTAAATTTAGGTTTATCATTAAATCTGTAATTTAATTATAAAAACATTTTAGGAATAATTAGGGTTTAAAATTATAAAAGTTATGGGTAATTAATTAGGTTAATTGTATTAAAATCGTAATTAAAAACTGGGCAGAATATTAGGTCAATTGTTTTGATCATATCTGGAGTATTAAAAACTTTCAATAATCAAATCTTATACCCCTGGAAAGGTATTTGAGTTAGCTTTTGAATGCAAGAAACAAGAACTAAATTAGAGTTCGTGAAGTGGGTCAAAAATAGGTTACAACAGGTGGAGGTCAAAATAGTTTTTGGATCAGTCAGTTTTCAACTAATGTTTTAAAATGGTTATGGTACTTATGTGTATAATTGAACCTTCAAATGAACATGAGAGTTAGTTCATATATTAAATAATAGCTATGGTGGAGGGATAATCAAATGGGATAGTGGAAGACCCTCTGATCATAACAAACCTTTTATATGTTCAAAATCAGTAAAATCTGGATACGTAAAAGTACATATATATATATATATATATATATATATATATATATATATATATATATATATATATATATATATATATATGTGTGTGTGTTGTACTTATGCACTTAACTGCTACATGGATAACTAAATTTATTTAAGTATAATTGATATCAAGGGTGACAAGGAAGGGTCTTGTGGTTTGGTTATTAGGTGTATGGGCTCCTAATATACCATAGAAGGAGGATAGGAAAGGCTTAGAGCCTAGGTTGGATTGAATAAGCGCTTAGTATTGATTAGTTAATGCATGTTAGTATCACACTGTCCAAATGTTTGTATGATTTTTGAATGATGTTATTCACAAATATTGAAATGTGTTATGTTTTGGCGTTGGATTTTAAACCTATGACTCTCACCAACATTATTGTTGATGTGTTATAGTGTCTCTTTCAGGTGAGTTGGTGGTTAAGCCTGCGAATAGGAGTGAGTAGACTTGGAAGCATAGGATTACATATAGAAGGAGATCCATGTTCCTTCTTAGTTTTATTTGTCTTTGAATAAGTCATACGTAGTGTGACAACCCTAGATTTTGGATTTGTCACTTTTGAATGTTTGACTTTGATTATGTGCTTAGTGTGCGTTTACGAGCATTCTGTTTATATTTGAGCCTTGGATTGGATGTTAGTCTTCGTTCGTGTATTACGTGGTTCATTATATAATGTTTTGATGGGGTTATTTCATGCTCATTTGTTCACTTGGATGTAACTATGATAGAATGTGGTGCTATTTTAGGATTTTATGTGTACGTATAAGTATTATAGTAAATCGTATTTTTACGATTTAGGGTTTAGCGTTTTGAGGTCTCGGATGAGGTATTTAGTCACGGGAATAATTTACGGGATGGTTTTAAGTCATTTAGGGCTTAGTTATAAAGTTTATTTCATATTTTAAGAATTTTCATAAAACTGTATATTTTACGTATTTTACGGTAATCGCGGAAAATTGACTAGTTAAAAGGTTTAGGTGTAATTAATTAATTTAAGGGTTAATAAAAAAATATAATTAAGGAAATAATTATAAAAAACGAATTTAATAATAAAATAAAATAAATATATTATTTTTGGTAAAAAATTTATAAAGGACGGTGGAAAAAAAAAAGAAAAAAAGAAAAAAAGGTAAGTACTATTGGGCTAGGATTTGTTTACTTAAACTATATAAGGATTTTATTAAAATCAAAACACATAAAAAAAATCCGTGGAGAACTCAAACGTCGATCAACAATATTTTTTTAGGGTTTCATAAATTTTTCTTGATTCAAGGTAAGTAATCAATTAAAACCTTAACTTAATTCATGTTTTTATTAATTAATCATGATTGTAATGTTAATTAACCATCATTGAGATGATTAGGGTTTTATTAATTTTCTATAAAATATAGTAATTAAGATCAATTAATTATTTTAGGGTTCTTGTTTAATAATTGAGGGGTAATTAATGATGTTTTAAGATCAATTAATGATTTTAGGGTTCTTGTTTAATAATTTAGGGGTAATTAATGATGTTTAGAAGGTTAGTGCATAAAGGCGTAAAACATTTGATTTTTAGGGCTGTCTTGTGTCGACTGTTCCGGGAAGTAGGTAGCACCTCTGGTCGAGTTCTTTTTTTTTAAATTAAGTTTAGAGAGTCTAGTTTTAAAAAATTTAAGGTTGGTCGAAAATGGAGTTAGGGAGAGTCGTCAAACTATTTTTACAAAAACAGTGTGTTGTTTAGGAATAAATTTGGATTTTGGGAATTTGAGTCAAAACCTAACCAAACGAATGAGATAGCCAAAGATTTTTGATTTGGGAACTCTTTATAATATATATGAAAGTACTGGAGGTTTTCAATAAAAGTTATGGTGTTTAGGTCGGGCTTTTGGTGACAAACATTTAGCATGTACAGAAAATCAGTTTTGGTGAAAACGAATTTTGGTGTAGGGACTAAACGGAAGGGTTAAACGTGTAAGTAGAAAGTAAAATTGGTTTTTGGAGTTCTTAGATCATATAAAAACATAAATCCAGTAGGTTAGAAACCAAGTGTGGTGTCAATTTCACTACATGTGATTGTTTAGTGACTAGTAAACCATACCAGGAAAAAAACTGGATTTTTACATATAGAATAGCTTGTAGTTGGAGAACTAGATAGTGGGGATTGTGGAATCAGATTCATCTCCTTGATTGTTACTTAACTTGGGTGTTAAGACCTGAGCTAAGTGTGTTGTGTATGATTTTATAGGTTTGAAGGAGTGCTAGCTTGCTGTGCTATCTGGTGAGTTCATAGTCCCATATTCACTGAATTTTTAAATGTTTTTCCAGTATGGGATGGAGATGACACTTCTAATGTTCTTAAAATGATTTAGTACTATGTTTTAAAATGTGTGGACATAGATGTGTTATTGTGTGACTTGCGTGCTTATGTGTTCTCATATGTGCTTTGATATGTGTTCTGATATGTGAATCTTGATTGTGTTATGATTGGGATTGGTACATAGATGTATGGGCGTCTATGGGACCAGTTGTGATGTGTGTGGAGCGTGGGGCACGATCCGTCCTGATTTCTTGGTTCTGAGTTCTTGGTTCGTGGGACACGATCCGTCCTGAGTACTTGTGCATCGTCTCTTTGGAGGCAAGATATCTCGACGGGGATATAGTTCATCTTCCACAGGTGGTGTGGGAAAGATCCGGATAGTGTGGTGTGTGTTCTTGTGTGTGTGACGGGATAACTATTGATTGTTATAGTGTGCTTTGTGAATTGTAGATGTGATCGGTACATGGTTTAAGTTTTGTTGTGGATGAATGTAACATGATTATCACATTATGGTCCATTACTATAAATTGTTTTTCTTCAACTTATTTACAGCGGATGTCAAGGTTTCTTATGATGTTATAGATAACTTAAACCTATGTTCTCACCAACTTTATGTTGAAAGATTTTAGTGTCATTTTCAGGTGAGGTAGTAGAGAAGGATGAGGTTATAAGTGGCTAAAGTATAGAGGCTGCTAGGATGTATTAGGAGGAATCCCTTTCCTCTTAGATTTTATTTTGTCTTTTGATTTAGTAAATTGTTTGATACCTATATGTTTGATGTGTGTTATTTGAATGTCTTTGGTAAGAGGTAGCCATGTTACCTACTTACCTAGACTCCTGCATTGTTGAGATATTGTCACGACATTTGTGTCGCCATGTATGATATTTCAATTTCATTTAGTTCTCTCTATAGACACGCTGTTGTTGTGATGATATCCATACGTTGCACCTTATATTCCGCCATGGTGGGGTGTGACAGAATGGTATCAGAGACAATGGTTATAGAGAATTAGGTTGCCTAGTCGCGTAGCCTAGTCTATAGCTTAAGAGTCCCTGCATATAGGCGTCATAGGGGTATGTGTGCATTTTATATTAGTTGATGTGTTTGGATGTTATTTTTGTGATATTTGTTAAGTTATGAACTAGTATGGTTCATACTTAACTACATGTTATTTTCTTTACGAGTTTTGACTAGTGCGGGTTGAACCATAGTCGTATACGCTAGTCATTGTTGGATTTCGTTTGATTATTTTCATGTTCTTTATACATTTTGAATTTAGTCTACGCTGGTTCAGCTGGACTACGAGTTTATTTGTTTCATGCATTGGCTATGTTATTTTAATACATGTGATTTTGGACCTTATGTTATGTTGTGGTTATGTGCTTATATGAGTTGTAGGATCTATGTGCTTATTTGAGTTGGTAGACCGATGTGTTATGTGTAGCATTATGATACAAGGCTTTTGACACCCCTATAAAAATTAAAGTTCGTGTTCTCGGTATCTTAACGAATTGATTTTCGGCTTAAAGTACGACTCTATTGTTTTTGGTGGAAACAAATAGTTGTGTCGTTGTAGTATTAAAAAGTGCAAAACTATTAAAGTAAATGAGCGGGTAAGTAAATCTAATTCTAACTTAAAGTAAAAGCGCAAGTATTTAAAAGCGTGACAAAAATTAAAAGGCACTAAAGTAAATGACGCAAACTTAAATCTATCTAAGGCAAACTTAAAACGCAACTAAAACTTAAAACTAAGGCAAGGATAAAATAAATCTAAGTCAAAATGAACTTAAAGTGCGACTAAGGAAAAAGGCGGGAAAAATAAAGCTTGAAATTAAAAATCAAAGACAAAAACTAAAAAGAACCTGAAAACAGCTCATTCGAAACGATCCTTCGTCCGGAACAAATTCTCTATTCGGCATATGTCACTTTTCCGGAATAAATCCTTCGTTCGGAACTTTTGCTGATTCGGAACTTTAATTGATTCGGAACTTCCTAAACCCAAGCCTTGATTCTTGATTCGGAAGCCTTGGTTCGGAACTTTCTGGTTCGGAACTTTTGATTCGGAAACCTTGGTTCGGAACTTTCATATTCGGAACTTGCTGGTTCATAACTTTTGAATGTTCCGAATAAATCACTTCTTCCACTAGTTCGGAACTCTTCCGAATGAGCTATCTTGATTCGGAACTTTTGAATGTTCCGAATGAAAGTGTGATCCAGAATAATGAAATCTTCTTAATTAAACTCCCTGGTTTGGAACTTTCTTGGTTCAGAACTCACTGGTTCGGAAAAAGTTCCGACTGAACAAGCCTTGATTCGGAACTTTCTATGTTCCGAATAAAGGTGTTAATCCTGAATACTTTGTCTTGATCCGGAACTTACCTGGGAAAAGATCAGTAACAGCAACAAACCGAAGAACAAGGAAACACTGGAACACACGAATCTAATCACAATTTAACCAAATCAAACAAAAGATTAAATCAAACTAATCACAAAACATCTACTAATGATAATCAAACAATCCAAAACAATCAAACCAACAAATATAACCAAAATAATCAAAACCCACTTAAATCAAAATAAGAACATGAACATAAACATAAACATAAAAATCAAAGATTAAGAAAGGTAGATAGGAGATTAACAAGATAAAGTAAAGATTGACAAGAATTAAATGGAAACTTACATGAAATTAAAGGTATTTAAGGTGCAAGACAAGGTAATTAAATTTGACAAGTAATTAAATTGACATGATTTTAAAGGTGCAAGGTAAATAAATGGAAGAACTAATTGTCACTATTAGCCAACCAAGAAAAATGCTAATCTCATCTAATCTATATATAGGGGAGGTTAAGGAGTGCTTAGGAAGCTTCCTCCCCTCTTTACTTTCTCCTTAATTTCATGCTTAGTCCTTCTCTTCTTAATCTTTTGTTAATTGCACCATTTAGTCCTTAAGCCTTTTAATCTTCTTAAATCTTGGACCTTAATGAATTTTGGCTCGGGATTTCTTTGGACTCGTCTTTTAATTCTTCAATAATTAAGACTTGAGTTCTTCGGCTTTTAGTAATCTTCCGTCTTTTGACTTTTTCTTCGATAAATCTTCAGAATTGGTCTTGGACTTCCGTTCTTTTTGCTCTCTTGACTTCTTGACTTCGTCTTTCATCTTTTTCTTCAATAAAAGCCCGTGAATGCCCGTGTTTTCTCCACTTTTCACCTTTTCGTCCTAAATCACAACAAAAACACAAACCACGCATAATTCCGACATAAAAGACATAAAATACACGTTTTGGCCTGGTTATTATTGTAATTAAGTGGTAAAAAGGATGGGTGTTTACACACCTATCAAATCCCCTACACTTGACCATTGCAATGTCCTCATGCAATGGATTAGTTACAAAGCACGTTTACATTTTTCATCATAATCAATCCACGTTGGCCTTTATTAAAGAGATAGAAAATTATAAACATTCAAAGTAAAGAAATCAAAAGCATACCTTGGGTTTTGGAAATGTCATGAATAATCATCATCCTCAAGTTTTCACATTCTCCAAACCAAGATTAAAAACGAGATCATTGTTATTATAAGTTAGCAAACTAACATGAACTCATGTGGGCCAATTATTCACTGACACTCCCTTATTCCTAGGTGTATCTCTTATATTTTATTTTTGTCTTGAATGATTACGAGGATGCATTGTTTGACTTATTTCATTAGTTATTTAGGCCGAAAATAAAGTGAACGATTTAATCAATAGTTAGCTAAAGGACAAAATCTTTTAAAACTGCTTCTCGGGACCTCATAAAGTTCATATCTTGGCATAACTCGCTTCGCGATTTGAGACCTTTCTCGGACCGATATTTGGCAGCGACTTCATACTTCAAACCTTGAGAGACGTTCATGAAATTATGGTCTTCTCTTCATAATGGAATTTCTTCACTTGAAGTTTTGAGAGATTCATACTTGGACCACGACTTCTTCATTTTTCTCCAATCTTTATTTTGGACTTTGATATACAACGATCCACCTCCGTTTTGGACTTGGTTTCATTTATCCTCATACCTTGCTAGGGTCTTTTCGGATTGACTTCTCCATGACTTTTGGGGAGTTTTTGCTTTTCGTCGTGTGTCTCGATCCTTCATATTGATCTTTGATAAATGATTCTTCACATCACTTGGATATTTAGCAACAAAATATAGCCCTCATGCCTTGTTAGGACCTTTTTGGACTCGCCAATCCTCGCATCCCGCTTCAATAAGTTATGCCTTGGCTATGAACTCTAATCCATACCGAGCAATTTTTAAACGATCTTGGGCTAGAAGCTAAGTAACTTTTCAAATCGTACAACCTTATTTATTGCAGATAAATTTATTAGCAAGCGATGGGAGAATAGGCTTATAATTAACTCACATAAATTCACGAAATAATACCGAACTTATAATTGGCTCTATCATCTCTCGTTCTCCACAGTTTAAAATCTCAAGGAATGAGACTCGTGGATGCTTAGCCTATTAAATCAAAGTTTTGGGTTTTCGAGTCGCCTATAGGATCTTGCAAATTCTTAGACTTTTTCAAGTTTAGAAATCGCGTTTTAAAGTTCCCTTGATAAACGACTCTCTAGGATCAATTATAGGAACTTGCGAAAAGTTCTTGTTCTTAACCCGTGAGAGTTAAGACTTTCGTGTTTTATAGCTCCCTATATAAAAGCCTAGCAAAACTTGACTTAAACACGTTAAGGATACTAGCTAGAGTAACTTAAGATAAGTAAACTCGGGTTGAGTCAAAAGATTCACAACGTTTGAAAATTAAAACCACTTTATTAAAGATTTGTTCTAACAAAGAAAGAAAATAACTATACAAAGGAAAAAACTAATAGGCCAAAATAGATCAAAAATTTTGAAAAATGTCGAAAAATTGATTTTCCGGTTAAAATAAGGACAAATACAAGGAAAAGGCCACTTAACTTCGATAGAAGTCCCCCTACCGTTAATATAAACATTGTCCTCAATGTTTAAACATGTGGGAGTAAACTCCCCTACACTTAGGACACTATGCACTTTGTTTAAATTTCGCTAAGGAAAAGACAACTAAAGAGATTCATATTTTAATATTGAAAAATATAAAATAGTGAATCGAAAAGAGTTTAGGATAGAACCGGGAAGAAGTGTACACGGAATCACGGGTCGTCAAGAATCATCAAGAGTGGATCATTAAGCGCTCGAATCCCTGATTAGTAGAAGAGAGGAAATAGCAAACACAACGGGTCTCCCCTACACTTAGGATAAAGAAAGCTAAAAGATAGATACATGGGTTGCCTCCCAAGAAGCGCTTGATTTTTGATTACCGAGTCGTGAGCCTGACTAGACCTTGATTACCATAGGAAGAAGCATGAAACATATCCACCGGGATCAAAGACATAGTTTTCGTCCATCAAATAGCACAAGCTTAAGGCGAACAAGGCAAGCCAAAGAAGAATAGGCAAGGTTCCCTTAAGCAACGATGGAGCACGGTGGAAACAAGGGTGAAGTGGTGCAAGTAGATTTCCAATGAGTTCCAAAGATATTTCCTTTTATTTCATCAGGTGGATACTGAGATGGCTTAAGAATATCTATACCGGGGTCGAACACCTTTTCCTTTAGGGGAAAATAGCACTCAGGCTCAGCAGAGTGTGAAGAAGATCCGCGAAGAAGATGCACAACCTCGTCCTCAAAAGATGGACAAAGAGGTGTTAAATCATATGTGCTCCGGATATCGGTGTCGATCGGTTTCTTCTCCTTTGAAAGTATTTTTTTCAAATCCAAAGTAGGATCAAGACGATAATCTTCAAAGTCCAAAGGAGGTGCATCACTCTCATGAGGGAAGTAAGTATTGAGAAAAGTAGAGAAGTCTTCCTCAAATGAGTAATCGTCCAAAGTAGGATCGAGTGATGGTGGAGGATCTTCAACGTGAGAAGAATCGCTCAAAAGAGTATCGGCCTCATCAAAATCATCGTATGTGGGCAGGTCGGGATACTCGGAAGTACAATCATCAAAATCGTCTGAATCTGAGCTAGAATCATCATCGTAAGCATCAAAGATCGGTGGAGAATCATAAATGGTGGAAGGTTCCAAATTGGATAGAGAATCATCCACGTCATCTTGAAAAAGTGGATTATCAATGCACGAATCGAATAGAGGATTGTTGTAAACGACAAAATCATCAAGCACATTAATCATATTCGTAGATTCTCGTCCAAAGGATTTGCGTGTAAGCTTCCCCATTTTGAAAACTTGTGCATCACTACCGACTCTTAAGATTAACTCACCTTCGGCAACATCAACTAGAGCTCGTCCGGTTCTCAAAAATGGCCGACCAAGTATTAAAGGAATACGAGGGTCCATTTCATAATCAACAACGACAAAGTCGACCGGGAAAGTAAATGTGCCAACTTTAATGAACACGTCTTCGGCAATACCAACGGGGTAAGCGAGAGTGCGATTTGCAAGTTCAAGAGTCATCTTTGTTGGAGTGAGGTCGGGTAATGATAGTGTTTTCTAAACACTCAATGGCATCAGATTAATATTGGCCCCGAGATCAGCTAGGGCAGTAAATTCTTCAGTTTTATTGAAGATGCAAGGCAACATAAAACGACCGGGATCTCCAAGCTTTTTCGGATGTTCTTTAAGAATAACTGCAGAACAGTTTTCATTTAAGCGTGTGTTGGAGAGCTCAATCAACTTCTCCTTCTTGCTAAGCAATTCCTTGAATGCTTTGACAAATTTCGGCATGTGGATAAGTGCTTCAACAAGGCTAATGTTGATGTTCATTTGAGAGAGCATCTTCACATTGCTCGACACTTGACAGTCATTCTTGGTTAGCTCGTCGGTCTTGCCTAGCCGTGAAGGATAAGGGATATTGGGTTTGGGTGGTGAGGGTGCAGGTGTAGGTAAAGGTTGAGATGTTAAAGGGTTCGTCTTGGGAACATCGTCATGACGAGGCGGAGACGGTGATGGTGTACTAAGACTAGGTGTAGGAGGAGTTGGGATAAATGGTGGTGGAGGAGGTGTAGATGATGGGGGTGGGATAAGTGGTCCTATGATGGTAACTCCACTACGGGTAGTAATAGCACTCACATTTGCTCACGGATTGGTGATGGTGTTTGAAGGTAGAGAACTCGAAGAAGAAGGTTGAGCTGTAGGCAAGAAACTAGCAAGCATATTCTTTATATTATTCGTTTGAGTGCTGAAGGAGGATTGAATATTATCTCGAAGCTCGGATATTATCTCATTCCCTTGCTTGGTGATATCTCCTTTCAAATTAATAATTTGGCTCTGCAGATTCTTGATTTGCTCACCTTGGGTTCTCATTATGGCTTCAACATCGGGGTTAATGGGTGGGGCTTGTTGAGCGGGTGGGTGATAAGGATTAGAAGCTCGTGGTGGGATTTGGTTTCTTCTATTGTAGTTGTTGGCGGGGTTTTGGTTTTGAGGAGAAAAACCGGGTGAAAGGTAGTTGTTTGACCGGTAACTCAGCAAGTTTCTATCCCCTTGAGGTCGAGCTTGGTAATTTTCCGGTGAATAATTACCATAAGCTGCATACACATTTTCCGGATTTCCTTGAGTTGAAGGACAATCAGTGTATGAGTGAGGACCGCCGCATGTTCCACAAGAAGGTGCAACCGCTTTAACTTGTTGTTGTTGGTTTTAAGCGAGAAGCAATATACTTTTATTCATTTCAGTCATCATGCGGGTGAATTCGGTCATGTCGGGGCTTGCTGAAGTAGAAGAAACATTGACTCTCGGGTTGTTCCTTGAAGAAGCGGAGGAATCCCAGTTTTTGTGGTGAGTAGTCATGATCTCAATAATCTCTCTACACTACTCGGGTCTCCTTTTCATAAATGTGCCACCGGTGGCTGCATTAATCGTATCACGATCTCAAAAAGTGAAACCGTTGTAGAAAGTATCAATTAAGGTCACTAGAAGCATGTTGTGGTTTGGGCAACGATCAATCAAGACATTATATCTTTCCTAAGCATCAAAAATAGATTCATCGGGTTCTTGCATGAAACCGCTGATTTGATTGCGAAGGCTCGTGACCATGGATGGTGGAAAGTATCGCGACAAAAAGCGTTGAGTCATGTCATCCCAAGTATGAATAGAATTCTTTGGAAGACGATCAAACCATTTCTCGGCGTGATGTGATAAAGTATGTGGGAAGAGTTGTAGGCGAAGAACATCCATTGTGGCACCAGGCAACTTCATGCTTTGGGTGATTGTAATGAACTTGTCGAGGTGTTTGTTGGCATCATCATCAGGCATTCCGGCGAATGGATTAGTTTGCACTTGCTGAATCATGTGGTGCTTCAACGAAAACTCGGGAGCCGTGATTTGCACCGGCGCAATCGGTCCTCCTCGTCCAAACATGGTAGGTTGACAAAGTTCCTCCATGGTCCGAAGATCGGGATGTGGATGAACATTGTTGTTATTATTGAGGTGCGGTGGATTATTGTTGTTGTTAACACCTGCCATACTTAAATCTTCTCGAGTCTCGGGCTCTTGATAAGTAGAAGATCTAGTACGCATACACCTACAACGGAAAAAGAAAACAATACCAAACACAAAGACAATATATATACACAATAAAAATAAAATCTTTTTGGATTTTTGAAATTTTTAATTTTTATGGATTTTTAACAATTTTTAATTTTTATGGTTTTTTGAATTTTTTTTAAGCAAGAAAATAACGCTCACAAGTGAACGGATCCCAAAAAGCAACGCGTCTCTCATAGAAAACCGTTAATCTTTACGAAAAGATCCGGCAGCGGCGCCATTTGATACAAGGATTTTGACACCCCGTATAAAAATTAGTTCGATTAAGTATGTCTCTTCGAATTAAAAAAGGAGTTTAAGTGCGACTCAGTCGTTCTTTGGTGGAAACAAATAGTTGTGTCGTTGTAGTATTAAAAAGTGCAAAACTATTAAAGTAAATGAGCGGGTAAGTAAATCTAATTCTAACTTAAAGTAAAAGCGCAAGTATTTAAAAGCGTGACAAAAATTAAAAGGCACTAAAGTAAATGACGCAAACTTAAATCTATCTAAGGCAAACTTAAAACGCAACTAAAACTTAAAACTAAGGCAAGGCTAAAATAAATCTAAGTCAAAATGAACTTAAAGTGCGACTAAGGAAAAAGGCGGGAAAAATAAAGCTTGAAATTAAAAATCAAAGACAAAAACTAAAAAGAACCTGAAAACAACTCATTCGGAACAATCCTTCGTCCGGAACAAATTCTCTATTTGGAATATGTCACTTATTCGGAATAAATCCTTCGTTCGGAACTTTTGCTGATTCGGAACTTTAATTGATTCGGAACTTCCTAAACCCAAGCCTTGATTCTTGATTCGGAAGCCTTGGTTCGGAACTTTCTGGTTCGGAACTTTTGATTCGGAAGCCTTGGTTCGGAACTTTCAGATTCAGAACTTGCTGGTTCGGAACTTTTGAATGTTCCGAATAAATCACTTCTTCCACTGGTTCAGAACTCTTCCGAATGAGCTATCTTGATTCGGAACTTTTGAATTTTCTGAATGAAAGTGTGATCCAGAATAATGAAATCTTCTGAATTAAACTCCCTGGTTCGGAACTTTCTTGGTTCGGAACTCACTGGTTCGGAAAAAGTTCCGACTGAACAAGCCTTGATTCGGAACTTTCTATGTTCCGAATAAAGGTGTTAATCCTGAATACTTTGTCTTGATCCGGAACTTACCTGGGAAAAGATCAGTAACAGCAACAAACCGAAGAACAAGGAAACACAGGAACACACGAATCTAATCACAATTTAACCAAATCAAACAAAAGATTAAATCAAACTAATCAAAAAACATCTACTAATGATAATCAAACAATCCAAAACAATCAAACTAACAAATATAACCAAAATAATCAAAACCCACTTAAATCAAAATAAGAACATGAACATAAACATAAACATAAAAATCAAAGATTAAGAAAGGTAGATACGAGATTAACAATATAAAGTAAAGATTGACAAGAATTAAATGGAAACTTACATGAAATTAAAGGTATTTAAGGTGCAAGACAAGGTAATTAAATTTGACAAGTAATTAAATTGACATGAATTTAAAGGTGCAAGGTAAATAAATGGAAGAACTAATTGTCACTATTAGCCAACAAAGAAAAATGCTAATCTCATCGAATCTATATATAGGGGAGGTTAAGGAGTGCTTAGGAAGCTTCCTCCCCTCTTTCCTTTCTCCTTAATTGCATGCTTAGTCCTTCTCTTCTTAATCTTTTGTTATTTGCACCATTTAGTCCTTAAGCCTTTTAATCTTCTTAAATCTTGGACTTTAATGACTTTTGGCTCGGGATTCTTTGGACTCGTCTTTTAATTCTTCAATAATTAAGACTTGAGTTCTTCGGCTTTTAGTAAAGCCCGTGAATGCCCGTGTTTTCTCCACTTTTCACCTTTTCGTCCTAAATCACAACAAAAACACAAACCACGCATAATTCCGACATAAAAGACATAAAATACATGTTTTGGCCTGGTTATTATTGTAATTAAGTGGTAAAAAGGATGGGTGTTTACACACCTATCATATTACTTCTTATAAGTGTCATCATAGGAGGGAGTGCATTAGTGAAAGGAGACTGGTATAAGTATGGTGGCCAACATAGTTATACAAGTACCACGACATCAATGGATTCCTAAGTATGGTTGCATGAAAGAGGGTTAATACATGCTTGTATAGTATATGTTGGATGGACTTGAGTGTATGTACGTGTATGCCTATATATGAATAATTCCCTTCTACTTCTCAGTTGTATTCTTGGGACGGTTTTCTAGCTTGTTCCTCTTCGAGATGTTTAACTTCCGTAGTAGTACATTTATCGAGTCCACATTTCATGTGTTCGTTTGTACGTCACTTTTGCCGGAGGATATTGAGAGGGTGAAGATTGCTTTTTGAGGTAACGATTTCTCTTATTTTGAGTCTTACGTGGTAAAAGAAATGAAATTTGCAAATAGTTAAAAATCGTTGTTGGTAGTCGGTGAAATAAGGGTTAGGTGTCGTAAGCGTGTTTGAAATAAGATGGAATATAAATTTTGTTTTAACATATAAGCATAGCTTGTTTATAAAAAAAAATTGGTTTTGATCACCTAAAGTTTTTGTTCTTTAGTTAAAATATTGTTCTTATTTAACTAAATATGTTTAAATCAATTAATTAATCATATGATGGGTGAGAGTTTTAATTTTTTTGGAATTAAAATAAATTAGACCTTGAATTTTGTAATTAATAACGGGGTTTTTTGGGTTTAAAATCGTTTTTTTTTTGTTTAAATCGGATTAGGCAGAAACTGCCCTAAATTGTAAGAATTCATCGCTAAACTGTCAGAAAGTGTCGCTAATGTCTGGGCAGATTCTAGTTAAAAATCGTTTTGGTCATAACTTGTTCGTTTTTAAAGCTTTTTGGGTGATTCAAAAGCCTAAAATTATGTACTTAGAACGTAGTTTTCAAATATTCAGAATGTTTAACAAATGGAGGTCAGTAGCTAAGTCTAACTAATTGTATAAGTGTCGAGTTCAAGGTTAATTTTCAGACAACATGGTTTAAACTTATGTTTTGGGTATTTTGGGTTAATGAATACTTGGAGGGTTAACATAGAGATGAGTTGGGATAGAATTTGAGATTTAGTTAGACATTAGAGCACATGGTTATATCTTGATGAGTTTTGATTTATGGTATTTATGAGTAAGACTGAAATCGGGGTGACAGTTTTAAACCCGTCGAGTTATGTGATGGCTCCTAACTTGGTTTCAAGACAGTTCTTGTTTGATGAGTTGCGAGATTTAGTTAGGTTGGTTACATAAATTTATGGTTTTAATAAGTTTCCTCCCAGACGGTTATGGCTCATGTGTTGTTGGTTGAGATTATTTTAGTATAAACTCAGTTCACGTTTGAACGTGAAGGTTTTATCAAGGATATGTATCCTCGTTTGTTTGCTGAGAATAAGTTTGAGTTTGGGAGTAAATCTCGGGACGAGATTTCTATTAGGAGGGAGTGATGTGACAACCCTAGATTTTGGATTTGTCACTTTTGACTGTTTGACTTTGATTATGTGCTTAGTGTGCGTTTACGAGCATTTTGTTCATATTTGAGCCTTGGATTGGATGTTATTCTTCGTTCGTGTATTGCGTGGTGCATTATATAATGTTATGATGGGGTTAGTTCATGCTCATTTTTTCACTTGGATGTAACTATGATAGAATGCGGTGCTATTTAGGATTTTATGTGTACGTATAAGTATTATAGTAAATCGTATTTTTATGATTTAGGGTTTAGCGTTTAGAGGTCTCGGATGAGGTATTTAGTCACGGGAATAATTTACGGGATGGTTTAAAGTCATTTAGGGCTTATTTATAAAGTTTATTTCATATTTTAAGAATTTTCATAAAACCGTATATTTTACGTATTTTACGGTAATCGCGTAAAATTGGCTAGTTAAAAGGTTTAGGTGTAATTAATTAATTTAAGGGTTAATAAAAAAATATAATTAAGGAAATAATAATTAAAAACGAATTTAATAATAAAATAAAATAAATATATTATTTTTGGTAAAATTTTTATAAAGGACGGTGGAAAAAAAAGAAAAAAAGGTAAGTACTATTGGGCTAGGATTTGTTTACTTAAACTATATAAGGATTTTATTAAAATCAAAACACATAAAAAAAATCCCTAGAGAACTCAAACGTCGATCAACATTATTTTTTTAGGGTTTCATAAATTTTTCTTGATTCAAGGTAAGTTATCAATTAAAACCTTAACTTAATTCATGTTTTTATTAATTAATCATAATTGTAATGTTAATTAACCATCATTGAGATGATTAGGGTTTTATTAATTTTCTGGAAAATATAGTAATTAAGATCAATTAATGATTTTAAGGTTCTTGTTTAATAATTTAGGGGTAATTAATGATGTTTAGAAAGTTAGTGCATAAAGGCGTAAAACAGTCTAATTTTTAGGGTTGTCTTGTGTCGACTGTTCCGGGCAGTAGGTAGCACCTTTGGTCGAGTTTATTTATTTTAAAATTAATTTTAGAGAGTCTATTTTTCAAAAATGTAAGGTTGGTCGAAAATGGAGTTGGGTAAAGTCGTCAAACAATTTTTACAAAAACAATGCGCTGTTCAGGAATAAATTTGGATTTCGGGAATTTGAGTCAAAACCTAACCAAACGAATGAGATAGCCAAAGATTTTTAATTTGGGAACTCTTTATAATATATATGAAAGTACTGGAGGTTTTCAATAAAAGTTATGGTGTTTAGGTCGGGCTTTTGGTTACAAACATTTAGCATGTACAGAAAAACAGTTTTGGTGAAAACGACTTTTGGCGTAGGGACTAAACGAAAGGGTTAAACGTGTAAGTAGAAAGTAAAATTGGTTTTTAGAGTTCTTAGATCATATAAAAACATAAATCCAGTAGGGTAGGAACCAAGTGTGGTGTTAATTTCACTACATGTGATCGTTTAGTGACTAGTAAACCGTACCGGGAAAAAAACTGGATTTTTACGTATAGAATAGCTTGTAGTAGGAGAACTAGATAGTGGGGATTGGGGAATTAGATTCATATCCTCGATTGTTACTTAACTTGGGTTTTAAGACCTGAGCTAAGTGTGTTGTGTATGATTTTATAGGTTTGCAGGAGTGCTAGCTTGCTGTGCTATCAGGTGAGTTCATAGTCCCATTTTCACTAAATTTTTAAATGTTGTTCCAGTATGGGATGGAGATGACACTTCTAATGTTCTTAAAATGATTTAGTACTATGTTTTAAAATGTGTGGAAATAGATGTGTTATTGTGTGACTTGCGTGTTTATGTGTTCTCATATGTGCTTTGATATGTGTTCTGATATGTGAATCTTGATTGTGTTATGATTGGGATTGGTACATAGATGTATGGGCGTCTATGGGACCAGTTGTGATGTGTGTAGAGCGTGGGGCACGATCTGTCCTGAGTTCTTGGTTCTGAGTTCTTGGTTCGTGGGCCACGATCCGTCCTGAGTACTTGTGCATCGTCTCTTCGGAGGCAAGATATCTCGACGGGGATATAGTTCATCTTCCACAGGTGGTGTGGAAAGATCCGGATAGTGGGGTGTGTGTTCTTGTGTGTGTGACGGGATAATTCTTGATTGTTATAGTGTGCTTTGTGAATTGTAGATGTGATCGGTACTTGGTTTAAGTTTTGTTGTGGATGCATGTAACATGATTATCACATTATGGTCCATTACTATAAATTGTTTTTCTTCAACTTATTTACAGCGGATGTCAAGGTTACTTATGATGTTATAGATAACTTAAACCTATGTTCTCACCAACTTTATGTTGACAGATTTTAGTGTCATTTTCAGGTGAGGTAGTAGAGAAGGATGAGCTTATAAGTGGTTAAAGTATAGAGGCTGCTAGGATTGCATTAGGAGGAGTCCCTTTCCTCTTAGATTTTATTTTGTCTTTTGATTTAGTAAATTGTTTGATACCTATATGTTTGATGTGTGTTATTTGAATGTCTTTGGTAAGAGGTAGGCATGTTACCTACTTACCTAGACGCCTGCATTGTTGAGATATTGTCACGACATTTGTGTCGCCATTTATGATATTTCAATTTCATTTAGTTCTCTCTATAGACACGTTGTTGTTGTGATGATATCCATACGTCGCACCCCATATTCCGCCATAGTGGGGTGTGACACGTAGACACCTATATGTTTCTTTGTTTGTGTTATTTGTTTGTCTTGGGTAAGAGGTGGGATTGTTACCTACTTACCTAGACGCCTGCATTGTTTGAGATATTGTCATGACATTTATGTCACCTTTTTGTGACATTTCTATTTCATTTAGTTTTCTCAATAGACACGCCATGTTGTGATTATATCAATACGTCACGCCCCATATTCCGCCATGGTGGGGTGTGACAGAAATCCACCTGTACTAGATGGGAGAGTAAGAATATGTGCAGAAACCAATCGCTTCTTAAGTTCTTCAAAGCTCTTTTCCCGCTCATCATTCCAGACGAATTTCTCTCCCTTGCGCATCAGCTTAGTCAAAGGCAAGGCTAATCGTGAAAAGTTCTCCACAAAACTGCGATAATATCCAGTTAAACCTAGAAAACTACGAACCTCTGTTGCAGACGTCGGTCTTGGCCATTTTGTGATAGCTTCAACCTTCGCAGGATCCATGGTGACCCCTTCTGCTAAAACGATGTGGCCTAGAAATGCCACCTTATTTAACCAGAATTCACACTTGGAAAATTTTACATACAGTAGCTTCTGGCGAAGAATCTGTAGTACCGTGCGAAGATGTTCCTCGTTTTCTTCCTTGGATTTCGAGAAGATTAGAATTTCATCCATAAATACAATGACGAACTTGTATAGAAACTCATAAAAACGCGGTTCATCAAATCCATGAATACCGTTGGAGCGTTTGTGAGTCCGAAAGGCATGACTACGAACTCATAGTGACCATATCGTGTGCGAAAACAGTCTTAGAAATATCCTGCTCCTTCACTAGCAGCTGATGGTAGCCTGATCGTAGATCAATCTTGGAAAAGTTATTGGCACCTTGCATATGGTCAAATAAATCATTGATATGTGGTAATGGATAACAATTTTTGATCGTGATCTTGTTCAGCTCACGGTAGTTAATTTACACAGTCGCATGTTGTCGTCCTTCTTCTTAACGAATAGCAACGGTGCACCCCATGGTGATACACTCGAGCGATTAAAACCTCGCTCCAGTAACTCCTGCAGCTGGTCTTTCAACTCCTTGAGATCTATGGGAGCCATGCGATAAGGAGCCTTTGAGATAGGTTCAGCTCTTGGAATGAGCTCAATGCCAAACTCCACTTCACGGAGAGGTGGTATACCCGGAAGTTACTCTAGAAACACATTTGGGAATTCTGAAACAATTGGTTGATCATGAATAGATGGAGATTCAGCAATAGTTTCATGAATAGTAGCCAAGAAACCTTCGCATCCATTAGCTAGTGAGGCACGTGCTTGCAAGGCAGAAATGACTTGTACAGACTTTCCTGGTATAAAACCATTATGAATGTATTCTGGGGCTTGAACATCGCCGAATATAACTCGATATGTATGTCAATCAATCATGACGTGGTGTTTTGCTAACCAGTCCATGCCTAAAATCATATCAAATTCGCACATGTCCAAAGGAAGTAGGTCGACAAGACGAATCTTGTCATCAAATGATAAGGGAAGATCTTTGTATACATGGGTAATGCGAACAGAGTCTCTCATGGGCGTGGATATATTTAACACATTCTCAAGTGGTGTAGGTGTCTTATTAATACGAGCAGCATAAGTAGTGGATACAACTGAATGGCGTGCACCCGTATCAAATAAAACGCAGGCAACATGTCCATACAATAATAAGATGCCAGTAATGGTACTTGTATACTTGTTAGCCTGCACCCTGGTAATAGTGTACACACGGCCTGATGTTGTTGGTTTCTTAGGGGCAGTACCCGATGTACCAACGGTTTCCCCTTTCTTGTAGTCTTTCATGAGATGGCCTGGTTTCCCACACTTGAAGCAAACACCTGCAGCATGACGGTATGGTCCAAGATGCCTTCGTTTGCAGGTGATGCGGATGGGATGAGAATACCCTCTAGTGGGTACCCTTGCTAGCCGAGAACCTGATTTAGAAGATATGCGTGAGACATGATTGTTGGAACATAAACATGAATACACTGAAAGTTTATGTATAATACCCTATTGAGATTAGTGATTAGGTTATTGACCCTTGTTGTTCTGGTCACGCCCATTACCAGAGTTCCTGTTATAATGTTGAGATGTTAGAATTTATGCCATACATCAGCTTAACATGGAAGAGTTTAAATTTTAGGGACCTGTTTTTGTTGGAGTGGCTAGCATTGTTACAGTAGTTATCACTACCACCACGCTTGTCGGATCTATAACGGTCGTTAGTTTGACCGTGTCCCTCGTAGTTGTTCCGATGAGTGGCCGTTTGGGACCGGTCTTCACCCTTCTGTCTAAAAGATACAATTGAATAGATCATGATATATAATTGAAAGTACTGATATGAATGAGATGGTAATGCTTGATGACTGAAATATAGCTTTTCTCATGTTGCTCTGACTCCTCGTACTCATCCCTCTCATGGAGCATCTCGAGACTGCCTGCTGCATCCAAAACTTGTGCAACATTGGTGAATGTAGGACATAGCAGATGATGAGTAATAGAGGTGTGAAGAGCCAATGGAAATGCTTCGCTTGCTCTTCTGCTTTGCCAGCAGTTGCAACCAAGAAAACCAGCTAACCCGAGGAAACATTGCATGAATTACGTGCTATTCTCCCCTGCCTTCTAACGGATAGCATGGTAATCCCTCTTCAGTCGTTTTTGCTCAGCTCTAGGGAAGAATTGATTGTAGAACAACTCCGTGAACTATGCCCATGTCAAACTAGTAAGCCATGCTTCACCTCCATTAGTCTGCTTGTAAGCTCCCCACCATGCTAACGCTTCACCCTCAAACTTGTAGCATGCCAATCTCGCCTTGTACACCCCATCGCAACCCATGGCATCAAAGATCTTTTCCATATGCAATATCCAGTTCTTAGCTTCTGACAAGACACAAGCCTTCTTGAATGATCTAGGCTTCTGCCTGTTGAATCGCTCCAGCGACTTGTGGAGTGTGACTGGTGGAGGAGGAGGAGGATTCGCATGATTTGGTCTATTTTGAAATTCTGCCCGAATCTCGTTTTGGATTTGGGGAAGCATAGTCTGCAAAGCTGCTCGGACAGCTGCAGCAAGTTCCTCATCATTGTGTGTGTTAACCATCTGACAGTTTCAAAGGAAAATAAATGATTAATCTGTTAGAATCATGGAATAAACATAAGAGATGCATGGAAGAATTTATGAAGGCATAGCCAACGAAACAAAATTCGAAGAAAACCACATGCGACTAAGTATGGTCGATCCAGTATCAACCCTTACTTAGTCAAAAACTTAAATAAACAAAGATACATGAAATAAAATCAATTGTTATTTTAGGAGGATCCTGGTGACTACCCACTAGTCATAGGTCAAGTTTTAGAGCCTACAGGTCGAAACCTTAGGCTCTGATACCATAATTGTAAAACCCCACTTTTAAAAGTGGATCGTTACATGATATTCATGGCGTGTCATCAAAGCATGCAAGGTAAATGTCTTAAAACATAAATGACCATAAAGGAAAGCGGAATCAAACATCGGTCCTAAAACATAAGCTCACACATGCATAAGTAAAGAATGTTGAAAAAGGACTAAACAATGTCAAAGCAAAGCATAAGTATATAAATGCATAAAGGAAATGAAGTCAAAGGAAGCCTCCATCCTATGCACGTACTCTTGAATGCCTAAGTCTATCCTTTAGTAGTTGCCGTATGGGAACATGGAAAGAAAATACGGCTGAGCAATACACTCAGTGAATGGATATAATGACATGATATGAATAATTGAAACATAATTAAAGTATGAAATAAAACGGAATTGTGTAAGTCCTTGAAAACCTGAAACATGTATTATAAATTGGTTTATATCTGAAAAGTCTTATGTTTATTCATGAAAACGTTATTTAAATGCCAAGAGCCCATATAGGTCTTGAAAGGTATCAACGTGCATGAATACATAGACGGGTGACCTCGTCATGCACTTAGAGGGTTGCCTCTAATTATATAAATATGGGTTGAGAGTCAGCTCCAATGTGACGGATGTAGAGCACACACTACAGTCATCGTATAAATCTGCAAAACATGTATTAGGATGCACCCACACGCCCCACACGATAGTAACAATAATGGCCAAATAACTGAAAGGGACGCCGCAAGAAATCACTCTTGTCGCAGAATATTCATAACACCGGTGCCTCAAGTGTCATGGTTATGGTACCTCCATAACTAGGTGAACATGGCATGCATGTATATAGCTCAGGAAATTTAAAATCATAGCATGGTAATTACAGAAAAGTTTTATAACATGTAACTACTGGGGAATACATATGGCAGCAAACGGGGAATCCTAATCATGCATAGAAAGAGGATTTCCTTACTGAAAGACGAAATTTATGTACCTTATGTCCAGTAACAAAATGAAAATGAAAGGCGGAAAGTAATCTACTCTGACTTTGCGAGTGCTACATAATAAAGGACGTGAATGAGTTGTGTGTTCATGTATAATTGACTGGTTCTTAGTTTACTTTACTTGTTTTTTACTTGTTTTACTTGTTCTTGACTTGTTTTACTTGTTCATGTCTTGTTTTACTGTTTCATGTTTTATCATGTAGTTTCTTAGTGTTTCATGTGTTCTTGATTAGTGTTTCATGTTTTCATAAATAGTATGTTTCTATAAATAGCATGTTTCCATAAATAGCATGTTTTCATAAATAGTATGTTTCCATAAATAGCATGTTTCTATAATTAGTATGTTTCCATGATTAGTATGTTTCCATAATTAGGATGTTTCCATAAATAGTAATAAGATTGTTTAATAACCATATGATATAAGCTAAAGCTTAATAAATATATTTTATAAGTCATGGTTTATTAAATGTCATAATATAATAAAGTTTATTAATAAATAAATACTTTAGTCTAACATGATAATTATCAATTAATAATATAATACATGATTTATAAATGATTATTAATTAATAATACAACTAGATTTTATATTAATAATACTTTACCATAACTTAATTATTGTACAATTAAACTAAATGTTAGAATAACTTAATCATACCATGGACAAAATGTAATTAAATAATTACACTAAGTTCTTAATTAAATTAATTAAATGTGCCATGCTTTATCATGAATAACTATATATGAATAATTATTATAACTCTAGCATTAATTTATTACATGTAACATGTTTAATTTCATGATAATTATATCAAATAATTATATCATAACTTTAAGTTAATTTAATTAATTATATCATGATTAATTTAACATAACCAGTTAAATTAATGTGATTAGCCCAAAATTAATTTAACAAGTTTAGAACCAAACACACCCTTGGGTGTGTTCGGTTTACCCGAGCCCTAACAAAGCCTCGCCGAGACACCCATGTCTCAGCTGCCAAACATCACCAACACCACAACCTTGCGGTTGTGGCCTTACGGCTGCCTGCCGAGGCTAGCCACCGGCAACAGCTGGTTGCCACTGCCAAGCCAAACTCCCCCCTGCTGGGCTGTTTGGTGTTGCGGCCGCAAAAAGGAAACAACCACCGACCCACTGTGGGGTACGGCTGGCTGAACAGAAACCACACCGAGAGTCTTTGGCTCTCGGTATCCATGACAACCCAAACCAAAACCCGATTGACCTTGTTTTAATACATGTTTTATTATTAAATCATCATGTGTTCTTCACTTAATTGTATAAATTCATGATCAAGAAAATAATTAAGGAAAATATTAAAGATTAGGGATACTGAATGCGTGATAAATCAAGGTGGATTACACGAACACGAACCCCAAATTTAACAAGATCAAACAAGCTTTTTCTGCTCCTTTTTTTCTTGTGAAACCAGCGGCACCAACATATAGAGAGACTAAGGTTTTCTATTTTTTGTAAAAGTGAATCCATGGGAATGTTTTTAGTCACATGTTAAGTTGGTTAATGGGTCGGGCCATGTGCCCTTCTTGTTTCTTTAATAACTGGCCAACAAACACCCCAATATACTTTTACATTTTCGGGTTTTATTAATTATCATGTTTGAATATACATGGCATAGGTTCGTGTTTTAAACTCGTGTTAATTCTTGTCGTGCTTTAATTATTACACATAAATACTTGTCGTAAATAAATAAATAATTAATATACGTAATACTTGGAGTTATACATTAAATATTCATGATACGTGTCGTGTATTAATTAATTTTAAAGTTTTAATTAATCCGTTTTTTATGTAACTAATGTATTCATGTATTTTATGCGGGTTTTACAGTAGGAGTTAAGAACTTGGATTTAATTAGGTTTAGTGGTAACATTTTTGTGTTTTTGATTAGTTTTAAAGTAGGTCTTGTTATCAGCTTATTAGATTAAGCCCATAGTTGGAAATAATCCCATTAGTTGCACATTTAAGAGAGCACTCACTGTCCTTTCTTTTTCTTTTTTTTTATTTTCATTGTTGAATCTTGAATTTTGTGTACTTGTTGTTGCATCTTAGTTGGTTGATATTGTTTTGAGTTTTCTTTCTTTGTTATGAGCTTATAGCATAAGCTTCGGCTTATTCTCCTAGCCCATAGATAAGCAACTTGTTCCTTGTTCTTGGTAGCACTAAGTCACCACTGTTGTTTTATTTGTCCAAATCGTAACATAATCTCGTTTTAGTATAAATTATTTTATATCTTATTTATAGCTTTTGCTAAAAAATAAATTTTTGTAAAAAATAAGTAGCTCGGACTAGAACCCGCAAACAAGAGATAGGTTACGTCTCAAACAAAACTCACTTTACCATTTCTTCTACAACTTATTTTTTGTTATTCTTTGCACTACTAGATATTTAACTACTAATGTTTCCTTTACTAATAACACCAACCGTAGTTTAATCCTCTTATTCTAGCTTATTGTGATGAGTTTTTGGTCCAGTTTATTTTTCACTTGTAGTAGCACACTAGTAGGACCCTTAGTAATTTTGTTTAGATTTATTACTTTTTATTTAATATTTTAAATAATTTTTATTTTCTATTTTTTTATTTTAATTAGTCAAATCAGTTTTAATATTTTTGAAAAATACTTTTTATCTTTTAAATAAAATTTTGAGGTTACAAGTCATAAAATCTTGGTTTGGGCTTTTTGTCAATTATTTTGAATTTTTGGTCATTAATTAGATTTTAAAATTTAATAATAATTAATTAAAAGGTTTTCAAAAAGTTTTATTGATTTTTCATCCTCAACTAGACTTTTTAGGATTTATTCGCATTTTTAGAATTTTTTTAGAATAACTTTATTTTTCGTCTCGATTCGCGTGAAAACGCGTATTCGGCGTAGTTTAATTTTTAGCATAATCCATCATTTAATTCTTTCTTCTCACAACCAAAAACGTTACTAATCCAAATACGTATTTATATTTTTGGCACATAAATCATACACCTCCGCCGAGAACGAACTTTCATTGTCGAGTTTCACCTTTTCCTAAACGCAATACTTAATACTTACCATTTATACGTCTTTTCCTTAAAGCGTATATTTTTACTACTATCAAGTTCATTCTTACTTTATTTGCAAAATCATTTTCTCCGAGGTTTGTTTCAAAATCAAAGGTTTTTTATTTATCACTTACTACTTACTATATCAAAAACCTCACACCTATCTTATCTGACAAATAAGTTAGGATTAAGGCTTATTGGTACTTCCTTTTTTTGTGTTGTGTTTCAGGTATTGTAGGTTGAGGATTTGTTCATTCCGTTAATTTTTTGGTTCTGTAGTAGAACCACCAACAAAGAAAACATTAAGCCCATAATTTCTCTGTGTCATAAGCTCAATATGCCAGAGAAGCTCAAAATCTATTGCATTAGCTTATTAAGCTGGTCTTGATGTAGGTCAGCTTTACTATAAGCTTTGAACTACATTTTTTGGCTTAATATGTCCTTATATGAGTCTTTATGAAAAATTGCTAGCGACTGCTTATTTTTTTGTTAAGTTGCTCATTTTCTTTGTTATTGCTTATCTGGTATGAGTTTGCATTTATCTTTTATAGTCTAGTTCTAAAAATCTTTCTATCTTGTTTAATTTTATTATTCTACAAATTAAAGGGTGCTTAGGTTAACTGGTTACAACCTAGGTGATAATAGGTTTGGCCTTTGATTCTGTTTGCACACCTTAGGTTAGTCTAAGTTATTCTTGAACTTGTCTTGGTTTCATTTCTTGTAGCAAAAATCAAAATTTTCTTGTTTAGTTATTTTATGTCTGAATGTAGAACATAGGGTAGTGAGTTCTTGATTTATTTGTTATCTAATATTGCAAGTGAGCTTATTTGTGTTTTGTCTGAGGGATAAATACCTCAGATAGCTCTGAGGTGGTAGTAATCCTTTTAGGCTTGATTTGAGTATCAAACATGTTCTAAAACTGGCCTAACTCAGCTTAACTTCTGCATAACATATCTGTTCCTCTTTAAGGATCTTAGATTTTGTTTTAGGTTTTCAAATTCTGTAGTCTAGTAGTTTAGATAATCACATTTCACTGTCTGAGGTTAATTTGAGGTTTAGGATGCTTATTAGTGCTTAATTGATAAGCAGAAACTCACCAAAAGACCTAAAACAAGGTTGTTTTAAGCACTGTCATTGTAGCTATAGAAATTATTCTTTGCTTTTGAATTTTTGTGTTTCTATGATTTTGTTTGTGTTGCTTGTACTTTGTCTGTGCTTATTGTGTTGAACTGACACCCCTATAAGCCCAACTAGCTTATAATGGGCTTATTTCTATCCAAAATGAAAATCAAAAAGTAATCGAGCAAAAAGGCATTTTGGGACTCCAACCCACACTCCTTTCTCTCACAAGACAACAACACAACCAAGTACCCTTGGTACTTTTTTTCAGTTACCAAGGCTTTGGTTTTCTTTCATAGTATTTTACACAGTTGACCAAATAAGCCTAGAAACAGCTTATTGAGCTTTTCTATGTATTCCACTTGTGCAACAACATTGTTTTTGTAGTCAATCTTACTTTTCTAGCATATTTTTCTCATTTCCAACTTTTTATTTCATTTGGTTTATATTTTTTAGGATTCGACTTTAAATTCATTAAAAATTTGTGCTTATTCCATTTCAACTTATTTCTTGTTAGCCTATTAGTTAAGCTTTTTGAAAATTTCTTTTTGTAAAGTAGCCTTGCCAATTTTCAGCTTTTGAAAAGTACAAAATTTTGTCGTTTTGTGAAATTGACAAACTGTTTGGTTTGAGCTTATTAGTTAATCTTTTTAAAAAAAAATTTGTAATCTCTTTATTATCCCAAAAGATTAAGGTTTGCCAAAAAATAGGCAATAAGCTTAATTATTTAGCTTATTGGGCTTATATGACCCAATAAGAGTGCTATAACTTATTTTTAGCTTATTCGTGGGGATTGAGCTTTTGGACCTTTGGAAAAAGTTGTTTAGAACTGTTAGTCTAAAAAGCCTATAACAATTATGAATTTTAAATGTTTTTCTTAATGGGCCAAAAAGCGAATTAAGCTTGGACTATTTTTGGGTTGTTTTGGAGGCCCAATAAGGTTTTTCAATCATTTTTAATTTCATCTTTGTTTAATTAGATAAAAATAATTTAGTTTTAAAACTTTTAAAATTTTTCATTATTTAGATTATTTTAATATTATTTTTGTCTCGTTTTGCGTGTCCGCGTAATTCGACTTAGTTTTTAATCGTCTTAGTGTAGCTTCATATATTACTTTTAAAACTTTGATTCCCAATCTCGTAACTAATCCAAAGATCATTTAAATTGACACCGTACCTCAACTCGTACAACGAACTCGTGGTTGTTTTTAAATTAATTCGTGTTTTTCCTAAATCGTGATCCGTCTTTAAATACTACCTTAATCTACAACTATCATTAATATCGCCGCTGCCAGGAAGGTGATTGTGCCCTTAAACGTCTTTGTTCGAGTACTTACGCTTTTGGTCCTTCCATTTTGGGAACTGTACAAATTTGAACAGATCTTTTATTTTTCTTATTAGCCATAATAATAAATAGTGTTAATTGAACTCAATTAACATCGTATCGTTTGTTATTCGTTTTTATTGTGAATATTATTATATAGTATTACGTAGCACAAATAAATTTACAATATCTTCAAAATAGTTGAAAAACTCACCCCACTTATTATCGTTCCGATAATTTTTGGTCTTATCGATCAAACAAAGAAAAAGGCAAAATCGATAAATACTCTTAAGAAATTAAATCTCGATTAGTCTAAACGATGAAGTGGGTATAAGGCGGTTGTTATAAAATACAACCTAAAGTAAAAGGCTATTATGTGCTTCGCGTCGCCTCGTCTCTCCGTTTGCTTATGCGTACTTTGAAAGTGAAGATTGATTAAGGATTTGCCAACCTCAAGTATTATATATCTTATATTTTCTTTTGCTTAATTATTGAACCCTCAACACGTTTTGGCTTTAACAAATCGTTTCAAAGTCGAAGAAAGTTTTCACTCCACGTAATTAATTTCATTCCTTTGGATTCTCTAATCGATATTTGATTTGAGGAGAGATTTTGTGGATTTATTATTTACATAATACACCAAAAAACAAAAAAAAATGAAAAACCAAAAACAAAAATAATCTTCTTTTCTATCTCATTCTAATTTCTTTTTTCAACCCCTCTAATTTCTTCATTAGTGCAGCGTACTAGATCGTCTAATTATCCCACTCCAAATCTAAGCAACGTGTCAAGTCGACGTAATCGAAATCGAGGGAATCGACAACAAAGACAAATAGGACCCGAGATTCCTAATATTGTTGTTAAACCCCAAGAAGTGATGGCGGAAAATTGTACGATGATGGAGTTGCTCCAGGCACCCATCGAGGGTTACGGAGAGGCGATCGTGATTCCTGATGTTTTAGTGAAAAATTTTGTAATTAAATCGGGAATGTTTTCATTAATTTAAGCAACCAAGTTTAATGGTTATGAGAAGGATAATCCTCATGACCACATTCGGATTTTTACTCGACTTACGGCTACTTGCAAATTTAGGCAAGTGCCTAATGAAGCAATTAAGCTCATGCTTTTTCCATATTCTCTCGATGGCCCGCCAAAATTTGATACGAGAAAGAACCACCTCGATCTATATTGACGTGGGACGATCTCGTGTCTGAATTTGTTAACCATTTTTTCCCACTCTAAGACCACGCTTTACAAAAATGAAATCACGAGGTTTACCCTAAAGCCAAATGAGTTGCTTAGAGAGGCGTTGGATCGTTTTAAGGAATTTCTTAGGAAATGTCCTAATCACGGATTTACCGAGTTGCACCAAATAGACACTTTTTATAACGGTCTTAATCCTTATGAGCAAGATTCGTTAAATTCCGCCTCGGGTGGTAACTTTTTGTGTAAAACTTATAGGGATGTGATCATGATTATCGAGAATAGGTCTAAGATTTTTCAACTCCGACGTGTACCAAGTACATCCAATGTTAGCCATGCTAATCATGAGATCAAAAAGGTTGATGATAATTTCAATAAATTGAACAATGTTTTTACATGCTTGTTGAGTGAGTTACAGAGGAAAGACGCTCCCGCTACGGTGAAAGCGGTTTAGAATTCATCTACGTTTTTGGTGGACCACATCCTTATTAAGAGTGTGCGAATACGGATGGCCAAAGTCGAGTGATAATGCGGTTTATGGAAATTTCAATCAAAATAACGCGAGTCCACCAGAAGAAAATTTTAATCAAGGAAATCATTTTCAAAATCGAAACGATTTTCAAAATAAAGGAAATAACAATCAAAGGCAAAATTCAAGATTTCAAAATCAAGGATTTAACAAAAACAATCAAAACCGAGGATTTCAAAATCAAGGGCAAACTCTAATGGTAATTTTTATAGCAACAACAATCAATAGAACTTTAACATTGGAGGGAATCAAAACCAAGGAAACCTTAATCAAAATCAAAATGAGTAAAATGATTTTCAAAACTACATGAAATCAAATGAGGATAATATGAAAAGATTCGAGTGTAAAATTGGTACATTGAAAAACGATTTTTGCAACACTTTGAAAGGGCAAAACAATTAAATTGAAAAAAAAAATCAAACTAGGCTCGGGAGTATGTTATCAGCTATAATGAACAAACCGTCCACTTCGGGTTCGTTACCAAGTGACACCGTACCAAACCTAAAGGAGCAAGTAAAAGCTACTACGTCTCATAGAAATCATAATGTGATTACCCCTACCCTTGATGGCTTTAGAGTTGTGCATTCGTCTCAACCCTCGACCTCATATCCTCATGTGCTAAGGTCAAAGGGAAGAAGGTGGCGACCATGGATGAGATTACACATTCTTTTTCTTCAAAATCTACTATTTCTACTTCTACTTCTAAACCCTCTCATGTATCTCATATCCTATCCACCGTTTAAAAAGGGAGAGTTTCATTGATTTGACCAAATGCACCTTGAGGAAACTTGTGCTGCGATTTTTTTAAGGAATCTTAAAAGGCACATGCCTAATAAAGAAGAAGATCCGGACAAATTTCTAATACCTTGTGATTTTCCAGAGATTGAGGGATGTGTAGCACTTGCCGACCTCAGTGCTAGCATAAGTCTTATGCCTATCTCCATTTGGAAATTGATGAAATTGCCTAGTCATACCCCCACCAACATGATCATCGAGCTTTCAAATTGTACACTTGATAAACCAATTGGTATGGCCGAAGATGTTTATGTGAAAATTAGAAATTTCACATTTCCTGCAGAATTCGTCATTTCCGACTATGAGTGTGATCCTAAATTTCCTATTGTTTTAGGTAGAACATTTTTATCGACGGCTCGTGCCCAAATTGACGTTTTCGTAGGAGATTAGAGTTAAGATGATAAGATGGAATTTGTGGCCGATAAATCCCAATGACTCATGTGGTATAATTATTTGCTTTTTCTCCGAACGCTTGAATATAAATAAATTGTTAACCAATATTGAGTTAGCGGTTTGATCATTATTGTTGATTTTTAACTAATTCTAGTAGTTTCCATGTAATTAAATTGGGAAGACATTTAAGGACTCGCCAACGTTACGGATTTGAAGTATTGGCAAACTGAATAATCGAAAGCTTTCTGATAATAAATGTTAAAGTCACCCACCTAAAAATAGAAAATATTTGAAGCTCAAAAGACCAAAAAATCTATGTGAAATATAAGTGAATGACTTGGAAACTTAAGGCTTAAAAAATCCAAAATTCCTTTCGAGGTGAGGATATACGTCTTTGGCCATAATAAAACCCATCCGGTTAGGGGGTAAATAAAAGGCAAGACCGAAGCCCTAAAAAACCGAGGCAGACCAATGATAATAAAGCCCATCCGGTAGGGGGCATATAAAAGTATTGGTAATAGTCCAATGTTCAAATCCGTTATAAAACCGTGTTTACCAAAACTTTCTTGTCAACTTAATTTTTTGACACTGTTTCTATTAGGGAAGGTTATTAATTAATGGTTTTAATTACACCGTTTTGACTCTATTTTTGGACCTAATCTCTATTCACATAAGTGAAATTATGAATCCTCGTGATCATATGACAAAAATAAGATATAAGAGATACCAATTAGGAATAAGGGAGTCTAAGTACGTGATTAAGGCATAAGAGCAAGGTTGCAAATATCGCTCGGCGCTACCTCGGCGGTCGGGTACCGCCAAGCGATCAATCGGCTTAGCGGGAATTAATCGAGGATTAATTGGATTGGATTTTTTATGTATAAAATTTTAAAATTTTAAAAAATGTCTCTGATTAGGCCGATTTATCCAGTTTGGCCGATATATATTCGAAACCGAGTTGATCCATTTATCCTTTTTTTCCGATTTGCCCGATTAATGTCTGATATATCCCCGAATTATCCGATTTTTTGAGCGATTTTGATCAAACCGATTAATAAGGCCGATTAATGAAAATCGTGGTGCTTAATCCCCGCCAAGTGATTTATCCCTGATTAATCAGCCGCTAAGGCCAAATTTTGCAACACTGCATAAGAGTATTACTAACTTAAAAAAGACAATGATCTTGTTTCACACTTAGCGTGGAATAAATTAAAAATCAAGGACGACGAAATTATTTCTAACGAAGCATTCACGTGTTCTTAATCTATGATCCTAAAAGTCGTTTTCGAGTGATGAAAACGTTACATTATATCTTAAACACACTTAGTTAAGTTTCATTTTCAATAGAAGTTCAATAAATGTAAAAACAGAGTTGCAACAATACTTAATTCTTGAATTGTGAGAACAGGACAATGGTTTAGCATGGAAGAATTATGAGGCTCTAATTATACATCATTTCGTATCACAAATCAGATTTAAAATACAGAAAATATAATAAAAAATGTGCCAAATACCCTTGTTTTCTTGTTTTTGTGTTTGCAGGAACAGATATATCGAGAATTCACTTGGTGATCACAAAAACAAGATAAGTCGAACATGGGAAACAAAGTTGTATAAGAGAACCAAAACCGGATGTGAAATTACCAAAATACCCTTGAAGATTTGAAGAATTACAAGAATGGTCCTTCAAGTTTCAAAAATTATCACTTTATACCCCTCAAATATCACAAAGTACAATGGGGTCCCTAAAGCATGGAGATTATCCAAGAAAGGCCCCTCAAAATTGAAGAATTTACACAACAAGTCCTTGAAACAAGTCTAACCAACTAAAAGGATTGTTTTTATAATTTTCTGAAGATATTTACAAAGAGAATTAGCTTAATCAAAGACAAGGGGCTTATAGTCATCTATGGATTGTTGCAAGGAGGGACCAGAGTTGCCAACTTTACCAAAGTATCAACAAAACCATGTTACAAAAGTTTAGGGGGGTCGTAGTTTTTTTGAAAGTTATAATATGAAAAGAGTTTGGTTGGGATCTGTTTTATCAAACACAAGGACCAAAAGGGGAATTTTGCAAAGTTTAAATATTAAACTAGGTTTCATATTGGGTGGTAAACACAATTAACACCCCATAATCGAATCAAATAGAGCACTATTCACCCTAACCCTAATCGGACCTATCAGGAATTAACTGGCACCAAATTAAAGGGGTAAGTTAAATTGACTTTGAGGATTTACCATTTACCTCACGACAAACATTTCTACTCGCCTAGAAAGGGACATATCATTCCCTTGTCTCCCTTACGGCTCATCTACATCACGGGTTCCATCACTTTGATCAAGATAAAGACCAAATAGACGACGTATGGGATTAAATTTCGTGCTCTCCACACATAATAGATGGTCAATATCATGATTATACACTGCATATCACATGGGCTCTTCATAAGTCACTACGGACCAAATTTCCAATTCGGCATCTTGGCATCATCAAGGGCATTTCTGTCATCACAAGTAGTGCTAGGGTTTATATTTTAGCAGTCCTCATATTGTATAAATACTAGGAGTCTAGTTTTTAGTCCAATGTTCTAAGTTTTATATTTTTTTTCAACTTTCAGTGTAATTTAGTGAATTTTGATAATATAATATTTAAGTTCCCTTTAATATTTCTATCTTTTAATTTAAATGAAATTTACTTTTTCTTTTTATTAAAGGTTTTCCAAATAAACTTGTTAAATTCTTTGAGATCCAATAAGCTATAAGCTTTGCATTTGCTTATTCTTACAAAATAAGCTAGTGAAACTTGGTTATAGCTTGATGTTATTTTATTTGCACCTTTTTAATTTTCTGTCCCTTCAAAATATTTTTTTCAAAGGAATTTGTGAAATTATTTTGAGAACCATGTTGATCCCAAACTTAGTTCGACTTAGCTTTTGTATTACCGAGATAAATCAAGAGTAATACGTAGAGAAACTTTGTGTGACTAACAATCTAAGTATTATGCGGAATCCAATACTTAGAACAAATAACACAAACTTAAACGTTTACCAGACTTTCAATCGATTAATAATAACAAAGTGATCAATGTATGAAAGTGTTATGTCAACATCTAACCCTAAGGCCTCCTTTTATAACACAAGGAGCCTTGTACAATAATCAACGATCAACTATAATTGGAAGATATACAAAGATAAATATAGTAAATAACTTATTCAACTAAATCTTCCTTAAAATAAGAAACATGTTGATCTATGCAATCCCATAAGTGGATGGGAGTCTTCATATCATTGGCTTACATTAGTGGCTACACAAAATCTTGGCAGTGGCTAGAACGTATATCATTAGTGGCTAGAAACCATCTATCAGTGGCTAAGACTTGAAAGTTTTATTCCCAACAATCCTCCCCTAAACTTGATATTACTCCTACTATCAAGTTTCTGAATAAAACAATAAGGTATAGAGAGGATTCTTACAAACCTACTTAGCCTTAGATTTGAGAGTAAATATATTTCAAAAACTGCACACCCAAATCACTAGTGTAGTCAACCTTTAGCTTTGACTTTACCATCTTATTCAAACTGTCTTGTGATAGTGGATGAACCTTGTCCATCAATAAGTACTCTAAAAACTTTAAATTGTTGGGATGATAAACTCCAACTGCTGAAAATAATCTCCATTCAAAGCCATCTGCATCAACTAGATCCAACCATACTAGATCATCTTGATCAGGGTCAAACATTGTTCTAAATGTAGACCAGATCATCTTCGCTCCAAAATTTGTTGGAACATTGGCACTATACTCTACCAAAAATAAACTTAAAATGTTTTCCAGGTCTTCCCTATCCATACTATTAAACAAACATCCAAGGGAAGTAAATACCTGAATATTTCCTCCATGCCTTCTGAACCTCCAAAAACCTGTATCTTTATCCTACTCATACTTGACAATGGGGTTCCTAAGCTCCACAAGCTTAGCTACAATGTCTGCTAATAATACCAGCTTCATGTTTTCCCTCAAAACTCCATCACTTGGCAAACTCTCATCCATAACATCAAATTCTGGAAAGTTAGCTTAAAACCTTTCTTCCTTGGCCTAGCAACTTCCACATGCTCCTATTTCCATCTCCTTTCTAGTTTTTGTTGTCTTTACTATAATGACTTAATCTTGATATTATACTTACAGATCTCATCCCAAATGGGATATGTCATAGCCTCCAGTTCTTCATAGGTGTAACCTCTTAACTTATTCCAAGTCCAGCTTGCTTGTTCATTCCTCAATAGTGACTTCCAAAACTTCTTTCTATATGCCATAGACCGTTCCAAGATATTGCAAGCACTGTTTGCCTCCAAGACTTTGACATCATTCTACCAAACCAACATCTCTTCTATGGCCCAAATTTGTTGAGAAATGGTCAACTTTTATTCTATGTCTATATTTTCAAACTTGAAGAACATCCTTGAGATATGCTCATGCTCATAATCAATCTGCAACTTCAAATTTATGAGCTTCTCTCTAGCCTCAACATGCTCGTCTACATGGACCTCCTCCTCTTCATCATTAGAACCTGACCAACTAACATCCATGCTATCTGAACTAGAACCAACAACCTGAGCTTCCACCAATTATTTATGTTGTTGTTGTTGTTCTTTCACTTCTCGGTCCTGTAACTGTTGTGCAATTTGAAAATCATATTGGGTTCTAACAGCCTCCCTTTTTATCCTTCTTAGAGATAAAATATTCTACTACAAGTACTCCTTTGCTTTTGTCATTTGGATTAAAATAAGGCAAAGATACAGTGGTTACCTCAGTTTGTGGCTCTCTAATACTGAATGGTGGTTAGGATACACTAATAGTGGGACATATGTATTAACAGTGGATAGATCTGGCCTGTCAGTGGCTACAACAATCTTTCCAGTACTTACTTATTCCATGAGCTGAGTGAACGAAATGTTGATAGGTGTTATGAGAGAAGTGTCAAATACCATTAAAGACTTTAAACCTGTAATCACATCAGCAACTTCCCTCGTGCCTGCAATTGAGTCTTTGGAGCCCTCTTTTGAACATTTATCACTCAAATTCAACTCCTCCCCTTTGTAAGATTCCTCTCTAATACTCTGATCTGAGGACTGAACCCCAAAGTTTCTCCTTGACCTTCCCTGAGTTTCCAAAGTAAAAAGTCCATCCCTCAACTGAATGAGTTCTAGAACCTGTTGCTTGACAGTGTGTACCAAATTTGTATTTTGCTTTTGCAAGCTCATACAGAGTTTTGTCAATTCCAAATTTGTTAAATGTTGCAGACTACACTCATACACATTCGGGGAATGAACGCTCAATGCAGACTCATTGGGCATGAGGATGGGTTTAGTGATAGTGGCACTAACTTGACCTGCTACTAAGCTAGAGTCAATAGTGCTAGACATCCCCATATCATTATCCACCCTTATGGAAGTGGTCTCCTCTTCTACAAGGGGACCACCAAGGAAGACACCCTGGTGACCCATTGGCGTTTAGATTTCCTATAAGTGGTGGTGATGAAGTGGAAGGGGTGTTTGGGTTAACAGAAGTTACAACAGTGGGTGTAGGTTGGGTGACAGGGTGTAGAAGTTGTGTGTCTGTGGGTAGAGTGTGGGTATCAGGGTCTACATCTAAGGTGTCAAGAGCTACAATATCTTGTTTAGGGGCATCTAGTTCCATGTAAATGGCATTTTCACGGGATGGAGGTGCTGGTTAATTGACTGTTGGGTCTGCAACAACCTCACCCCTTTGAATTTAATCAATCATGGGTTGAGTAAGTGGCAAGTTCCTAGGGTTTTTAGTGTTAAGGGTGGTGAAAACTTTTCTTTGTTGAACATGTATCACAAAATAGTTAGAGTGCTCAACATTTCAAGCACCCTGAAGATCCGAAACCATTTGCAAAAATTATAGGTAAAACAAAAACATTTTAGCACCCATATTTCTCATCATGCCCTCAAAAAGCATTTTGTAAAAATTGTACTCTCGTCCTAAATCCAAGAAAACAATGGCATTAGCCATACTATGGCTAATTTCATTGAATGTAGAAAATTTAGGACTAAGGCACTACAATAGGGCATGAATCATGAACTTCCAGGCTGAGGGAAATTGATTTTTGTCAAATTTTGAAATATGACCTTATGGAAGGTTGTATCCCATGCCTATAAGTCGAGCATGTAGTTCTTCCTTGGGAAGAGCATCCACACCACCCAAATCATCAAGACTTAAAGCTTGACTACCCTTCTTTCCATATGGACTAAGCTCTCTAATGTCCGCACAACATCAACTGTTGTGGAAGTAGCATTCTTCCAAAATTGTTTGATGTGTGAGATGGGAATGATAGGTCTATGATTAAGAGCAAACCTTAATTTGGAAGTCCTTAAGAATTAAATCCTTCCATGGTACTGGGAATGCCTGAAATGTGTATAGTTGAAGTTCGTTTTTCTCAGTTCTTAACAAATTGAAAGTCCTAACAAGATCGGGTTTTAATTGTTTTTGGTTGGTAAAGATTTTTGGATATTCTATTGCTAATTCAAACAAAACCTTGCTAAAATGAAAAATATCGTCTACTTATATGTAAAACAACGTGCACATACCAAGTTTTTATTCAAATAAAAAGCCAAATGTAAATTCTACAAACTATAAGGACTGGAAATGTAAATTCTTTGAAAATTAAATGCTAAAAAATGTAAAGCTAAAAAGTATAAGGACTGAATGTGTAAAAATAGTAAACTATATGGACTTAAAATGAAAACTATTCAAACAAGTAACTAATTTCCATCTAACTTGAAACTAACTAACTAATTTTGCACAAAACTGAAAATGTAAGGACTGCCATTTGAAAACCCTAATTAGTTGGAAAGATTAGCTAGGATTGAAAACTGCTTAATACTTCAAGGACTAAAGTGCAAATTTTCACAACTTTTTAACAAAAACGGGTTCAAAGATAAAATAAGCTCGTTTGAGCTTATTTCTCAACCAAATTTGATCAAACCAACTACAAACGACTTAAAATCAAATTTTAGCTAGACCTATCCAAGGAATTTGGCTGAAAGTAACTAAAACTCTGATAAGCTGAATTCAATAAGCACAAAATAAGCTACCAGTTAATCTGAACTTGCACAACTAGATTTTAATGAAAATTCTTGTTAATAAGCTCAAAAGGAAGACGGGAAATCAAGTCTCAAGAAGAATGATCAAGTAATAAGCTCAGAATCTGAAAATAAGCCAAAATTGTGCTTATGTTGACTTTCGTTGACCAGAAATTTCAAAAAGCTCAAAATCTCAAAATCTATCCAAGAACACTTTTGGAATGAAATTGTGAAAGAAAATTAGCTAGTTATTGAAGTAGAAATGGAGATATGAAAAATCAGTTTGCCCAAGTTATAGAAACTTGCATTTGCTCTTGATCTTAAACTTTTGCTTATTACAAACTCAATTCTTGATACTGTATAGTTTCCTTATACAGATTCACAGTTCATATGTTGACTGAAAGATTAGGACTGGTTTGGAATGATTTCATCAATTAACAAAGAAATGCCAAGCAAATCAAAATCACAACTTCCTGAAATAATGCTTGTTAAAAACTGACCCAAATTTTTTTATTGACCAATTGCCTTTTTGACCAATTACTTGACTAGTAAGTGACTGAAATCTATTTGTTATGACTTGTTAACTAGAAATTAACAAAAGATTGCCAAAAACTAACACTTGAAAATCAATTGCAAGCTAATGCCAAACACCACTTTTCTGATATATTTGAAACCTTTATGAAGACTTTTTGAGCTAATGATCAAACTGAATTAAGAGTAGTATCACACTAAGTTTTATAGCTAAAATGAAGTGAATGAAAACTAGTAACAAGCACTCTAACAAGCAAGAACTCTAAATGGTTATCAAAGCTAAACTGACTGATGAATGTTGAAAAACAAGACAAGTACTAGGCTATAAGCAAGTATTAAGCTACACAATCACTGAAATCAAATCAAGAATCAACTAGAACACATTTTATCATGCAATCAATGAGAATTAAGCTAAGAATGAAGCAGGCATTCAAGAATTGAGTGGAACTGAAAATCAGAAAATGAAACCTTATGCTTAGGCCTCCTTTGGGGAGTAGAGGAGCGATGAGCTCTCTAATCAAGTGCTAACCACCACCTTAGCACTAGAACACACTATTAATCTACCAATCAACAGCTAACAATCATCAAATTCGCCATTAATGAACTAGAATTCTTCAAAATCTGCTAGAACTGGAACTGGATGAACAAAGCAGGTACAACAGCTACAAACTTCACAAATAGCTCACTGTGATCAAGTGATGATCATAACAAACTAACAACATCACAAAGTAACAATGGTGCAAGTATGAACAGTAGAAAGTTAATGGAGTATTTTGGAGGGAAAATTGAAATTTTTATTGATTGAATTGAGAAGTAGTTACAAATGCTGGTAATCAGTTACAACTAACTATAACAGACTCAAGAGTGTGTCAGACTCTTGAGTTGTTAAGCTACAACTAAGAAGGATGAGAGAAAAACTAAAATTGTGTGTGATTTCACACTTTTTCTACAATACAAGAAATGAGCTAATCTAGGGTATTTATAGACTGCAGGAGTGAAGTTGTTGGGGTTGGTGACGTGTTAGATCCAATTAGAAGCTTCCACGTGTACAATTCAGTTCAATTAAATTTTGTAGATTATGAAAACATTTGGGGTTTTCTTTGTTATTGATCTTGAGTGTAATTGCTTGTGATCATTGGATTCGTCTCTCAAAAACGAGCAAGTTTCATGTTTATACCATCTCCTGAAATTGCTTCTAACTCAAGAACGATTCTGCTGTTGTGTTGAAGAAGATGACACGTGGCAAGATTTCATTGGTTAAGAGCTAGGCACATGGATCATTATCCTTAGTGGATAATCTGATTATTGCATGGCGCTCTCTAATTGGCTGAGAGAGAAGTAGTGCGCTTGCACTGTTGAGATACTGGCCAATTAAATGCTGGCGGCTAGTGGGTAATAAATGAAGTGAGTTGGCAATCCTGGGCACATGTTTCTTGCATTCTCATTGGCCAATATTGGTTCACACGGATTAAGCTTGAATAGACTTTCCAAAGTTGGCAGAATTAGCCCTTGTACTTGGCAGAATGTAATTTTGAGCTAGTAACTTCATTCTCTTGGCAATTTAAGTCCTTCCACTTGCAAACTTGATCAAAAAGCTCCTTTGACTTGGTTGTCTTGAGAGTTGACCAAATTTGACTTTGATCTTGACTTTGTCATATTTACACCTTTGGTCCTTCATCTTTGGCAGATTGTCAAGATAGGTCCTTTGTCTTCAAATTCTTGTCACTTTTGATCCTTCTTTGACTTTTTCATCAAATTAAGCTTGATTTTCCTTTGTTTGCTTGAAAATGTATCCTTCTTGCCTATTTGAGCACAAACACAAAACATACCACATAATTCCGCTTTATTGCACAAAGTTTAAGTATTTTTCTTGTGTTTTTAGGGTGATCTGTTGATAAATTGATATGAGTTTTTGCTCATATCAAATCCCCTACACTTGAACATTGTTATGTCCTCATGCAATGCTATGCATTTTAAAGCACAAATTTACATTCTCCTCATAATTAATCCACCTTGGCTATATGGAATGCATCTACACTACTCTAAACTAAATGATACATGGTTTTGATTTTTAACAATGCAATGAACAAAATACAATTCTATCTATATCTTTTTTTGGTTTTTCTTGAAATGGTTTTGATGGAAATAACTCATAAAGGCTTCAATGACTTTGATTAGGGCTTGGGTACCATGGACATTTATCACCCTCAAGTTTCACTTTCCCAATACCAAGCTTAAAAATGGGATCATTGTATTCACAAGTAAAAAGTGCATCAACTTATTCATGACAACTAAATGTGGAACCGGTTATTATTTGAGCAAATTGCTTGTGGGCAAATTTGTCATTATTTCAAGTGTGAAGTATAAGAAATATAAAATCCAAAAATAAGGAAGCACGGTTTTAATCCTAAATAATCCTCTCATCCATTACTTGAAAAACCACTCACAATTAATATAAGTCCGTTTCAAGAATAATAAGTCATTCGCCTTATGTGTAAAATCCTCATGTCATGCTTTCATAAGTAGCTACACACTCGCTAAGGAAAGAAAAATAAAACTCACGCAATAATTTACATCCGCCATCTTTTTGAGACTTTGGATCTTCAACCCCGTAACCTGTCAAGGTAATATTGGATTGGAGCAATCTATTGAATCCCCGCAACCCGTCAAGGTAATATTGGAACTCAATAGTCACTATAATTAACACCACACTGCCCCTCTTGGGAGTCTTGTATTATTTTTTATTTTTTTTTTCTTTTCTTTTCTTTTTCTGTTTTTCTAGCCACTCATTTTTTTTCATAAGCCGCTCTTATTTTTCTTTATTCCTCACAAAGAAATTTGAAAAGAAGAAAAGGAAAAAAACACCCGCTAAATATTGAGCATGACATAAGTCTAGTACACATAAAACGTTCTAACTTAGAATCTTAAGACGTACTTATATCAACCATGAATGATTAGACAAAAATGCATAAGAGATTACAAACCAATTAAAACCATTCTTGATTATTTATTAACAATTATATACATGCGAAGAAAATAGAGGTAAAGAAGAGAAGGGTTTAGCCACAAGTAATTATCATGAAGTTTATCTAGCCCTTTTATACTTGCTTCAACTCTATCATTTCCCATTCTCCACAAATTTAAAATCTCAAATACTGAGATTGGTGGATGCTTAGCCTAATAGACCAATGAAGGACTACCTGGTTAAGGATACTAGCTAGAGAGTGCTAAGATAAGCAAACTCGGATTGAGTCAAAATATCCATGGCGGGCCTAATATGTCAAAGAAATCTAAACTTGTTAAACCATGTTTTTATTATATTTTTCCTTTTCATATATTTTTGATAAAAAATAAAAGAAGAAATATATACAATGCAATATTGATATGAAAATGAAAAGTGATTGATGCAAAAGTTATGAATGCATATTTTTGGTGGCCCAAGTAAATCAAAAATTTGAAAAATGTTTGAAAAATTAATTTTCCAAGTTATCATGAAAGACAATGACAAGTTCTAGGTAAGGTCACTTCGATAGAAGACCCCCTACACTTAAGCTAAACATTGTCCTCAATGTTTAAGAGCATGGAAGTATAAAAACTTCCCCTACACTTATGACAATGAATAGACTTTGCTTAACCCAAGTTAAGGAAAGGACAACTATTAGTGAATTCATGTTTAAGCACAAGGTGTCAATGAAAGATCACAATAGTAACTAAGTGAACCGGATACAAGGGTCTCCTCCATAAGCTCCAAAACATGAAATGAGTGAGCAACCCTACAAACAACATGAAGACAAAAGAAGGTCTCCCCTACACTTATCTCCAAGTCTATACCCTTATTGCTAACCTACAACACTCTAAACCTAGTTATATGATGCTTGAGTTAATGAGTCTCTAGCTCGACTCGTCCCTCAATGAATTAATTCATGGGGAAAATGGGGATCTCTTGGACCATTTCGACGGAAATGTCCTCCCCAAAATAATGTTTCACACGGTGACCATTCACTTTAAAATTTGGACCATCGGGTTGTGACAACTCAATAGTTCCATATGGAAACACTTGAGCAATAGCGAATGAACCGGACCATCTCGACTTAAGCTTGCCCGCAAAAAGTTTCAACTTTGAGTTAAAGAGGAGAACCGGCTCTCCAACTTTGAACTCACGGTTCTTGATCTTAGCATCATGCAATTTCTTAGTCTTTTCCTTGTAAAGCAAAGAATTTTCATAGGCATTGGCTCTCAATCCATCCATCTCATTAATTTGATCTTTCCTATGTGAACCGGCTTGGTTTAAATCAAAGTTAGCCCACTTGAGAGCCCAAGATGCCTTGTGTTCTAACTCGAATGGGAGGTGGCACGCTTTACCATAGACAAGCCTATAAGGAGTACAACCAATTGGTGTCTTAAAAGCCGTCCTAAAAGCCCACAAAGCATCATCAATCTTATCCGACCAAGAAGCTCGATGCTCTCCCACCTTTCTCTCTAAAATTCTCTTTAAACCACGATTTGTGACCTCGGTTTGACCATTGGTTTGAGGGTGATACGCGGTAGAAAGTCTATGATTAACTCCATATTTCTTCATAATTCTCGTGAATTGATCATTACAAAAGTGCGTACCACGATCACTTATGATGGCCCGAGGTACACCAAATCTAGCAAACAATTGCTTTAAGAACTTCACAACAACTCTAGCATCATTGGTAGGTAAGGCTTTAGCCTCCACCCATTTGGACACACAATCCACCGCCATAAGTATATACTTGTTTCCCTTAGAAGATGGAAAAGGTCCCATGAAATCAATGCCCCATACATCAAATATCTCACACTCTTGAATAAAATTTTGTGGCATCTCATCACGTTGCGTAATTTTTCCTTGTCTTTGACACACATCACAAAATTTCACCATCTCATGGGCATCTTTGTAAATGGAAGGCCAATAGTAACCCGAATCAAAGACTTTCTTGGTGGTATAGTTGAGCCCAAAATGTCCACCCGTAGGTCCTTTATGACATGGTTCTAAGATCTTAAATGCCTCGGGCCCATCTACACACCATCTAATGATTTGGTCCGCACATTGCCTAAAAAGATAAGGATCATCCCAAAAGTAGTACTTAACTTCCTTAAGAAATTTCTTCTTTTGTTGATAAGTAAGACCCTCAATAAGCACATTTCCCACAAGATAGTTTGCTATATCCGCAAACCAAGGAGTGGCATCCTCTTGGGAAGAGATAGACATGAGCTCCTCTAATGGAAAGGATTCATTGATTTCTTGATGTGGAAAATCTCCTTGAAAAGGATGCTCAAGTCTACTCAAGTGATCCGCCGCTAAATTCTCGGCTCATTTCTTATCACGAATTTCTATCTTAAACTCTTGAAGCAACAAAACCCATCTCAAAAGCCTAGGCTTAGCATCTTGTTTTGTCATGAGATACTTGAGAGCGGAATGATCCGTATACACTATGGTTTTGGATAGCACAAGGTATGGTCTAAATTTCTCAAAAGCATAGACTATAGCAAGCAACTCTTTTTCCGTGGTAGTGTAATGAAGTTGTGCACCGGTCATGGTTTTACTCGCATAGTGTATAGGTTGAAAATTCTTATTCACTCTTTGTCCTAAGACGGCCTCCACCGCATAATCATTAGTGTCACACATAAGCTCAAAAGGTAATTCCCAATTTGGAGAAACTAAAACGGGAGCCTTTGTCAATTTCTCCTTAAGAGTCTCAAAAGAGTCCAAACAATCTTGGTTAAAAATGAAAGGAGCCTCTTTTTCCAAGAGGTGAGTCATCGGTCTAGCGACCTTAGAAAAATCTTGTATAAAGCGCCTATAAAATCCCGCATGACCTAAGAAACTCCTCACACCTTTAACCGATGTGGGTGGGGGAAGCTTAGCAATCACATCAATTTTAGCTCGATCCACTTCTAATCCCTTGTCGGATATTTTGTGTCCTAAAACAATTCCCTCTTTCACCATAAAGTGACATTTCTCCCAATTAAGCACTAAACGTGTTTCCTCACAACACTTAAGCATTCTCTCCAGATTGGTGAGACATGAGGTAAATGAATTTCCAAAGAAGGAAAAATCATCCATAAAAACCTCCATAGTTTGCTCTATCATGTCATGGAAAATCGCCATCATGCACCTTTGAAACGTCCCCGGTGCATTACATAAGCCAAAAGGCATCCGCTTGTAAGCAAATGTACCGTAGGGACAAGTGAATGTGGTCTTTTCTTGATCCTTAGGGTCAATGGGTATTTGGAAATAACCCGAAAAGCCATCAAGAAAGCAATAGTACTCATTTCCCGCTAAGCGTTCAAGCATTTGATCCATATAAGGTAATGGGAAATGGTCTTTCCTAGTAGCCTCATTGAGTTTCCTATAGTCAATACAAACTCTCCAACCGGTAACAAGTCTTGTAGGAATAAGCTCATTGTTCTCATTAGGCACGACGGTGATTCCACCATTCTTTGGAACACAATGTACCGGGCTAACCCATGGAGAGTCGGAAATGGGGTAAATCATACCCGCATCAAGGAGTTTAATCACTTCCTTCTTAATGACCTCATGGATTTTTGGGTTAACTCTTCGTTGACTTTGAATGGCGGGTTTGTAATCATCCTCCATAAGGATATTGTGTGTACAAAAATGAGGATCAATTCCCCTTATGTCGGATATTTTCCATGCTAAAGCTTTCTTGTGTTTCTTAAGGACTTCAATAAGTTGCTCCTTCTCATCCTCTTTCAACTCTTTAGCAATGATCACAGGTAATTGGTCTTTGCCCTCTAAGAAAGCATACTCTAGGTGGGATGGAAGGTCCTTAAGTTCAATTGGAGGTGGACTCTCTATGGAAGGTTTAACTATGGAAGGATTCTCATTGGTAACTTCTTGTGGAGTGGGAGAAGGAATGGGGTCCTCATTGAGCAACTTTTGGATAGTAAGAATATCTTCTTCCCAATTAATGGAAGAATCATCATCACCAAGAAAGTTTGACTCAAATTCCTCCAAGAGGAAATCACTCTCTCCAAAATGTGTTAAAGAGGGAGCAATTGAGGCCACGGTTCAACATGGGGCATCTCATCACTAGTACTCTTGCAAGAATCATGAAAGTGTTCATCACACACTTCATCTAGCACATCAACTATGTTAATAGTCTCACACGGTCTAGACTCCTTAACCTCTTTCCTATCACAAACTTTCCCTAACTTAAACACCACTTTCTCATCCTCTACTCTCATAATTAGTTCTCCTTCTGCCACATCTATCAAAGTACGACCCGTTCTCAAAAACGGTCTACCAACAATCAAAGGAACTCTAGGATCCATGTCATAGTCAACCACTACAAAGTCGGCCGGAAATGTAAACTTATCCACACCTACAAACACATCCTCCGCTATACCTACGGGGTAAGTGTCACACCCCACCATGGCGGAATATGGGGCGCGACGTATAGATATCATCACAACATGGCGTGTCTATAGAGATAACTATATGCAATAAGAAATATCATAAAATGGGGACACCAAAGTCATGACAATATCTCATCAAATGCAGGAGTCTAGGTAAGTAGGTAACAGTCCTACCGCTTACCCAAGACAAATAAATAACATAACCAAACAAAAATATGTGTGCCACAATATCACTTATTAAATGAACAAATAAAAACTAAGAAGGAAACGGGGATATCCTTCTATATGCATTCCTACACTCTCCAAATCCTAGCCACTTAAGTTCTCATCCTTCTCAACTATCCCACCTGAAAATGACACTAAAATCTGTCAACATAAAGTTGGTGAGAACATAGGTTTAAGTTATCAAAATATCTTAAGAAACCTTGTCAACCGCTGTAAATAAGTTGAAGAGAACAAGTTAAAGCAATGGACCATAATGTGATAATCATGTTACATACAACTACAATCAAAGCACAATTATAACAATCAAGAACACACAATAAGAACAATGCACCACACTATTAACAATCAAGAAGTATCCCGTCACACACATAAGAACACACACCACACTATCCGGATCTTTCCCACACCACCTGTGGAAGATGAACTATATCCCCGTCGAGATATCTTGCCTCCAAAGAGACGATGCACAAGTACTCAGGACGGATCGTGCCCCACGAACCAAGAACTCAGAACCAAGAACTTAGGACGGATCGTGCCCCACGCTCCACACACATCACAACTGGTCCCATAGACGCCCATACATCTATATACCAATCCCAATCATAAAACAAACAAGATTCACATATCAAAACACATATCAAAGCACATATGAGAATACATAAGCACGCAAGTCACACAATATCACATTTATGTCCACACATTTTAAAACATAATACTAAATCATGTTAAATAACATTGTAAGTGTCATCTCCATCCCATACTGGAAAAACATTTAAAAACGTAGCAAAATGGGACTATGAACTCACCTGAATGTTTCTCCAAAGTCCTCGTACTAGCAACAAGCTAACAAACCAAAAACACGAAATCAATACATGAACCAATCACTAAGATGGCTCATCAACCTATGATGGACATCTAGCCTATTCCCATATAAATACCTCATTGATAAGCTATAATCACCCCTTTACCCTTCCTTAACAAGTCCTTAACTTGGTTAAGTTTAATAACTATCTCGTTCATTTTTACACAAAACAGTCCCAGTTTTTAGGTCTCAAAACTTTAAGTCAAACGTCTACTTAAACATACCCATGGTTTCTATAAAAGGAATATTAATACTTTTACATGTGTTAGATAAAAGTCCCACTTGAACTAACTTTAAAGCTACTGTTAAGGCCCCGATATATGTGTGTATATTGCTACCTATCCAGAATTCACTGATTTTAAACGTATGAAAAGTTTGTTACAATTAAGGGGTATTACCCTAAAACACAACCTTAGCCCAAGTGCAGATACTTACTACAATATATAAACCATCTTTCATGTTCGTGAGAAGATCCCAATGCAACCCTAAGTACCCCAAACAACCCAAAACATAAAAAGAAAACAGGCTGAATTCAAAACTGTTTTGACCTCCAACTGTTGTAACCTGTTTTTGACCCACTTGCCGACCTCCAATTTAGTTCTCGTTTCTTGTATTGGAAATCCACTTCAATTACCTTTTCAGATATATTTGGATCGCATCTTGAATGTTCCTAGAACTCCCGATATGATCAAAACAATTGACTCAAAATTCTGCCCAGTTTTTAAAAACGGGTTTAACAAAATCAACCACATTAATTAACCCTAATTCCTCTAATTACAAGCCCTAATTCATGTAATCATCCTAATATGATTAATATAACATTAATTTACTGTTTTTAAAATTAAACCTAACCTAAATCCATCATAGATGATTAAAGAAAACATAAAGAAACAATTTAATTAAAAAGGTTTATGAAGGTTTTTACCTTTAATTCAATGGAAGATAAAAAAATACAGAAAACCCTAAAACCTCTATGTGAAACCGTCGGCCTCTTTTTTTTCTCCAGGTTTTATGACTTTTGTTTAGTAATAATCATTATATAGGATGTGATAACCCATTCCTAGCCCAACCCAAAAACCCCTTTCCTTTTTTTCTCCTTTTTTCCCTTTTTCCTTTTTTCTTCCTTTTCTTGCGTCCAAACCGACTTAAACCCTCCTTAATTTCGTTTTTTTATTTTATTATTAATATATGTATTAATAACATTACCTTAATTTTCCTTAATTTATTTCAGCTCCTAAAGCCTCCAAAACCTCAAAACCGTAAAACTAGTCAGTTTTTACGCGTTTTACCGTAAAAGACGTAAAATATACACTTTTATAAAAAATCTCAAATTTTGAAATAAAATTTATAACTAAGTCCTAAATAACTTAAAACCATCCCGAAAAATATCCATATGACTAATTACCTCATCCGAGACCTCTAAATGCTAAACCGTAAATCGTAAAAAAATACTATTACTATAATACTTATACGTATACGTAAACACCAAAATATCACCATTTTCATTTCATAGTCACCACTTGTGAGCTCATGAACATGAAATAACCGTTCCTCGATTTACTTATGAGTACTTCTATACTCATAAACGATAACCACACCAACCTCAGTCACACAAAATAAACATGTAATCACACAATCAAGTAAGCACACATAAAATAACCTAAAAGTAAGACCTAGTGACAAATCCAAAACCTAGGGTTGTCACATCACTCCCTCCTAATAGGAATCTCGTCCCGAGATTTACTCCCTAAGCACAAAAACTACGTCCCGCAATCACAGAAGGCTTCCTCTACTTCCTCTTTCTCATCACCTGTAACATACATTGAGTACCCAAGGGTCTCTATCCTATGGCTCACCTTCAACGCACGTACCAATTTGGGTAGGCACAAGCTAAAGTCGGTTTCCGAACCTAATAGTAAAATAACACAATGATCTCCTCAAGAAAACATACCTGTCTCCACTTTTGGGTTCTGCACGACCTCCACTGCATCCGCATAGTAAACTCTTCCCCCTTTACGATCCCCGTTGTTTCTGTTCCGCTTGTTGCGACCCACGTTGTTATGATGTCCCGTGTTCCTATTACCGTGATTCCCTTCCAGTGGTAACGGTTTTTCAGCTTGTCCTGATGCTCTTTTCAACAGCGGGCAACTATTCCTGTAGTGTCCTGGATCTCCACACTCAAAACAAGTACCTCTTGCATAGTCCGCTCTAACCACATGTGCGGGTGCTGCATTTAGAATAGGTGATCGGCAGTCCCTGGCGAAGTGTCCTAGCCTTTGGCAAGTAAAACACACCACGCATGGCATACCACTTCTATGATGCTTAAAACATGTAGGACACTGTGGATTATTTCCCGCATACCCACCATCAGCTGTCGCCACGAAGTTCTTCCCATACCTCATTTTCTTATTGGCTTCCCAGTTGTTCTCATCATGCTCTGCTTCTTCTAGCTCCTTCCGCTTTTCTCCAGCTTTCCCCAAAGTTCCACTTGCTACCGCCTCGTCAGTAAGTATTCATGCCGTCAGTATGGCCTGTTGTATCATGTTAGGTTGAGTAGCGTTGATCATTCCCCTAATCTGAGTAGGCAATCCAGCAATGTACCGCTTAATCTTATTTGCCTCAGGGGTAACCAAATGGGGAACCAACTTTGCCAATTCATGGAAGCGATCGGTGTAATCTGCATGAGCCGCTCCAACCATAGCATGTCCCCAAAACTCGTTTTCCAGCTTCTCCATCTCATTGCTTGGATAAAACTCCGTAGTCATAAGAGCCTTAAAATCGGCCCAAGCCATAGCATTTGCAGCAACTCTTCCCCTTGCTTGAACTTGGGTGTTCCACCATGTTAAAGCCTTTCCTACTAGTGAACCAGTTACATACATGACCATTTGATTTGGTAAACAGCCACTCATCTGAATCACATTCTCCATCTTCTCAATCCATTGGGTAAGTACTACCGCGCCGCCCTTCCCATCATACTCTCTTGCACCACAAGAAGTGAATGCCTTATAGCTACAACCATTGTTTCCACCTCCTCCTTGACCATTGTTGTTGTTATTGTTGCTCAAGTTGTTAGTCACCTGTTGAACAATGGTTGGTATTATGTTGGCCATTTGAGCAGCAATCAAAGTAGCCAAATCAGGATTTCCATCACCACCACTTCCACCAGCACCATTTCGCGTGTTCACCATGCTATAGTAAAACATGACACCCGTTAACAACTACCAAAATACTCCGTAGTATACTTGCCACCCTACACACGTCCAACATAACCATACATACTACCAACATATACTATACAAGCATGTATCAACTCTCGTTCATGCAATCATACTTGAAAGTCCAGTGGTGTTGTGGCACATATATAATTATGTAGGCCTCCATAATTATACATGTTCCCTTTCCCCAATGTACTCCCTCCTATGATGACACTTATAAGAAATTAATACTACACATAACACATAATCCATCAACTCACAAGCACATAACTACACAAAATAAGGTCCAAAACTCCATCTATTAAAATAACATAGCCAATGTATGAAACACATAAACTCGTAGTCCAGTTGAACCAGCGTAGACAAAATTCAAAATGTATTTTTTTGGTAATGGGTTACCCCGGTAAATAAATTAACCAAAAAAACAATGAAGTACAAATGGAATGTGGCTAAGGTACCACATTAACCTCAAGCTAAACAGCTTGATAAACACCTAAATCTAGTGCTTATGACAAGCCATAAACACTTACATAACACCCAATACCCAACAAGATGAACTAGCTAATAGCTTCCATGAAGGGTTTTCCACCTTCATTTGTTTTAGGGAATAAATTGGTTGTTTCATCATAAACCATTTCAACCTCATCATCTTCATCATCATGATCTAATACAGAGTAAGTATTTGATGTAGATAGCCCAACACTTGATGATGACGTATCAGTAGACTTCAACTTGGGCAAAGAAGCACTCTTCGCACTAGTCACTCCCTTCATCGGGTTACTAATTGTAGCTTTAGGAACAAATTTTACATTCGGCTGAACCGATGAACCAGTAAACTTACCACCCTTGAAAGATTTCGTCATCTTTCTCTTTCTTTTGGTCACCGTTAGAAAACCATCATTATTCTCAACAACAATAGTAGTACCAGAAGTAGATGGACCAGTACTAGCAGTAGGAACTATAGGAGAAGCAACCACCTTATTAGAGCATTGATCAATAGAGTTACCAAAAGTCTTACACTCAGCACATCTAGGAGGTCTCCATTCATATTCAACACAGATAGTTTCCTTTATAAAACCCTCCCCCGAAAGAGAAGGGACACCAATGGTAACAACATCCACAAAATCGGCCTCAGCATTAACCTCAATTAAGCATCTGGCAAAACTACTCCGACCCCATGACTCCTTACACATAGAACTAGTATAGGAATCAAGCATCACAGGGTTTCCAATGAAAGAAGCAATCAAACTAATTCCTTCCTCATCAAAGACTTGAATAGGCACATCATGTAATTTTACCCAAACAGGAATACGAGTCATTTCTTCTTTAATCAACCTAGTATCCATCGACCATTTTTTGAGAATGATCGGAGATTTACGAATCAACCACGGGCCCTCCTCTAAAACTGCTTCCAAACCAGCAAGTGACTTGAATTTGAAAAAGAAAAAACCCTTAGAATTCATCATGATCCGTGTCAACCCATGTTTCACCCAATTGTTTCTAACATAATAATCCACAACCGGGAAAGCCATTCTCTTTCCAATAAAGTAACCATATAGAGTATGTTCAAGACGATGACTGGCCTTCTGAACCACTTTACGAGGAATAGAGACGTTTACACCATCAAAAACATCTTTTGACACCAATTGACGAAAACTACCATTATCAACAGACTGCTCCGCTTCAGTTGCAATAGAAACAAGCGTATCCATTTTATTAGAAAATTTAGTGGTAATATCCTCGATCGACTGTACATAATCATTACTTGCGCCATTCGAACCATCCCCCTTGATCCTCACCTCAATTTCATATGCACACAATAAAGTATAGATCTCCTTTAATCGTTCACTGGTTATCAACGAACAGATATCAAATTTCGCCAACTTGAAATTGTGCTTGAACTCACAAACTTCATCCACCGTGTGCAGTGGTATCCCAAAAACCTGACCAATCACATCAATCGTACAAGGCTGCATATTATTGAGAAATACAGCCTTTTCTTTCATATCCATCTTAGCATATTTGTTCACATCCATATCGTGCAAAACGAACACCTAAACCAGCGAAAATAATAAAGGACCCTAATCCGATCAAAACAAACCCTAATTACCAATAACAGTGGACACTAATAAAAAAACAATCGAACCCTAGAAAGAAAATACTGAATGGAATTAATGCTAGTAAAGGACAAACCAATTACAACACACGAATCCCTAACAAACATCCAAAACAGAATAAAAGCAATAAATGAGTCGGTAGCAATTGGATTAAAAAACAACCTAATTCAACGATCCCTTAAAAAGCACGATTCTCAACAATCTTTAAAAAATCGATTAATACAGCAAGGAATATGATTACAAGGAGTAAATCATATAAAAAACTATATCACCGACTTAAAAAAGAAAAAGAAACCGAATCAAGGAACTAGGGGGGTCGTACGCCTTGGCCACCATTGGAGCCCTTTTTTTACTATAAGGTACAATTTACTTTTCTGATCCAAAATTCAAAATGTATAAAGAACATGAAAACATAATTAAGCGAAATCCAACAATGACTAGCATATACGACCATGGTTCAACCCGCACTAGTCAAAACTCGTAAAGAAAATAACATGTAGTTAAGTATGAACCACACTAGTTCATAACTTAACAAATATCGCAAAAATAACATTCAAACACATCAACTATTATAAAATGCACACACACACTCCTATGACGCCTATATGCAGGGACCCTTAAGCTATAGACTAGTCTACACGACTAGGCAACCTAATTCTCTATAACCATTGTCTCTGATACCATTCTGTCACACCCCAGCATGGCGGAATATGGGGCGCGACGTATAGATATCATCACAACATGGCGTGTCTATAGAGATAACTATATGCAATAAGAAATATCATAAAATGGTGACACCAAAGTCATGACAATATCTCATCAAATGCAGGAGTCTTGGTAAGTAGGTAACAGTCCTACCGCTTACCCAAGACAAACAAATAACATAACCAAACAAAAATATGTGTGCCACAGTATCACTTATTAAATGAACAAATAAAAACTAAGAAGGAAACGGGGATATCCTTCTATATGCATTCCTACACTCTCCAAATCCTAGCCACTTAAGTTCTCATCCTTCTCAACTATCCCACATGAAAATGACACTAAAATCTGTCAACATAAAGTTGGTGAGAACATAGGTTTAAGTTATCAAAATATCTTAAGAAACCTTGTCAACCGCTGTAAATAAGTTGAAGAGAACAAGTTAAAGGAATGGACCATAATGTGATAATCATGTTACATACAACTACAATCAAAGCACAATTATAACAATCAAGAACACACAATAAGAACAATGCACCACACTATTAACAATCAAGAAGTATCCCGTCACACACATAAGAACACACATCACACTATCCGGATCTTTCCCACACCACCTGTGGAAGATGAACTATATCCCGTCGAGATATCTTGCCTCCGAAGAGACGATGCACAAGTACTCAGGACGGATCGTGCCCCACGAACCAAGAACTCAGAACCAAGAACTCAGGACGGATCGTGCCCCACGCTCCACACACATCACAACTGGTCCCATAGACGCCCATACATCTATGTACCAATCCCATTCATAAAACAAACAAGATTCACATATCAGAACACATATCAAAGCACATATGAGAATACATAAGCACGCAAGTCACACAATATCACATTTATGTCCACACATTTTAAAACATAGTACTAAGTCATGTTAAATAACATTGCAAGTGTCATCTCCATCCTATACTGGAAAAACATTTAAAAACGTAGCAAAATGGGACTATGAACTCACCTGAATGTTTCTCCAAAGTCCTCGTACTAGCAACAAGCTAACAAACCAAAAACACGAAATCAATACATGAACCAATCACTAAGATGGCTCATCAACCTATGATGGACATCTAGCCTATTCCCATATAAATACCTCATTGATAAGCTCTAATCACCCCATTACCCTTCCTTAACAAGTCCTTAACTTGGTTAAGTTTAATAACTATCTCGTTCATATTTTACACAAAACAGTCCCAGTTTTTAGGTCTCAAAACTTTAAGTCAAACGTCCACTTAAACATACCCATGGTTTCTGTAAAAGGAATATTAATACTTTTACATGTGTTAGCTAAAACCTCCCACTTGACCTAACCTTAAAGCTACTGTTAAGGCCCCGATATATGTGTGTATATTGCTACCTATCCAGAATTCTCTGATTTTAAACGTATGAAAAGTTTGTTACAATTAAGGGGTCTTACCCTAAACCACAACCTTAGCCCAAGTGCAGATACTTACTACAATATATAAACCATCTCTCATTTTCGTGAGAAGATCCCAATGCAACCCTAAGTACCCCAAACAACCCAAAACATAAAAAGAAAACAGGCTGAATTCAAAACTGTTTTGACCTCCGACTGCTGTAACCTGTTTTTGACCCACTTCCTGACCTCCAATTTAGTTCTCGTTTCTTGCATTGGAAAGCCACTTCAATTACCTTTTCAGGGATACTTGGATCGCATCTTGAATGTTCTTAGAAATCCCGATATGATCAAAACAATTGACTCAAAATTCTGCCCCGTTTTTTAAAAACAGGTTTAACAAAATACCACATTAATTAACCCTAATTCCTCTAATTACAAGCCCTAATTCATGTAATCATCATAATATGATTAATATAACATTAATTTACTGTTTTTAAAATTAAACCTAACCTAAATCCATCATAGATGATTAAAGAAAACATAAAGAAACAATTTAATTAAAAAGGTTTATGAAGGTTTTTACCTTTAATTCAATGGAAGATAAAAAAATACAGAAAACCCTAAAACCTCTCTGTGAAACCGTCGACCTCTTCTTTTTCTCCAGGTTTTATGAATTTTGTTTAGTAATAAACATTATATAGGATGTGATAACCCATTCCTAGCCCAACCCAAAAACCCCTTTCCTTTTTTTTCTCCTTTTTTTCCCTTTTTCCTTTTTTCTTCCTTTTCTTGCGTCCAAACCGACTTAAACCCTCCTTAATTTCGTTTTTTTTATTTTATTATTAATATATGTATTAATAACATTACCTAAATATTCCTTAATTTATTTCAGCTCCTAAAGCCTCCAAAACCTCAAAACCGTAAAACTAGTCAGTTTTTACGCGTTTTACCGTAAAAGACGTAAAATATACACTTTTATAAAAAATCTCAAATTTTGAAATAAACTTTATAACTAAGTCCTAAATGACTTAAAACCATCCCGAAAAATATCCATATGACTAATTACCTCATCCGAGACCTCTAAATGCTAAACCGTAAATCGTAAAAAAAATACTATTACTATAATACTTATACGTATACGTAAACACCAAAATATCACCATTTTCATTTCATAGTCACCACTTGTGAGCTCATGAACATGAAATAACCGTTCCTCGATTTACTTATGAGTACTTCTATACTTATAAACGATAACCACACCAACCTCAGTCACACAAAATAAACATGTAATCACACAATCAAGTAAGCACACATAAAGTAACCTAAAAGTAAGACCTAGTGACAAATCCAAAACCTAGGGTTGTCACACTAAGATATGGTTCGGTTGGCTAACTCAAGGGTCATCCTAGTGGGAGTGAGCTCGGGAAGAGAGAGTTTTTTCCAAACCGATAAAGGCATGAGGTTTATGCTTGCCCCTAGATCCGCCAAAGCCATGCAATTTTCTACACCGGGAAAATTACAAGGTATCAAGAAGCGCCCCGGATCTCCAAGTTTTATTGGTAAGGTTTTAAGTAGCACGGCGGAACAATTTTCATTAAGGGACGTGTTGGGCAAATCAACCAATTTTTCCTTGTTTAAGAATAAATCCTTGAACATCTTAGCAAACTTTGGCATATAAGCAAGAGCTTCCGCAAAGGATATGTTGATGTTGAGTTGCTTGAACATCCTTAAGAAATTTGAGACTTGGATGTCATCCTTGTTCTTTAACTTGTCCTTTTTCAACCTTGAAGGATATGGAAGAGTTGGTTTTGGTGTAGGTGGAATAGGTGTGGTAGTGGAAGATTTGTCTTTGTTAGCTTCTTCATTGGGAGTTGTGGAAGGTAAAGGAGAAGTAGGAATAGGTTGAGAAGGTGTGTTTGATTGAATGGGAGCATTCTGAGGTGGTGAAGTAGAGGTAGAAGGCTTGTCACAAGTAGGGACAAAAGTGGGTGGAATAATAGGAGGCTTAGGAGGTGAAGGATCCTTTGTTGTCTTTCCACTTCTTGTTGTAATAGCATTGACATTTGCTCTTGGATTTGTTTGTGTGTTAGAAGGTAAAGCCCCTTGTGGTCTTTGATTGAATGCCATTAAAAGCCTATTGGTTTGTGTATCCAAGGCAAGTTTCATTTGGTCATTCATTCTCTTTTCAATTTCACGATTTCTCTTGTCAACATACTCATGAGTCTCTTGTATCCCATATCCTTGATTTTGAAGTTGAGGGTAAGCTTGATTTGGTATTTGAGAATATCCTTGATTTGGGAAAGGTGGAAGTGGTTGATTAAATCCTTGATGTGGTGGATAAAAGTTATTTCCTTGATGTTGAAAATTGTTGGGTGCCTTGTAGTTATTTCCTTGGTAATGTGGTCTTGTACCTTGATTCCTTTGTAACACTTGAGGAGGATTTTGTTGAATTTGGGTGGGTGGTTAGGGTGGGAATCCCGGTGGAGTAAGGTAATTTTGGGACTTGTAAGAAAGGTTATTGGGATTGATATTTGGCTTGAAGTGTTCACGATGTTCCTCTTGGTAAGCATAGCATTCCCCTTGATAACCTTGCACCTTATCACATTGTTCATAAGAATGGGGACCTCCACAAGTTACACAAGAAAGAGTAATGAAATTCACATCATTTGAAGAATTGTTCAATGAAAGGCTCTTAATAGCTTGAATCATTTCTTGTTGTGCCTTAAGATTCATCTCATGACCTCTATCCATATTTTGAATGATCTCTTGGTGATACTTGAGGAATTGGTTATCACAAGGTGTTTGAGAATTGTTTTGGATAACATGAACCCTTTCTTCACATTGAGTGTTTGTTTGAACCATTGCTTTGGTCTCAATGATGTCCAAGGCCTCTTGAATGGATTTACGATGAATATTCCCTCCCGCGGAAGCATTGAGTGAATCTTGGTGATGAGGTTTAAGGCCATCATAGAAAGTATTGATTTGGTGAACTTCATCCAATCCATTGTTAGGGCATCGCCTCAATAACTCTCTAAACTCCTCCCAAGCATCACTAAAGGATTGACTAGGTTTTTGTTGAAAGCCTATAATTAAGTTCCTCAAAGCCGTGGTCTTAGATGGGGGAAAGAACTTGTTCAAAAACTTAGTGGTTAAACCATCCCATGTGGTGATACTATCGGGTGGTTGGGTTTCTAACCAATGCTTAGCGGGTCCCTCTAGTGAAAATGGCACCAATATCAACTTAATATCATCATGTGGAACTCCATTGTACTTAAGGGTATTGCAAAGAGCAAGGAATCTCTTAAGGTGATCATGAGGATTATCATTCTTGTGACCATAGAAAGGTGTGTTTGAAACCAAAGTAATCATAGCCGTTTTTAGCTCAAATGAATTTGCGGGAATGTCGGGAATCTTGATAACATCGGCATATCCGTGAACATTGGATTGAAAACGTTCCATCAAAGAACGATTATCAACAGCCATGGATTCTTGTTGTGGATGAATCAAAGCACGATTCTCGTGATCGGCTTGATGGACGGTGGTGGTCTTACTCTTTCTCTTTTTCTTCCTTTTCGGAGGAAAAGGTTGTACACCAATCGGTATTTGTGCACGCCCGTGAGTGAGCATGCAACTCAATACGAAGAATGAGAGAGAAGCTCTCGTGTGACTTTGAAGAGAAAAGGATTATCCTCTTCGAGTTTCAATATGAAATATCCACAAGGAAATAATAATATATGTATGTACTACTTGGGTGTAAGACCCCCAATGAAGCCTTCCTTCTTAGAATACTCACAAGTGAACGGGGGGTTAGGTGGCACGAAGCACTTAAGTACCTATTGACCTTTAGATGGCATTTTATAGCACATCTCCTTTCTATTCACTTAATTGTTTGTATTCTTCGAATTGTTGCTTATTGGAAGTATTTATCTATTCTTGCTTTATTTTGTTTGATCGATACACGTGTCAAGGACCGGAACACCCCTCAACACGGTGTATTGCCTTGGCAATACTTATGGAAAATATGTAAATTGGTTGTTCTTATACGTATACGTATTTACTTATAATAATATATGGAAAATATTTTTGTATTTATGAGTTTTTAAGAGAAAATACTATATGTACATAAAAACCGAGAGAATCCAATAATATATATATTTTTGGGTGCAATCTCTTAGGAAAAAGATTGCTTTTTGGATTTTTCAATTTGTTTGGTCAATTCTTTAGGAAAAGAATTGTTTTGTTAATTTTTTAGTTTTTATATATTTTTATATTTTTGATTTTTTATTTGTTTTTTTATTTATGATACATAAAAATAACGTTCACTAGGTGAACGGATCCCAAAAGCCAATGAAAACCGTCAATCGATAGTCTCTCGTAAAGTCAAAGAACCGGCAGCGGCGCCATTTTGAAATGTGTATAGTTAAAGTTCGTTTTTCTCAGTTCTTAACAAATTGAAAGTCCTAACAAGATCGGGTTTTTAATTGTTTTTGGTTGGTAAAGTTTTTTGGATATTCTATTGCTAATTCAAACAAAACCTTCCTAAAATGAAAAATATCATCTACTTATATGTAAAACAACGTGCACATACCAAGTTTTTATTCAAATAAAATGCCAAATGTAAATTCTACAAACTATAAGCACTGGAAATGTAAATTCTTTGAAATTTAAATTCTAAAAAATGTAAAGCTAAAAAGTATAAGGTCTGAATGTGTAAAAACAGTAAACTATATGGACTTAAAATGAAAACTATTCAAACAAGTAACTAATTTCCAACTAACTTGAAACTAACTAACTAATTTTGCACAAAACTGAAAATGTAAGGACTGCCATTTGAAAACCCTAATTAGTTGGAAATATTAGCTAGGATTGAAAACTGATTAATACTTCAAGGACTAAAGTGCAAATTTTCACAACTTTTTAACAAAAACGGGTTCAAAGATAAAATAAGCTCGTTTGAGCTTATTTCTCAACCAAATTTGATCAAACCAACTACAAACGACTTAAAATCAAATTTTAGCTAGACCTATCCAAGGAATTTGGTTGAAAGTAACTAAAACTCTGATAAGTTGAATTCAATAAGAACAAAATAAGCTACCAGTTAATCTAAACTTGCACAACTAGATTTTAATGAAAATTCTTGTTAATAAGCTCAAAAGGAAGACGGGAAATCAAGTCTCAAGAAGAATGATCAAGTAATAAGCTCAGAATCTGAAAATAAGCCAAAATTGTGCTTATGTTGACTTTTGTTGACCAGAAATTTCAAAAAGCTCAAAATCTCAAAATCTATCCAGGAACACTTTTGGAATGAAATTGTGAAAGAAAATTAGCTAGTTATTGAAGTAGAAATGGAGATATGAAAAATCAGTTTGCCCAAGTTATAGAAACTTGCATTTGCTCTTGATCTTAAACTTTGGCTTATTACAAACTCAATTCTTGATACTGTACAGTTTCCTTATACAAATTCACAGTTCATATGTTGACTAAAAGATTAGGACTGGTTTGGAATGATTTCATCAATTAACAAAGAAATGCCAAGCCAATCAAAATCACAACTTCCTGAAATAATGCTTGTTAAAAACTGACCCAAACTTTTTTATTGACCAATTGCCTTTTTGACCAATTACTTGACTAGTAAGTGACTGAAATCTATTTGTTATGACTTGTTAACTAGAAATGAACAAAAGTTTGCCAAAAACTAACACTTGAAAATCAATTACAAGCTAATGCCAAACACCACTTTTCTGATATATTTGAAACTTTTATGAAGACTTTTTGAGCTAATGATAAAAGAAAATTAAGAGTAGTATCACACTAAGTTTTATAGCTAAAATGAAGAGAATGAAAACTAGTAACAAGCACTCTAACAAGCAAGAACTCTAAATGGTTATCAAAGCTAAACTGACTGATGAATGTTGAAAAACAGGACAAGTACTAGGCTATAAGCAAGTATTAAGCTACACAATCACTGAAATCAAATCAAGAATCAACTAGAACACTTTTATCATGCAATCAAGGAGAATTAAGCTAAGAATGAAGCAGGCATTCAACAATTGAGTGGAACTGAAAATCAGAAAATGAAACCTTATGCTTAGGCCTCCTTTGGGGAGTAGAGGAGCGCTAAGCTCTCTAATTTAGTGCTAACCACCACCTTAGCACTAGAACATACTATTCATCTACCAATCAACAGCTAACAATCATCAAATTCGCCATTAATGAACTAGAATTCTTCAAAATCTGCTAGAACTGGAACTGGATGAACAAAGCAGGTACAACAGCTACAATCTTCACAAATAGCTCACTATGATCAAGTGATGATCATAACAAACTAACAACATCACAAAGTAACAATGGTTCAAGTATGAACAGTATAAAGGTAATGGAGTATTTTGGAGGGAAAATTGAAATTATTATTGATTAAATTGAGAAGTAGTTACAAATGCTGGTAATCAGTTACAACTAACTATAACAGACTCAAGAGTGTGTCAGACTCTTGAGTTTTTAAGCAACAACTAAGAAGGATGAGAGAAAAACTAAAAGTGTGTGTGATTTCACACTTTTTCTACAATACAAGAAATGAGCTAATCTAGGGTATTTATAGACTGCAGGAGTGAAGTTGTTGGGGTTGGTGACGTGTTAGATCCAATTAGAAGCTTCCACGTGTACAATTCAGTTCAATTGAATTTTGCAGATTATGAACACATTTGGGGTTTTCTTTGTTATTGATCTTGAGTGTAATTGGTTGTGATCATTGGATTCGTCTCTAAAAAACGAGCAAGTTTCATGTTTATACCATCTCCTGAAATTGCTTCTAACTCAAGAACGATTCTGCTGTTGTGTTGAAGAAGATGACACGTAGCAAGATTTCATTGGTTAAGAGCTAGGCACACGGATCATTATCCTTAGTGGATAATCTGATTATTGCATGGCGCTCTCTAATTGGCTGAGAGAGAATTAGTGCGCTTGCACTGTTGAGATACTGGCCAATTAAATGTTGGCGGCTAGTGGGTAATAAATGAAGTGAGTTGGCAATCCGGGGCACATGTTTCTTGCATTCTCATTGGCCAATATTGGTTCAAACGGATTAAGCTTGAATAGACTTTCCAAAGTTGGCAGAATTAGCCCTTGTACTTGGCAGAATGTAATTTTGAGCTAGTAACTTCATTCTCTTGGCAATTTAAGTCCTTCCACTTGCAAACTTGATCAAAAAGCTCCTTTCACCTGGTTGTCTTGAGAGTTGACCAAATTTGACTTTGATCTTGACTTTGTCATATTTACACCTTTGGTCCTTCATCTTTGGAAGATTGTCAAGATAGGTCCTTTGTCTTTAAAGTCTTGTCACTTTTGACCCTTCTTTGTCTTTTTCATCAAATTAAGCTTGATTTTCCTTTGTTTACTTGAAAATGTATCCTTCTTACCTATTTGAGCACAAACACAAAACATACCACATAATTCCGCTTTATAGCATAAAGTTTAAGTATTTTTCTTGTGTTTTTAGGGTGATTTGTTGATAAATTGATATGAGTTCTTGCTCATATCAATGCCCTTCATCCTTCTCCAAGTATGCGATCATGTTCAGTTGAGGATGTAAAACTAGTTCATGATTTTCATGTCTGAATTAGGCGCCACTGGTAAAATTATAGAAGCTTAAGATGAAAGATAGGTGAGTAATATGATTATGAGTGTGTAAAAATTTAGAATACTGCAAGTTGCACTGTTAGGAGACGTATTAGACGTAATATAGTAGACAAGTAGGGATATGATTGGTTGAAAAATATGTAAGTGTATAAAAATTTCAAAAATGTACTCAAATAAATCTTCAAAAATAATATATTTATCTTATTAATTTTAGAAAATATACCTACCTATCTAACATTACAACCAATATCTCTCAAAAATTACAACCTGGTAGGACCCAGTGTTTTTCCACGGTCAAAAAGTTCTATCAATGCTAACCGTCATATTTTATCACCGTGTACAAAATTGGCCAAGAGAGGGTAGATTATACATGACAGTGGTTAAGAAACCACTATAAGTGGATAGAAGTTTTAAGGTAAAAAAAATTTACACAAACAAAGGGATTAATGCTAGGGGAACCAACTTGTCTCCAATAAACATAAGTGGCAAACATTGTCCAAGCATGCACACTTGCAAAAGCAAGATAGACATGCAAGAAATCTAGAGTCCTTTTGCTCACAAAAATTTAATGGATAAAATTAGTTCATTTAAACCTTTGTAACTCCCAGGTTAGCTCAACAATATACAGTTCAAGTGTCGCATCCGACAAGCCCAAACTAGGTCAAAAACGTCTTGGAAACATGCAAATATTGTGAGAGAGATGCATGCTATAGTGCTTCGAGGTCTAGGAACTCCAACAAACCCAAAGGAATGTATTCATCATTCCTATCCCTCACTCACCAGTGGATAGAGTCTAGAATCGTATATGAACAATCTAATAGTGCCCTAAAAACCTAGAGATGTCCTAATACCTCCCCTTAAGTTAAGAATACACTAACAAACTTTTATAGCTGAAGAAACAAATTTTTATTTCAAGATAGAAATGTGAACATTCCAACCATCATAAATAAAAATTTGTCACTTACAAATCTAGCCATAAGCAATCATCAATCCATATTGTTCCAATATCCTGCATTGTTAGAAAAAAAAACACAAAAGATAAACTGACATTGGCTAATTTACTCACAACAGTGGGTAGAGAAAGCCCGACAGTGGTTAAAAATGACAGTGGAAAAGACTAACAGTGCATAGATAAATAACATTGTGTATCCTGTACATACTTTTACAACATTAAGACAAGCATTTTTCAAGGATTAACCATTCAAATAATTGCAACCAAGTATTGGAACGTCCCAACATCAAAAGGTTTTGTTAAAAGATGTGACACATTATCCTTTATGTCAATATTATATGGTTGAGTTAAACCTTCTTCAAAGCAATCCCTAATAAAATAATGTCTAATCTCTATGTGTTTGGTTTTAGAATGATGTATAAGATTCTTAATTATACACAAAGCACTATTATTGTCAATATATATCTTAGTATGCATAAACTTGTACCCATAATCCAGCAACTAATTTTGAATCCAAAACACTTGGCCACAACATACAGCAGCAGCCACATACTCAGCTTTAGTTTTTGAATTGGAAACAATAGTTTGCTTCTTGCATTGCCAAGATATCAATCTACTTCCCAAGAATTGGCATCCACCTGTGGTTGAATTCCTATCACCATTGTCACAACCATAATCACTATCTGAAAATGCTACCAACTCCAATGGGGAGTCTTTAGGATACCAAAGTACCAAGGTATGATAACATATAAGGTACCTAAAGATCCTATTCACAGCATGAAAGTGACACTCTTTGGGGGTCACTTGGTGCCTAGCACATGTAGATACTTCAAACATGATGTTAGGTATAGAGGTTGTGACATACATCAATGAACAAATCATTGATCTATAATGCCTGACATTAACTTCCTTTCCTTCTCCAAGCTTTCCCCACAGGTTTTCTCTGTCCATAGGAGTGCTAGCTCTCTTCTCATTTATTGAAAACCCAAATTTATTCAAATTCCAGCCACATATTTATCTTGAGAGATAAAAATACCATCCTTCATGTGTTGTACCTGAAGACCAAGGAAGACTCTCCCATTGCACTCATCTGAAACTTATCAGTCATTTCCTTGGAAAAATATTTTCTCATCTCTGGATTAGAAGATCCAATGATGATATCATCCGCATAGACCTAAACTAAAAGAAAATATGTTCCTTTCTGCTTAGTAAACAAAGTATGATATATTGTCCCTCTCTTGAATCCATTGTCCACAAGATATGTGGACAAAGTACCATACCATGCTCTATGAGCTTAACGAAGGCCATACGTAGCCTTATTCATTGTATACACCTCATCTGGGTGCTCTGAATTTTCAAATCCAAGAGGTTGCATAACATACACTTCCTCTTGAATAGTTCCATACAAGAAGGCACTCTTCACGTCCATTTGCCCACAATGAATCTCATGCAAGAAGCATAGGTGAGGAAAATATTTATTGTTTCAATTCTGGCAACATGTGCAAAAACGTCTTCATAGTCAATACCTTCTTCATGTGTGTAACCTTGAGAAACCAATATTTCTTTATTTTTTTTATCATAATGCCTCTTTCATCATTCTTGTTCCTAAGAACCCAACTTACTCCAATAGGTCTAACATGTTTGGGAGAATCAACTAGCTCCCGAACATCTTATATTGCGAACTGGTGAAGCTCATCCTGCATTGCTTCAACCGAGATTTCATCTTTAAGAGCATCAAAAATCTTCTTAGGTTCTGCTTGTGATAGGAAACAAGCAAACAAACACTCTTGTATCAAGGCATGGTCCTCCTTCTTGTGAATATTTGTAATGAAACCACCTTGCTTGTTCATTTGACCTCTAACTTTGCCTTGGAGTATGAATGGACCTAATTATTTAGGAAGGAGGATGATTTTTGGTCACCTTTAAAGTTGATCCTCCCCCAAACAAGTTATCATAATTGAATTGTAGACTCCAAATTGCCAATATCCTCTCCTTTTTATGTATCATACCCACTGTCATCATTTAGTTTGTTATCAGTGGCTAGAGTCGGTACACTGTCACCATCATTGGGTACAACATAGAATTCCACAATTGGTGTGCCAGTGGGTAGAGGAGAGTTGTCAGTCGGTGGATTCTTGCCACTAACACCATCATTTCGAACAATAGAGTGTATAACTGCATCATTAGTAGCTGAATTCTTTCCACTGACATCTTTGACTACATTACCCTATGGAATCTTTTGTTCCTTATCCTCATCTATTTTTTCAGTAGGAGAGGCCATCTCATTCTCCATAATCCAAAGAGGAACATCCAAGAATCTCAATGGTGAAATATGCTCTGTGTCTTATGCTCTTGTAACATCATTAGGTTGTGTACCTGCATGGTTAGAACTTGAGGCTTCCACATCTGCATGGTTAGTCACAAGCACAAAAATCATAGACCTAGTCAATGGTTCTAAAACAAGCAACCAATTTGGACCAGATTCAGGATCACTAGGCTTATTCTCCAAGAAGTCTACATACATACTTTCAGTGACTCGCTTTGTTTTCTTGTTGCAGACCCTATACCCCTTATTGTTCATTAAATATCCTAGAAAAGAACCCTTATCACCCTTAGAATTAAACTTACCTAGGTTTTCCATAGTATTTAAAATCAAAACATGACAACCAAAGGGTCTAAAGAAATCTATCGAGGGTTTTGTTTCTCCAAAATAGTTCATATGAGGTTTTGTTATAAGACTTGTTAATTAAAGCCCTATTCTGAACATAACAATTTGTACTAACTACCTCAGCTCAAAAAGCAATGGGTAACCTAGCATCTGCTAACATGGTCCTAGCTGCTTCAATTAGAGTCCTATTTCTTCTCTTAGCTACACCATTTTGCTGTGGAGTTCTAGTTGTGCTTAAAAATTCATTTCTTGACATAGAAGGCATCTAAAACTTTGTTTCTAAAATCACCACAATTATCACTCCTAATGATTTTCACTTCATTCCCTGTTTTCTCTTTTATTTGGGTGATAAAATTCATTAGTGTATGAGCAGTCTTGTTCTTTTCACCTTAAAAGAAAGTCCATGTAAACCTAGAATGATCATTAGTGACTACTAAACAATACCATTTGTGACTAATGGTAGCCACTGATGTAGGTCCAAATAAATCCATACAAAGCAAATTTAGTGGTTTATAACTAGATTGAACCGATCTAGACTTGAAGGATGCCTTGGGCTGCTTACCTTTTAAGCATGCAACACAGGTATGGTCATATTCAAATTCTTTAGAGGGTAAACCTCTGAAAAGATTATGCCTAACAAGCTTATTTATGTTCTTAAAGTTAAAATTTCCTAGCCTTCTATGCCATAAATTACTTTCATCCACCAAAGCCTTAGCAAATAGACATGTTTCATTGTTTTGAGTTTTAATACCATTAAGATTAACAACATACATGTCCTTTTGTCTAGGTGTCCTATACTCAACATACTTATCACTAGCCATCTCAAATTATTTACTCAAAACAAGGCATTAAATGTTAGTAAAAAGAACTTTAATTTTTGTTGTCACAGACTTGTGACACACTGAATAAATTATATTTAAGTTCTTTTACCATAAAAACATTCTCAAACTTCAAATTATCAGTGACAATGGTACCTTTACTCGTTATTTTACGCTTGCTACCTCCAAAGTACACAATGTCACCATCAAGAATAGGAGTGAAATCAAACAAGTAAACCTCCTCTCATGTCATGTGCCTTGTGTGTCCACTATCCCAAAATCCTCTATCATTAACCTGCTGTGGGATACCCTGCACATAAAGAAAACTAATTAGTTTCCTTTTGAGATCGAAGCCTTATCAGACTTGGATCTGCCTAGTTCTTCAACTAGACTAGCTTTGTTTATCAACTAAAAGCCCTGCTCATCTCTTTGAGTCCTAAACACCCAATTTGTTCCAATAGGTTTAGTGGTGACCTTCTCAAGATATTTAAATCTATTTCAGGTCATAGAAACATTATTAAAAGTAGAGTCTTGTTCTTGTTTAGGTTTCCAAGTTAAATGAGATGAGGTCCTAACAGCTTGTCCCTTATTGCCCAAGTTTGTGTTGGCATTAGGTCTAACAGAGGCCAACTTTAGCTTGATAGCGGCTAGTTTAGGCATGACTGTGCCAAACCTAGGTCTGTCAGTGGGTAGATTATCCGTATTAGTGGATAGCCTAGGGTTAACATAGGGAACCCATTGACTGTTAGAAAATGTCATGGTATTTTGAAAGGGTCTTTGGCCATAAGAATTAGCTTCTTTGGTAAAGTAAGGTGCATGTCTAGCAGCTTGTGGCCTTGATTGGACAAAATTGTAACACCCCTATTTTTAGCTTATAGCAGCAGAAGCTAATTTGGGGTATTACTTCATAGAACACAAGTCATAATAATAGAAAACAACTTAAAAGAGTGAGTCAATCAATTTTCTTTATATATCATTAAAAATCGCGGTTTTACAATATGAGGTTCCCAAAATCTAGAATAATAATTTCAATCTTGTCCCTCTTCATGCCATCCTTATGTTGCTCCATGCTAACATTCATAATTTCCTAAAATATATGCTTACAAGTCAACACAAAGGTTGAGTGAATTCACAGGTTTGTAATAACAGTTTTGAATACATGTTTACCAATGAAACAATAAATTTATTTCACTAAATTCATGATATCAAAACTAACGGAATTCAAAGAAGTGACTGTCATGACATGAACTCATGACAAGTAACCTACATGTCCTAGGTTAACCATTAATTCTAATAAAGTAGGCTCGATTAAACCCAATAGATCTATTTACCCCATTAGCGCATACGGATGTGTTTAATGATTCATGAAATTTGGGAAACAAGTAACAGTTTGGACACTCGTATAATAAATATTTTAGTAAAATCATATAGTTCAAAAACAAATTTATTCCAGTTTTTGCATATATCCCCCTCACGGGTTATCAAATCGTTTACAAAACTTTAAAAGTGAGGCTATGAACTCACCTTGGCCTACGGAGTCTGAATCATGTCAAATATATATCAGTCACAGAAAAACAGCTTAGTCTCCCAAACTTGGGTCAACATATATGTATATATATATATATATATATATATATATATATATATATATATATATATATATATATATATATATATATATATATATATATATATATATATATATATATATATATATATATATATATATATATATATATATATATATATATATATATATATATATTGATAGGTGTGTAAACACCCATCTTTTCTACCACTTAATTACAATAATAACCGGACCAAAACGTGTATTTTATGTCTTTTATGTCGGAATTATGCGTGGTTTGTGTTTTTGTTGTAATTTAGGACGAAATTGTGAAAAGTGGAGAAAACACGGGAATTCACGGGCATTCACAGCTTTTATTGAAGAAAAAGATGAAAGATGGAGTCAAGAAGTCAAAAGTGGATAAAGAACGGAAGTCCAAGACCAATTCTGAAAATTTATCGAAGAAAAAGTCAAAAGACGGAAGTTTACTTAAAGCCGAGGAACTCAAGTCTTATTTATCGAAGAATTAAAAGACGAGTCCAAAGAAATCCCGAGCCAAAAGTCATCACATTCCAAGATTAACAAAAAGATTGAGAAGGAAGGACTTGATGGTGCAATTAACAAGAAAGGAAGGAGAGAGGAAGCTTCCTCTAACCTCTCCCCTAATCACCTATAAATACTCTCATTTTCATTTCATTTAGCTTTGTTGGCTAGATTGACAAACTAGTTCTTCCACCTTTCATTTATGCACCTTTATTTACTTGTCATTTAAATACAAGTTTTGCACTTTAATTACTTTTAATTCCAAGTAAGTTTTTAATTTGTGTTCTTTAAATTCTTGTCTTTACCTTTCTTTATCATTTGATCAAGTTCTTTTTATCAATCTCATTCTACCTTTCTCTCTTTTTGTTTCGGCTTGAATTTCAGATTAAGCAAGGATTTGCTTAATCCATTTGCTTATTTTGATTAAAGTTTCGTCCTTTTTATTTTCTTACACGAAATAAGCCACGAGATTGACAACCTTGTGTGCTTATTTGGAATTTTTCTTAAGTATTTTGAAAGTTTTCTTTAAAGTTTTGATTTTTAACTTTTGATTTCATTTAAGTTTCGTGTTTAAAAGTTTGAAAGACTTTAACTTTCTAGCTTATTGTTTCGTTTTGATTTCATTTCATTTAAGTTTTTGGTAACTGCTTATTAGATTAGCTTATTTAGTTCTTGTGCTTATTACCAAGTTGGTTCCATCGGAAAGTTAGGGTTTTCCACATTACGACGGTTGCAATTCCACATTCCGATAGTGACAGTATTGGGTCCAAGGGTTTTGCATTCCGATCCGGGATTGCGATAGGTGTACCATTTCCTCATTCCGATCTGGGGATTGCGATCGCATATTGCGATCGCTCTTTCCGACGGCTATTGAGGGTCACTTAGACGAAGTGCTGCCCAATTTTCCCCAGCCACATTCCGATCTAGGTGATATTCCGATAGGACACATTCCGATCTGGACTACATTGCGATCTGAGGTTGTTAGGTTATTCCGATCTGAAAAGGTGACATATTCCGATCTGGGTTTCTCCAACATTCCGATAGGTGGTGTGTTCATTCCGATGGTAAGTTGATCGGAATACATTCCGATCTAGGTTAACTTTCATATTTTGTTTTGTTTAATTTTTTAGTTTATGTTTTTTTATACTTGTCTAATTTTAATTCTCGTCACGCTTTTATTTGTAGTCATTTAATCAATTTACTTTCCGTCACGTTTTTAAATATTGCACACTTTCTTTTAATTAGACGTAGATTTAATTTCACACATTTCATATACTTGCCCTTTACTTTAACGACATTTACTTTTAAGTCTTTGCACATTTAAATTAAAAACCAACCAAAAATATTCTTTTCCACCAAAATAAAACTGAGTCACATAGAAAACTAAGATCAATTCGATTAGACCAACACAACGAACATAATTTTTAACCTGAGTAAAAGCGAGTTATCAAATGGCGCCGCTGCCGGCTCTTTTCGTGAAGATCAACAGTTTTTTGTGAGAGACACGTTGCTTTTTGGGATCCGTTCACTTGTGAACGTTATTTTTCTTGCATAAAAAATTCATAAAACCATAAAAATTAAAAATTTCAAAAATCCAAAAAGATTTTATCTTTATTGTGTATATATATTGTCTTTGTGTTTGGTTTTGTTTTCTTTTGCATTTTCAGGTGTATGCGTACTACATCTTCTAATTATCAAGAGCCCGAGCCTCAAGAAGATTTAGATATGGCAGGTGTTAACAACAATAATCAACTACCGCACCTCAATAATAATAATAATAACAACAATGCTCCTCCACAGCCCGATCTTCGGACCATGGAGGAACTTTGTCAACCAACAATGTTTGGACGAGGAGGACCGATTGCGCCGATGCAAATCAACGCTCCTGAGTTTTCGTTGAAGCACCACATGATTCAGCAAGTACAAACAAACCCATTTAGAGGATTGCCTGATGATGATGCCAACAAACACCTCGACAAGTTCATTACAATCACCCAGAGCATGAAGTTGGCTGGTGCCACAATGGATGAGCTTCGCCTACAACTCTTTCCACACACTCTATTACATCATGCCGAGAAATGGTTTGATCGTCTCCCGAAGAATTCTATTCACACTTGGGATGACATGACTCAACGCTTTTTGTCGCGCTACTTCCCACCATCCATGGTCACAAGCCTTCGCAATCAGATCAGCGGTTTCATGCAAGATCCCGATGAATCTCTTTTTGATGCATGGGAGAGATATAATGTCTTGATCGACCGTTGTCCAAACCACAACATGCTTCCGGTCACCTTGATCGATACTTTCTACAACGGTTTGACTTTTCGAGATCGTGATACGATCAATGCAGCCGCCGGTGGCACATTCATGAAAAGGAGACCCGAGGAGTGTAGAGAGTTAATTGAGAACATGACTACTCACCACAAGAACTGGGATTCCTCTGCATCTTCTAGGAACAACCCGAGAGTCAATGTTTCCTCAACCTCAGCAAACCCTGAGATGACCGAACTCACCCGCATGATGACTGAAATGAGCAAAAGTATTACGCTTCTCGCTTCAAATCAACAACAACAACAAGTTAAAGCGGTTGCTAATCCTTGTGAAACATGTGGCGGTCCTCACTCATACACCGATTGTCCTTCGACACAAGGAAATCCGGAAAATGTGTATGCAGCTTACGGCAATTATTCACCGAAAAATTACCAAGCTAGACAACAAGGGGATAGAAATCTGCTGAGCTACCGTTCCAACAATTACCTTTCACCCGGTTTTTCTCCTCAAAACCAAAACCCCGCAAACAACTACACTAGAAGCAACCAAATCCCACCAAGAGCTTCTAATCCTTATCACCCACCCACCCAACAAAACCCACCCATTAATCCCGATGTTGAGGCCATCATGAGAACCCAAGGTGAGCAAATCAAGAATCTGCAGAGCCAAATTATCAATCTTAAAGGAGATATTACCAAGCAAGGAAATGAGATAAGATCCGAGCTTCGAGATAATATTCAATCCTCTTTCAGCAATCAAACCAATGATTTGAAGAATATGCTTGCTAGTTTCTTGCCCCCTGCTCAACCTTCTTCTTCAAGTTCTCTACCTTCAAACACCGTCACCAATCCGCGAGCCAATGTGAGTGCTATTACTACTCGTAGTGGAGTCACCATTGTAGGACCACCAATCCCACCCCCATCATCTACACCACCTCCACCACCATGTATCCCTACTCCTCCTACACCTAGTATTAGTGCACCATTACCGTCTCCGCCTCGACGTGATGAAGTTCCCACCAATGATCCTTCAACATCTCAACCTTTACCTACACCTGCACCTTCACCACCCAAACCCAATATCCCTTATCCTTCTCGCTTGGGCAAGAACAAAATGCTAAACAAGGAGGACGCTCAAGTGACTAGCTATATCAAGATGATTTCTCAAATGAATTTCAACATTAGCTTTCTTGAAGCACTTGTCCACATGCCCAAATTTGTTAAAGCATTTAAGGAAATGCTTAACAAGAAGGAGAAGCTGATTGAACTCGCCAACACACGCTTAAATGAAAACTGCTCTGCAGTTATTCTTAAAGAACTTCCGGAAAAACTTGGAGATCCCGGTCGTTTTGTGTTGCCTTGCGTGTTCAACAAAACTGAAGAATTTACTGCCCTTGCTGATCTCGGGGCTAGTATTAATTTGATGCCTTTGAGTGTTTGGAAAACACTATCATTTCCCGACCTCACTCCAACAAAGATGACTCTTGAACTTGCAAATCGCACTCTCGCTTACCCTGTTGGTATAGCCGAAGACGTGTTCATTAAAGTTGGCACATTTACTTTCTCGGTCGATTTTGTCGTAGTTGATTATGAAATGGACCCACGTATTCCTTTAATACTTGGTCGGCCATTCTTGAGAACCGGACGTGCTTTAGTAGATGTGGCCGAAGGTGAGTTAATCCTACGAGTCGGGGATGATGCAAAAGTTTTCAAAATGGGGAAGCTTACTAGTTTAACTTTTGGAGGCCGAGAATCAGTGAATATGATTAATGTGCTAGATGACTTTACCGTCTACGAAAATCCTCTATTCGACTCTTGCATCGATAATCCACTTTTTCATGATGATGTGGATGATTCTCTCCCTACTTTGGACGCTTCTCCCATTTATGATTCATCACCAGTCTTTGAAACTTATGATGATGATGAGTCTAGCTCAGATTCGGATGATTTTGAGTGTACTTCTGAGTATCCCGAGCTGCCCACTTTCGATGATTTTGATGAGGCTGATACTCTCTCGAGCGATTCTTCCCATGATGAAGATCCTCCGCCATCACTCGATCCTACTTTGGACGATTACTCATTCGAGGAAGATTTCTCTGAATTTCTTAACACATACTTCCCTCATGAGAGTGATGCACCTCCTTTGGACTTTGAAGATTATCGTCTTGATCCTACTTTGGATTTGAAGAGAATTTTGTCCAAGGAGAAGAAACCGGTTGACACCGAAATCCGTTGCACGTATGATTTAACACCTCTTTGTCCCACTTCTGAGGACGAGGTTGTGCTTCTTTGCGGATCTTCTTCACACTCGGCTGAGCCGGAGTGCTATTTTCCCCTGAAGGAAAAGGTGTTCGATCCCGGTATTGAAGTCTTTAAGCCATCTCAGTATCCACCTGATGAAATAAAAGGAAAAATATTTGGAACCATTGAAGACATGCTTACACCTCTTCCTACTTGCTTCCACCGTGCTCCATCACTGCTTAAGGGAACCTTGCCACTTCTCTTTTGGCCTGCCTTGTTCACCTTAAGCTCTTGCTTATTGATGGATGAAAACTATGTCTTCGATCCTGGTGGATTTCTTTCATGCTACTTCCGTTGATGATCAAGGTCGAGTCAGGCTCACGACTCGGTTAACAAAAACCAAGCGCTTCTTGGGAGGCAACCCACGCATCTATCTTTTCGCTTTCTTTACCATAAGTGTAGGGGGGGACCCCTTTGGATTGCTATTTCCTCTCCTCACTTCTTAATCAGGGATTCGAGCTTCAATGATCCACTCTTGATGATTCTTGACGACTCGTGATTCTGTGTTCTACTTCTTCCTGGTTCTATCCTAAACTCTTTTCGATTCACTATTTTTATATTTTCTCAATATTAAAATAGGAATCTCTTTAGTTGTCTTTTCCTTAGCAAGATTTAAACAACGTGCACAATGTCCTAAGTGTAGGGGAGTTTCCTCCCACATGCTTAAACATTGAGGACAATGTTTATCTTAAGTGTAGGGGGGACTTCTATCGAAGTTAAGTGGTCTTTTCCTTGTATTTGTCCTCATTTTAACCGGAAAATCAATTTTTCGACATTTTTCAAAATTTTTGATCTATTGTGGCCTATTAGTTTTTCCCTTTTGTATAGTTATTTTCTTTCTTTGCTAGAATAAATGTTTAATAAGTGGTTTTAAATTTTCAAACGTTGTGAATCTTTTGACTCAACCCGAGTTTACTCTAGCTAGTATCCTTAACGTGTTTAAATCAAGTGTTGCTAGGCTTTTATATAGGGAGCTATAAAACGCGAAAGTCTTAACTCTCACGGGTTAAGAACAAGAACTTTTCGCAAGTTCCTATAATTGATCCTAGAGATTCGTTTATCAAGGGAACCTTAAGATGCGCTTTCTAAACTTGAAAGAGTCTAAGAATTTGCAAGATCCTATAGGCGACTCGAAAACCCAAAACTTTGATTTAATAGGCTAAGTATCCACGAGTCTCATTACTTGAGATTTTAAACTGTGGAGAACGAGAGATGATAGAGCCAATTATAAGTTCGGTATTCTTTCGTGAATTTATGTGAGTTAATTATAAGCCTATTCTCCCATCGCTTGCTAATAAATTTATCTGCTAATAAATAAGGTTGTACGATTTGAAAAGTTACTTAGCTTCTAGCCCCAGATCGTTTAAAAGTTGCTCGGTAATGACGAGAGTTCATAGCCAAGGCATAACTTATGAAGCGGGGCGCAAAGATTGGCGAGTCCGAAAAGGCCCTAACAAGGCATGAGGGCTCTGTTTTGTTGCTAAAGATCCAAAAGTGATGTGAAGAATCATTTATCGAAAATCAATATGAAGGATCGAGACACACGACGTAAAGCAAAACTCCCAAAAGTCATGGAGAAGTATATCCGAAAAGACCCTAACAAGGTATGAGGACAAATAGATCCAAGTCAATAAAGGAGGCGGATCGTTGTATATCAAAATCCAAAATAAAGATTGGAGAAAAATGAAGAAGTCGTGGTCCATATATGAAAAATCTCTCAAAAATTCCAAGTGAAGAAATTCTAATTATGAAGAGAAGACCATTATTTCATGAACGTCTCTCAAGATTTGAAGTATGAAGTCGCTGCCAAATATCGGCCCGAGAAAGGTCTCAAATCGCGAACCAAGTTATGCCAAGATATGAACTTTTTGATATCCCGAGAAGCAGTTTTAAAAGATTTGGTCCTTTAGCTAACTATTGATTAAATCGTGCACCTTATTTTCAGACTAAATAATTATCGAAATAAGTCAAACAATGCATCTTCGTGATCATTCAAGACAACAATAAAATATAAGAGATACCCATAGGAATAAGGGAGTCTAAGTGAATAATTGGCCCACATGAGTTCGTGTTAGTCTACTAACTTATAATAACAATGATCTCGTTTTTAAGCTTGGTTTGGAGAAAGTGAAAAGTTGAGGATGATGATTATTCATGACATTTTCAAAACCCAAGGTATGCTTTTTGATTTATCTACTTTGAATGTTCATAGTTTCTATCTCTTTAATAAAGGCCAACACGGATTGATTATGATGAAAAATGTAAACGTGCTTTGTAACTAATGCATTGCATGAGGACATTGCAATGGTCAAGTGTAGGGGATTTGATAGGTGTGTAAACACCCATCTTTTCTACCACTTAATTACAATAATAACCGGACCAAAACGTGTATTTTATGTCTTTTATGTCGGAATTATGTGTGGTTTGTGTTTTTGTTGTAATTTAGGACGAAATTGTGAAAAGTGGAGAAAACACGGGAATTCACGGGCATTCACAGCTTTTATTGAAGAAAAAGATGAAAGATGGAGTCAAGAAGTCAAAAGTGGATAAAGAACGGAAGTCCAAGACCAATTCTGAAGATTTATCGAAGAAAAAGTCAAAAGACGGAAGTTTACTTAAAGCCGAGGAACTCAAGTCTTATTTATCGAAGAATTAAAAGACGAGTCCAAAGAAATCCCGAGCCAAAAGTCATCACATTCCAAGATTAACAAAAAGATTGAGAAGGAAGGACTTGATGGTGCAATTAACAAGAAAGGAAGGAGAGAGGAAGCTTCCTCTAACCTCTCCCCTAATCACCTATAAATACTCTCATTTTCATTTCATTTAGCTTTGTTGGCTAGATTGACAAACTAGTTCTTCCACCTTTCATTTATGCACCTTTATTTACTTGTCATTTAAATACAAGTTTTGCACTTTAATTACTTTTAATTCCAAGTAAGTTTTTAATTTGTGTTCTTTAAATTCTTGTCTTTACCTTTCTTTATCATTTGATCAAGTTCTTTTTATCAATCTCATTCTACCTTTCTCTCTTTTTGTTTCGGCTTGAATTTCGGATTAAGCAAGGATTTGCTTAATCCATTTGCTTATTTTGATTAAAGTTTCGTCCTTTTTATTTTCTTACACGAAATAAGCCACGAGATTGACAACCTTGTGTGCTTATTTGGAATTTTTCTTAAGTATTTTGAAAGTTTTCTTTAAAGTTTTGATTTTTAACTTTTGATTTCATTTAAGTTTCGTGTTTAAAAGTTTGAAAGACTTTAACTTTCTAGCTTATTGTTTCGTTTTGATTTCATTTCATTTAAGTTTTTGGTAACTACTTATTAGATTAGCTTATTTAGTTCTTGTGCTTATTACCAAGTTGGTTCCATCGGAAAGTTAGGGTTTTCCACATTGCGACGGTTGCAATTCCACATTCCGATAGTGACAGTATTGGGTCCAAGGGTTTTGCATTCCGATCCGGGATTGCGATAGGTGTACTCCTCATTCCGATCTGGGGATTGCGATCGCATATTGCGATCGCTCTTTCCGACGGCTATTGAGGGTCACTTAGACGAAGTGCTGCCCAATTTTCCCCAGCCACATTCCGATCTAGGTGATATTCCGATAGGACACATTCCGATCTGGACTACATTGCGATCTGAGGTTGTTAGGTTATTCCGATCTGAAAAGGTGACATATTCCGATCTGGGTTTCTCCAACATTCCGATAGGTGGTGTGTTCATTCCGATGGTAAGTTGATCGGAATACATTCCGATCTAGGTTAACTTTCATATTTTGTTTTGTTTAATTTTTTAGTTTATGTTTTTTTATACTTGTCTAATTTTAATTCTCGTCACGCTTTTATTTGTAGTCATTTAATCAATTTACTTTCCGTCACGTTTTTAAATATTGCACACTTTCTTTTAATTAGACGTAGATTTAATTTCACGCATTTCATATACTTGCCCTTTACTTTAACGACATTTACTTTTAAGTCTTTGCACATTTAAATTAAAAACCAACCAAAAATATTCTTTTCCACCAAAATAAAACTGAGTCACATAGAAAACTAAGATCAATTCGATTAGACCAACACAACGAACATAATTTTTAACCTGAGTAAAAGCGAGTTATTATATATATATATATATATATATATATATATATATATATATATATATATATATCTTAACTCCTTTATAAAGAGAAAATAAAATTGGTTGAATGTTGAAATATAGCATGGTTGAAAATGACGTGGCAAGCATTTGTCCATCTTAACCTGTACATTTGTCCATTTTAACTCCTTTAGAAAGTTGAAATCATTTGTGGGCCCTAAAATAACGTTGCACCCATCTTAACCTGTACATCTTCCCCACGCTTTCTCCATCTTAACCTGTACATTTTTTCTTATCTTGGAAACCTTAAAATAATCCCCACGCTTATCTTGGAAACCCTCAATACATCTATTACCCTGTCACTCAAACGAATCAAACGGTGTGCAATCAATCCATCTATATATACAAGACTTATATAGAATCAACGAATCAACCATGTCACTCAAACGAATCAACGAATCAACCCTGTTACTCAAACGAATCAACGAATCATAATACTTTTCAAACGAATCTTATCAAATGGATTCATCAGCGGATGTGAAACAAAATCTTATCAATTCTGAGGTTTGGTTTAATTTTCATAATCTTTATTGGTTTAATTCTGAGGTTTGGTTTAATTATGAGGTTTGGTTTTCTTCTTTTTCTGGTTATAGATTGACTTGGAAATACAAAATGCTTTTGGGCTAATGGAGGCTGAGGTTGAGGAAGACCCTACTGTAGTGGATCTTGAGGTTGAGGTACACACTACTTATTAACAATGTTTCTATCTGCCTAATTGTGTTTGGAGTGTTTGTTGTTATCGGCTAAGGGGGTGTTTGGGATTATTTATTGAGTTATGATACACCAGATTATAAATGGTATTTTGAGTTAGCAAGATAACCCAGATTAAATTGCATATAAAACAAATCTGCTGGTGACTATTGATAGTGAAAGTAATGTCTTCCATTTTAAGCAAATTTAAAAAAAAAACTAGACTACTTTTTGTTAAGTACTTTTATAGCGAGTAGTTTTGACGTAAGTCTACTAAATTGTTGGAATTGGAATTGAACAAGCAAGCAGTTCATCTATTTTTCTTCATGCTGCGCCTCTTGATGAACAATGAACAATTTTTTTTTTGAAAAGTATATAACTACTTGATCAGCCAGCCACCCAAAGAGCATTTGTTCTATGTTTCTATTTCTTGAAAGGCATATATTCTATGGAGTTTTCATTAATATTTAAATACCAACTCATAAAAATATCTTTAAGTGCACTGCCTTTAAGCTTTATCAGATGCTTGATCCCAGTATTGACCTTGGGTGGTTTTAACATTTTTTTAGCAGAACACAACTATTATCTTAATGTATAGTATCAAAAGGTTTCATATGTTTTGATATGTATTCACATCACCCACTAGACTGTTGAGAACTTATGAACTTCTATATGAAATAGTTATATGGATATAAATACATGTTATCATTTACTATAACTCTTGTTGGAGCCCTACTTAACTTCGATCCGAGTTCTAGAAAGATATAAGTGTGTGTATCTACGTTTTGGTATGTATATATTCTTGTTAAAAGCGCGTGCATCTACATTATTAGTTTTTTACATGTATACGTATGCATATTGATATTAACGTGTGGTTTTCGTTCTAATGACGTCATTTGTTAAAACATAAAATCTCTAAATTATGTTAGGTAACATGTGTTTTGAATGTGCTCTATTGACTTCAAAGCTTATTTAATCTCTTTTATGAGCCTTTTGCCTCCTTTTAAGAATTATAAATACTGTTTGGACGACTCTTAACCAGTTTGACCAATTAGGGATGAAATGTAGCCCAAATTGACCCGAGTAGCATGCTATAATAGTTTTGTGAAAATTGATTATCTGAAAGTTGATTATGTTATCTGAAAATGTGATGTATGAAAATGTGATTATCTGAAAATTGATTATGTTATCTGAAAATGTGATGTATGAAAATGTGATTATCTGAAAATTGATTATGAAAATTGATTATCTGAAAGTGAGTAGTTACGTGATATAACGAAACGTGATATAACGAAATGTGATGTATGAAAATGTGATTATCTAAAAATTGATTATGTTAAAAAGTGATTATAGGAAAGATATTTACTGCCATAAATAGTTCCTGGACTATCATTAGAACTTAGAAAATGGTGTACCAGATTTTGAATCTTACTGTGTCACTATCATTAGAACTTGACACATAATGTCACAACTGACAAGTTCTAATAAAGTAGCAAAAAACATTGCTTACCTTCGAATGCTTCATCTGCTACTTTAGACTGTTGTTGTACTAAATCAATCCATCTACACTTGACCAGTTTGGGATATATCACTCGACCAAGTTCAACTGCATATTGGTTGTACATCTATATCTTCATTTTCTTGAACTAAAGATTCTGTGTCCATATGAACTAGGTTCAGTGCCTTACCTCATTTATTGTCATTACTATGGCTCAAATATAGTAGTTTGTACAAAAGGATCAAATAATCCTATTTGAGAAAAAAAGAAGTTAAATTGCATATAAAACTAATTTGCTGGTGACTATTGATACTGAAAGTAATGTCTTCCATTTTAAGCAAATTTTAAAAAAAAACTAGACTACTTTTTGTTAAGTACTTTTATAGCGAGTAGTTTTGACGTAAGTCTACTAAATTGTTGGAATTGGAATTGAACAAGCAAGCAGTTCATCTATTTTTCTTCATGTTGCGCCTCTTGATGAACAATGAACAATTTTTTTTTTGAAAAGTATATAACTACTTGATCAGCCAGCCACCCAAATAGCATTTGTTCTATGCTTCTATTTCTTGAAAGGCATATATTCTATGGAGTTTTCATTAATATTTAAATACCAACTCATAAAAATATCTTTAAGCGCACTGCCTTAAAGCTTTATCAGATGCTTGATCCCAGTATTGACCTTGGGTGGTTTTAACATTTTTTTAGCAGAACACAACTATTATCTTAATGTATAGTATCAAAAGGTTTCATATGTTTTGATATGTATTCACATCACCCACTAGACTGTTGAGAACTTATGAACTTCTATATGATAAGAAATAGTTATATGGATATAAATACATGTTATCATTTACTATAACTCTTGTTGGAGCCCTACTTAACTTCGATCCGAGTTCTAGCAAGATATAAGTGTGTGTATCTATGTTTTGGTATGTATATATACTTGTTAAAAGCGCGTGCATCTACATTATTAGTTTTTTTACATGTATACGTATGCATATTGATATTAACGTGTGGTTTTCGTTCTAATGACTTCATTTGTTAAAACATAAAATCTCTAAATTATGTTAGGTAACATGTGTTTTGAATGTGCTCTATTGACTTCAAAGCTTCTTTAATCTCTTTTATGAGCCTTTTGCCTCCTTTTAAGAATTATAAATACTGTTTGGACGACTCTTAACCAGTTTGACCAATTAGGGATGAACTGTAGCCCAAATTGACCCGAGTAGCATGCTATAATTGTTTTGTGAAAATTGATTATCTGAAAGTTGATTATGTTATCTGAAAATGTGATGTATGAAAATGTGATTATCTGAAAATTGATTATGTTATCTGAAAATGTGATGTATGAAAATGTGATTATCTGAAAATTGATTATCTGAAAATTGATTATGTTAAAAAGTGATTATCTGAAAATTGATTATGTTATCTGAAAATGTGATGTATGAAAATGTGATTATCTGAAAATTGATTATCAAAATTGATTATCTGAAAGTGAGTAGTTACGTGATATAACGAAACGTGATTAAACGAAATGTGATGTATGAAAATGTGATTATCTGAAAATTGATTATGTTAAAAAGTAATTATAGGAAAGATATTTACTGTCATAAATAGTTCCTGGACTATCATTAGAACTTAGAAAATGGTGTACCAGATTTTGAATCTTACTGTGTCACTATCATTAGAACTTGACACATAATGTCACAACTGACAAGTTCTAATAAAGTAGCAAAAAACATTGCTTACCTTTGAATGCTTCATCTGCTACTTTAGACTGTTGTTGTACTAAATCAATCCATCTATGTTAGATGCTATACATGTACAGAAAACAGAAAAGAGGATGCTATCATGAGTAATTTTGTAATTAGGACACTGAATTGATTATGTTAAAAAGTGATTATCTGAAAATTGATTATGTTATCTAAAAATGTGATGTATGAAAATGTGATTATCTGAAAATTGATTATGAAAATAACTTTTCACTTATCACAATCTCTTAACACTGTCCTCAAATACTTCCAGTTGTAATACAGCCTTTGATGTTGCTGCAGGCAATAGAGAACTTTGACAAACAGGATTTATAGCAGTAAATATATGATTTTGAATCTTACAAAATATCTTACGCCCTACTATATGATGTATTCGTCGTTATATCTTAACATATTTTGTAAAGATACCAGAATATAGCGGTTGTCCAAAACAAATCTGTCACATATATTGAATCATGGCTAACAAGCAACAATAAATGTGATAACTTCTGTCGGGATTATTATGGCTAAAAACAGCTGATGTCTGCTAATGGATATTGTCAGTTTAGATATGTGTCACTTCGTGTTTTGATGTAAAATGATGGATTAGTTATATCCCTTTGAGTTGATTTAATTGATCAAATTAGTGTTGAGTGTATAGATCTGTGAGGCGATAATTAGTGTTAATGAAACAGAATTGCTTTAGCTGTGTGTGATTATGTGTGTTGTAGAGTTTAGAATTGACCTCTTATCATGTTTAGTTATGTGTTGTATGTTGACTTGACTGTTTTAAGTCTATTTTTTATACACGACATTTTATGACACGGATAACCCAATAGGGTAACACAAAGTGTGGTTTCAGTGTGATGAAAATTGGTGCAGGAAGGCTGCGGAAATCGTAGCCGATGTGGGTTTTGTTGAAACACTGTTTTTTTTAATCAGAAAATATTTACTATGCTTCTAAGGTGATTTAAATGTTCTTGACAAATTCCTTTAGCTCTAATTGAGGTCTTTTCGCTAAGTTTGTAACAATAGTCATTGTTTATAGATGTCAGATATCATGTGAATATATAGGTGATTAGTGCGTGTCACAGAAAGTATGTAAAAGTGGGAGTCATCTTATGCCATGCTCCTTTTGCTCTATATATCTTACTAAGTTTTCCTTTTTTGAATATTTTATACTAAAAGCAGTAATTCCTTTGGGAATAAGTTTTAATGTAGACTTGTTATTTATCCTCTTATTTTTCCTCTTAGTTTGTTTGCATGATCAAAGTATAATATGCAATTGAGGAGATAGTTTGCGAAAATGAAATAGTGTATGTGGCTGTTCTAGGTCTTATTTGTTGAATACAGTCTTCTAGGTCTCTGCATAGAGTTGCTGGTCTAAAATAAGATGTTTAATTATCATGATACCATGTATCACCAGCCTCGGCTTGATGTCCTTAAATTAACAAACAACCCCTCGATAACAAAACAGATCATAATTCTATCATTAACTTTAGTACATTTAACATCAACGTATACACTTATATTTTCTTTAGCAGTGGGATCCATACTTCACAGTCGATACTTTTGATGCCCTCAACAACCCACATGCTTTTTATAAAATCGACAAAGTTCGTGTCCGAAATGTTTGGATGGATGAAAAGGCAAACAAACTCTACATTATCATGCACGACAAAAATGTAAGGATACATTAACGGAAGATACATTATCAAACTTTCTTCATATTTTCAAATATTTTTCGAGTTAATTATATTATATTCGCTTTATACGTTCTGTTATGGACTAAAGATGGCTGCTCAAGTGCCACATGACCTGCTAGACGTCTATAAAAATAGGGAATTGGCACAAACTTTTGTCTCTATACATCATTTAAAAATAGGTTATGTTGACCCTACCCAATACCCAAGGTTTGAAAATTACAGTTTCGCTCGCCATGATTGGATCATTCTGGTAGACGCGAAAACGGTCATCACCAAGATTCTGTCTCCTGATGTAAAAGAGTTTAGTGTGAATGGCTGGATACCTTCAATTCATGCTCTTCTTGGTGATAAAACACCAAGGAAAATGCTCATCGGTACCAAAATTTTTCTTTGGCATATATATACTACATCACGAATAACTAATAATACGTACTTTGTCGATTGCCAAAATATAATAGTATTTAATGTAATTGTAGATACCGTTGGAAGAGTTATCAAAGGAGACATAAAACAATATTTTGGCTATAAAACATGTGAACTGTGGTTGCGCGATTTGACGTAAGTCTCTTCATCAAAAAAAATTTAACATTTATTATTTTCTAGAGCTTACTTGACAACTAATGACGTGTTATAGAGGAGCTGATATCAAGTTTCTCGCGTATTACACACTACATAAAGTACCAGCAAGGTTGTCACGAGTTATAGTAGAGAAGGGAACCATCTTCATAACTCGTGTTAAACTTGTCAAAAACGACACTGGTATTTCCAAATACCAAATTATTCTTACCTTTTTTCCCTATTCTACGTGATTTTTTGACTTTCGGCTAAACTCTACCTCATACCCCTAATTTTAATAGGCAACTTTTTGAAAGACACGGAAATATCAACTGTCGAGTTTGACCCAGATATGAAAGAAACTCAAGCCTTGAAAAAGATGAAGATATGATATCGCCTCAGTTCAGTTCTTTGTTTTGCATGATATAGATCATACATTTGGTCTTGCTTTTTCAATAATTTGGTCTTTTTTACAATCAGTTTGTCGTATGCGAACAGTTGAATTTATTTCTTATGTTTTTCCCTTAAATCATGTTGAATCTTGCTTTGGTTGTTTGGTGTTTATCAATTTGATATTGAATTTTCAGAGAACTATAAATGTTATGGGGGGTCTCAATAATAACTTATTACGTTATCACAACATAAATAATGGGTGTTTGCTGGAGCTTATACGTGGGCTTATTAGCTTACTTGAATAGGAGATTGCTTTGTTTGACAGTTGACTTATAAGTAAAAAAAAGTTGACTTATTAGCTTACTTGAATAGGAGATTGCTTTAGCTTATTTAACTTGGCTTAAACAGTTGACTTATAAGTAGCTTGTACTTTTATTTCATTTTCTTTAAGCTGGAGCTTATATGTGGGCTTATTAGCTTACTTGATTTAGGATTATGGGATGGCTTCTTCATTAAAACTGCTTATGGAGTTTCTATTTTACTCTAAAATCTAATGTGCCAAACCAATATCTGTTTTCAATGGCTTCTTATTATAACTGTTTGAGTGCTTTGGAATATTGATTTTGTAAGGATTTATATACCATGGCTCCAGATGGGTGCATAAAGAAAGAAGTTAGTTATGAAAGTATTATATACCATGGCTCCAGATACTACGATATAGAAATCTGTTGGTATCTCATTTTGTAGAATAACTTCAACCTTTGGTGGAAAATATTCTGCTTTTAAATCGGTAACCTGTGAACAGATATCATGTTAAATAGAAGAGATCACAGACATTAATGTTAGTGTAATTTGGGTTTCCTTGAATAGCAAGGTACTGTACCAGTTGCCTGCTAAGGTCGTCTGATATGCCTTTAAAGAGATAGGTCTTATCAACAGTTTTACGGAATAGATGTTGGGAAATGCTAGATCTAATCGCCTTTTGGCAGGCCCTCTAGAACTTCCTCTTGCTGTAGCTCAACAGTCTTGAACTTAAGTTGCATGTGAGCCAACATTTGTTGTTTCATACCTTCAAGAAGTCTGTTCTTGCTTGCATATCTTAAGATCTCGTTTATCGAAAATCTCTGCATTCGCAGATAGTAGTACAGAGACACATCAGATGGAGTAACTTGAGATGAAATAATGGGATATCTGGCGGGCTGGGTATGGCTTAAAATGGGTTCTAGTTGAAACGAGTAGCGTCAGGATGGGTTCCCCATACTCATATTTTCTCAATTTTTTTTATGTAGCACTCTAAATACGATTACAGAAACTATGTTATAACAACAATAATTTAATCTGAATAATATAATCTGTTGAACACGATTTAGGATGTAAGGTGTAAGAATTATAAATACTGTTTGGACGACTCTTAACCAGTTTGACCAATTAGGGATGACAACAATAATTTAATCTGCATTCAATATTATTCAACCATATCGACCTGCTTACATATAACTGCTTATAGGAACTGTTTAGGATTGTTTATTATATTTTAGCTTACATGACTTGCCAATTAAGCCTGCTTGTTTAGCTTGCCTTTTAAACATCATCTTAGTGTTTGTATGACCATATAGGGGGTGTTTGTTTCGGCTGATATAACCGGCTTTTGGCTTATTTGGTATCGGGCTTATGTTTCATAAGCTCGTTTTTTGTCGCTTATTTGGAAAGTTTTCGGATCATAATGAAACTCATATAAGACGAAAACTTTGAAAATAAGCCACAATAAGTGAGCTTATGAACATAAGCCTAATACCACATAAACCATAAACCGGCTATATCAGCCAAAACAATATCTTTGGGTTATGGATGATGTGAAAATTAACTCTTCTTTTTTTGCAGATTCAAAACACAATGAATGGTCTTACAAAATCTAGAACCAGTATTCTAAACCCCATTCATTTTGATTCAAACAAAGGTACGGTTATTCATCTTTTATGGTTTTCAAACGAACTTATTTAATAAAAACCAAAAATAAAATAAAATCCAAACGAACTTCTTTAACAAAAACCAAAAACAATCCAAACGAAATCTCCAAAAAAACTCCAATCTTCGTTACAATCTTCATTATTTTCTCTCTGCTATTAGCGGGATTAAATATATACTACTAACAAGTCATAGGCCAGTGCTTGTCTGAAAATCTGCTTAGCAGAACGGTTTTTCTTTTTTTGGTGAAATATGTTATGGTTTTTGGTGACTATATGCTTTTAACTTTACGATGAATGTGTAACTTTTGGTTCAACTATATATTTGTCCAAGCTGCCTTGGGTTTGGGAAGGGTGTGCTGCAGATAGGAAAAACATGTGCTAAACCGACCTAAAAATGTACAGTGATCGAGTGTGACCACTTAATCTGGAGTTACGTTCTATCAATAATGAATTTAAGATACTTATAGTTAAAAATAGAGTAGTGCTCAATATAATTAGACTTCTGATGTGCAGTATAGCTTTAGTCTCTATGAGATACAGTAGTAAAATATTTATATTAAATATCATGCTTGAACACATTTCTAAACAATAACAGTAAAATAAGAAAGTAAAACAATAGCCTTTTTTTCCTCTTTTTTTGTTTGCAAACTGATTTTAGTTTCTTTTCTTCTAGATAGGGTTGTTAGACAATTTTTAATAATAAAGGTTTGTATTTGTGTTCATTTAGAGGGCTGCCTACTTCAAATATAAGGATTTATACTTTCTTTTTTTCAACTCTCTTTTTTACAACACTCACATGTAAATAACAATCTCTAATGCAGTTTTTCAATTTTATGCTAGAAAAACGCAAATCATTGTCTACTAAAGATGTTCGTGCAACACTAAAGAGAAAAAAAGGCAAGACAAACTTTGCCTATTTTGAAGAGCCTCCAACTAGGGTACCGTTTGGAACATTACACAATATCACGAAGACAATTGTCCCTCAAACCCGGAACATTCCATCACAAACACTTTAACCTCAAAACATGTCAAGAGACAAATAAAATCTAACACCATCGCCTCAAATTTTGTCAACAAATAAAGAAAATATAACACTGTTGCAAACACCACGTTCCTATAGTTCACTCTCTATAGGCCCAAGTGTACCCATAGACCGTGCCATTCTTAAAAGACGAGAATACCAAAGAAGTTATCGCCAACGACTTAAACAAAGAAAACTAGCGGAAACAAATTCTAGCATTGAAACACAAAGAGACTTCGGACCTACACAATATCTTTCATGCTTGACACGTGAAAGCACATTAGGTAATATATTGTAATTATTGTTCTTCTTTACATTGATTTTTTTAACAATCAAACTAACGCATGATTTGAACTTCATAACAAATGATCAAAGGAGTAGTAACGTATTATTGCCCATATTTGATCAAGAGTGCAATCAAACGAATGGTAAGCTTCTTTAAAGATATCAAATACAGCTATTTACTACATGTATTTACGTTATATATCTGTGTAGGAACCAATCTTCATGTACCACCAGCCATTCGACCAAGCATTCGACAAAGGAAAGAATACCAGAAAAGTTATTATCAGTGTCGTAAAAAAAACAATACAGGGGAGGCGAATGCTAACATAGGTAATATAACTTTCTATATTTTATACGTCTTCAAGGAATTTTGTATTATATTGCCAATAATTGTTTTAAATTTCTCACCATATGGCCAAACTGAAGACAATCCGTACGATATTGTATTCAATGATCTTCCTACAGAGCATCGTCTACTAGAGCAACCACCGTGTGTTAATTCTGGAGCAAAGAAAATAAATTTTCCAGTAGTAACACCATCACCTCAAGCACCAAGTTCCTGTAGTTCACTTTCTATAAGTCCAGGTGTACCCGTAGACCCATCCGATGTTAAAAGACGAGAATACCAAAGAAGTTATTACCAACGACGTATACAAAAAAAGATAGCGGAAACAAATTCTTGCATGGAAACACAAACATCGGTCGGAGCTACACCATCTCTTTCTGTTTTGCAACGTGAAAACACAATAATTACCATCGCAGATGATCACATTGAAGCACAAAGAGATTTCGGACCTACACAGTATATGTCGTGCTTGACACGTGAAAACACATTAGGTAATATATTGTACATATTGTTCTTCTTTACATATATTTTTTAACGATCATACTAACACATGATTGAAATTCCATAACAGATGATCAAAGGAGTAGTAACGTATTGTTGCCCATATTTGATCAAGAGTGCAATCAAACATTGAATGGTAAGCTTCTTTAAGAGGGTTTCTCATATTGTTATTTACTACACGTATTTACCTTATATCTGTGTAGGAACCAATCTTCATGTACCACCAACCATTCGACCAACCACTCGACAGAGGAAAGAATACCAAAAAAGTTATTATCAATGTCGTAAAGAAAACAATATAGGGCAGGCGAATGCTAACATAGGTAATATAACTCTATATGCTATATACATCTCTATTGAATTTTGTATTATATTACCAAGAATGTTTTAAATTTCAAACCAGATAATCAAACTGAAGACGATCCGTACGATTTTGTATTCAATGATCTTCCTACAGAGCATCGTCTACTGGAGCAACGACCGTGTGTTCATTGTGGAGCAAAGAAAATACAGTACGAGTTCCCATCTTTTTGTTGCATGTCCGGTAGAACAACTTTGAAACCCTTAGACATACCTCCTGAACTCTACAACCTATTCACATCGCAATGCCAGTTAGGAAAAATGTTTAGGAAAAACATACGTGCCTACAACACAAACTTTTCCTTCGCATCTATGGGTGTAAACTTGGACAAACGAGACAGCCCTAGGGGTTCTGGAGTGTATACTTTTCGCGTGCAAGGAGGGATCTATCATAAAATCGATCAATTGGTTCCTAGATATGGCCAACCAAGGTATTTGCAGTTGTACTTTTATGACGGGGAATCTGATTTCGAACACAGGTTAAAGTGGCCTAATCTTGATAAAGAGATTGTTACAATATTATCTCGCGTTCTTGCACCAAACCCATATGTTCAGACCTTTCGATCACTTGGTAACCTTGGCATGCTCGACAAGTATAGGGTCGAACTAAATGCATCAGTTAAGGTCGACCAAAGAGTTTACAATCGTCCTACAACATCTGAGGTATAAATATGATTATAAAAATCATATCTCTTATCTAAATATAAAATCATATATCTAACTTAAATGGTTTCATGTGTTATGTTATGTCGAAGGTCGTTGGAATTTGGGTGGAAGGTAATAACAACATCACTTCATACAAGAGAAGTATTATTGTGTATGGGAAGTCTGAATACCCTTCACAAATACAACCTTATTTTGCTTCCTATGATCCATTGGCTTATCCGATGTTTTTTCCAAACGGCGAGGCTGGATGGCATTCTCGAATACCAAGAAGAGGTGTAGACATAAGAGAAGTCCTTGATGATGACGATGATGAGGCCGAAGATGACGAAGGTACTAAATAAACTCGATGTATCTGATAATAAACTTTGTATTTGAAGCAGAAACATAAGAACTAATAATACTATATACACAAGTATATTATATTCCCATGAATCGACTTAGGTATTTCGAGTATCAACTGCCCTGCTTTACGCTTAATTATTACTAACTGCAATTATATATATAGGCATTTTGGTTAGTTTATTTCTTTATTCATCTGTGGTGATTGAATAGAAACCTTAGGATTATGATCCTTAGGAGTAAGTTAAAAGCTTAAATACAGGAAACAAAACAACCTGTGCATAGCATTATGTGGTTTAAAAACTTTGAAAGACATAAAAAAAAGTTTGGTTTTTCATACTTTCAGGAGTGTTTGGGTGCATATCTGACGAATGTACTAAACATATTTTAATATGCATATCCACTTGTCTTGTATAATGCCATCTAACGGTAATTTTGTATAATACATTTTTGCCAAGCTAAACCGTTATATTTTATTAGTGGCCCATGTTAATAGATTATAACAATCGAACATGCTAATAACAAACATGAATATAAGAGACTACTCAATATATACAAAATAGCCTATACAAACCTACCTTTAAAATTAGTTTATTTTGGCCACAATGCAAGTAATTAACATGTCGATCGATCTATAACAACTTGATAGAGTCCTCACACATCTTTTTAACATCACCGCACAGGCATTAACACAAACACTCGTAAAAAAATAGTTACTATGAGAGAGTATTATTGCTACAAATTTCAAATTCGGCCACATCATAATTTGATCTTGTTTGGAGGGCGATTGTTTCAACAATTTGTGGTAGATACATACATAAAGATAGAGACTTCACGCTTGCAATTTTGTGAAAAAAATCAATCCACAATTAGAGCCGATTTGTATCAAGGAATAGTTGATTCTATTATTGCCGGAGAGATTCATTCAAATAGACTTGGCCAAGTTATTGTGTTGCCTGTCTCTTTTATCGGAGGACCTCGTGACATGCGCAGACGGTTTTTGGATGCCATGACGTTAGTACAAGATGCTGGTAAACCTGATGTATTTCTAACCATGACTTGCAATCCAAACTGGCCAGAAATTGTAGAAGAGCTTTATGAAAGACAAACGGCCCAAGATCGACCAGACTTGGTTACAAGAGTGTTCCGTGGAAAATTAGAGTCTCTCAAACACTGGCTGTTCACAAAACATATACTTGGCATTGTTTCATCATATATATATGTTATCGAGTTTCAGAAACGGGGTTTACCACATGCACATTTTCTTTTGATTATGAGATCAGCTGACAAATTGGCAAATCCCGATCATTACGATAAAGTTGTATGCGCTGAAATTCCAGACCCGGAGAAACATCTAGAATTGCACCAATTGGTTTTAAAACACATGATTCATGGTCCTTGTGGTCACTTAAATACTCAGTGTCCTTGTATGGAGGGTGAACCAAAGATATGTCGCTTTAATTATCCTAGGTAATTCCAAGAAACAACGCAACAAGGAGACGATTCGTACCCATTGTATCGCCGAAGAGACAACGGTATTGAGGTAAACATACGGAACAATGTCCTAGACAATAGATGGGTTGTTCCATATAACCCTAAATTGTTGATGATGTTCAATTGTCATATCAATGTGGAGGTGTGCTCGAGTATAAAATCTGTTAAATATGTCTTCAAGTACGTCTACAAGGGTCATGACAAACAAGTTGTAAATGTTGATCCAGAAGGAGAACAAGTCATTAACGAGATAAAGAGATTCCAGGATGCGCGTTATGTATCACCCCCGAAGCTATGTGGCGAATTTATGGCTTCCCCCTATCTAATATTCATCCGTGTGTTTTGGCACTGCAAGTTCATCTACCAAATAAGCAGCTGGTTCGGTTTACAAAAGACGATGTACTGACCGACATTCTTGAGAGAGAAAGGGATAAAAGATCAATGTTGACTGCCTTTTTTGAACTGAACACTACAGATGAAAACGCGCGCCAATATTTTTATAAAGACATCCCTAGGTACTATACATGGAGTAAGAGTACACGCAAGTGGAGCCCTAGAAAAAAAGGGAAAATGAGAGGGAGAATGGTTTCCGCTAATCCTGCTGAAGGAGAGCGATTCTATCTACGTGTATTGTTGCAACATGTTAAAGGCCCTACAGGATTTAAATATCTTTACACAGTCAACAACGTATTGTACAATACATTTAGTAGAGCGGCACTAGAAAGAGGATTAATAAAGAGTGATAATCACATAGATGCCTGTTTACGTGAGTCCTCTGCGTACGAGATGCCTGGACCTCTTAGAAGACTATTCGCAACTCTTTTAATCTTTTGTGAACCAGGAGATGTTAGAAAGTTATGGGATGACCATTATGGATCTCTGTCAGAAGACTACAATTTACATTGTACAAGTATAGAGCGGGTTCAAAATATGGTTCTAACGGACATATCAGCAATTCTACAATCCATGGGTAAGAGTCTTTCTGATTTCGATCTTCCCAACATCAGTGCGGATGCACGTGCATATGCATATGGATGTCGTGAAGTACACGAGGAAAGCTCGATTGTTGTACAAGATGAAGATATACTTGCTCGACATTCGCTCAATACTGATAAAAAATTAGCATATGATACCATAATGAGACATGTTGATGACGATTCTTCGGGCGTGTTTTTTATTGATGGACCTGGAGGAACTGGTAAAACGTTCTTGTATAAAGCTTTGCTTGCCACTGTTCGTTCTCGTGGACTTATCGCACTTGCCACCGCTTCGTCAGGAGCTGCTGCAAATAACATGACATGGGGCTAAACTGCTCATTCGCGATTTAAGATTCCTATCAATCTTACTACAAGCTCAATATGCACCGTCAAAAAACAAAGTGGCCTTGCTAAACTACTTTGTCAAGCAAAGTTAATAATATGGGATGAAGCATCAATGGCTAAAAGACAAGCTGTAGAGGCGGTAGATCGAACTATGCAAGATATTACCGAGGTAAAACTTCCTTTCGGTGGCAAGATAATGGTTTTGGGAGGGGACTTTAGACAGGTTTTACCGGTCGCAAGACACGGAACACGAGCCCAGATTGTAGATTCAAGTCTACGAATGTCACCGCTTTGGTCTATAATTAAAAAAATGAGGTTAACCATAAACATGAGGGCTCGAACAGACCCATAGTTTTCAAACTTTCTATTACGAGTCGGTGACGGAGTTGAAGAGGTCATCGACGAAAACTACATACGTATACCCGATGACATGACAATTCCATACACTACCGAGGCTGCCTCAAAGGATGCATTGATCAATGAAATATTTCCTTCCTTTGCTAACAACGTTGATATAGTTTCAAGAGCAATATTATAACCTAAAAATGAACACGTTGACGGCATTAATGACATGTTGATAGATAGATTTCCTGGGGAAGAAAAGGTTTACTATAGTTTTGATGAAGCGGAAGACGACCCACAAAACTTCTATCCTCTTGAATTCTTAAACTCTCTCAACGTGAGCGGATTGCCACCACATTACTTGCGTTTGAAAATTGGATGCCCGATTATCCTTTTAAGGAATCTCGATCCGGCAAATGGATTATGTAATGGTACGAGGTTGATATGCAAACGCTTTGATCCTAATGTTATCGATGCTGAAATTGTTGTCGGGCAGCATGTTGGAGTTAGAGTGCTCTTGCCAAGAATTCCTCTAACTCCATCAGAAGAAGATATGTTCCCTTTCAAGCTAAAGAGGACGCAATTTCCTGTCCGCCTTTGCTTTGCGATGACAATCAATAAAGCTCAGGGGCAAACAATTCCAAATGTGGGTGTCTATTTGCCTGACTCTGTTTTCTCCCATGGCCAACTTTATGTAGCATTGTCTAGAGGGATATCACGATCAACAACCAAAGTTTTAGTGAAGCCAGTTAAGCAGTTTGCCGAAGAAGGAGTGCACACCTCAAATGTTGTATACCAAGAAGTTTTGCGCGATGATTAACAGTCGTTACATTTGATCATTTGTTGTTTGACGTTTAATTTTAATAACTGCTTTTTAATATGTTGTTTTGTATTAGATATTTTATTTAAAACTGAATTATCACATGCTAGCACATTTTGCAATTATACTTGAATATTACCACGATATAATGTTTCGTTAATTATCTGTCGCTAGGCAATTCCGCCGCTATGCGCGGGTACTCGCCTAATATATATATATATATATATATATATATATATATATATATATATATATATATATATATATATATATATATATATATATATATATATATATATATATATATATATATATATATATATATATATATATATATATATATATATATATATATATATATATATATATATATACATATATATATATATATATATATATATATATATATATATATATATATATATATATATATATATATATATATATATATATACATATATATATATATACATATATATATATACATATATATATATATATACATATATATATATATATATATATATATATATATACATATATATATATATATATATATATATATATATATATATATATATATATATATATATATATATATATATATATATATATATATATATATATATATTATATATATATATATATATATATATATATATATATAGGGGAGAGATCAAATAAAAAGACTTTTTTTTGTGAGAAGGATAAGAAGGATTTTCAGCCATTGATTTAAAATCAATGGATGAGATTAAATCAAAATCCTAACAAACTAACTAACTAACTAACTAACTAACAATCTAAACGTGTTTTTTTAAAGTTCTTCAAAAATTATGAAAAAATTCCAGTAGATCGGGTATGTTGGTGCAAAAAACTTTTGTGAAAAAAGTTTTTTTAATTTGAAGTTTTTTACGTTTTTTTAATGCACAAAAACGGAATGTTGATGCACAAAAACGTTTTCTTTTACGTTTTTTAGGTTTTTTGTGCATCAAGATTTCATTTTTATGCCCAACTTCTTTCATCTTTTTGCTTTAAAATATGATTCCGCATCAAACTATAATAAATTGAAAATTTTTTGAATGAAAAAATTTTGTACACCAAAATACATGTGTTTGTGCATTAAATTTTGTTTTTTGTGCATCAGAAAAACGTAAAAAACTCAAAATTAAAAAACGTTTGTTCACAACTTTTTTAGGCACCAACAAATCCGACCATTTGGAATTTTTTCAGAATTTTTTGAAGACTTTTTTAAAATCGTGTTTTGGTGGTTAGTTAGTTAGTTAGTTAAGAATATGGATTGATCTTATCCATTGATTTTAAATGATTGGCTAAAAATCCTTCTTATCCTTCTCACCAAAAAAAGTCTTTTTATTTTAACTCTCCCCTATATATATATATATATATATATATATATATATATATATATATATATATATATATATGTATATGTATATATATATCTATATATATATGTATATATATATATATATATATATATATATATATATATATATATATACGTATATATATATATACGTATATATATATATATATACGTATATATATATACATATATATATATATATATATATATATATATATATATATATATATATATATATATATATATATATATATATATATATACATATATATATATATATATATATATATATATATATATATATATATATATATATATATATATATATATATATATATATATATATATATGTGTGTGTGTATATACATATATATATATATATATGTATATACATATATATATATATATATATATATATATATATATATATATATATATATATATATATATATATATATATATATATATATATATATATATATATATATATATATATATATATATATATATATATATATATATATATATATATATATATATATATATATATATATATATATATATATATATATATATATATATATATATATTATAGGTATAACTATGACTTGATACCACGCCTCTAATCCATGTCATATGTGACATGGCAGCTATTAGCCAATAGTATTTTAGAAATCACTAAAATATCTTCATTTTCCACGATTTTTATGATTTGAAATCGCAGTTTTTTCTAAATCACATTTTGGAAACACAATTTTGAAAATTGCGTTTTGAAACGTATTTATGATATGGATTTTTGTAAATTGTGTAAAAAATGTTTCAAATGCATGACTTGACCTCGTGACCTATGCTTAACTAGTAATAGGGTTTACCACTAAGCCAGACTACTTTTGTTGATTTTCTATCCGAAACAATCTTCATAAATTCTTAAAAACCCATTGCTATTTATTATATTGATATACATACATACAAAAATATATATAAATCATATACACATTACGACTTATTTTTCAAGATACCATGTATACACATTACGGGTTATTGGCGTCTCATTTTTTTCACATTCATTCTGTAATTATGGTTGGTTGGATGGCTATGAAGATGCATAGTATAACACAACAACAACCCAAACCTATATTCTGGTAAGAAAATCCTTCCATCGTCTTCTTATTTTCAGTTTAGGTCTCCCGATCTGGTGATCAAAATCTGATAAAAGCTAATTTTTCTTTTTATTTCATGAATTTGCTCCATTTTTCTAACCGTGATATCATTCGTAACCCTAAAAGAAGAACAAAACACACACGTCCTTTTTCTTGAAACCCTTCTCCTTCTTCTCCTCAATCTTAACCCTATATGTAATCAAATCATCACTACATCTTCATCCATTACGAAAACCAAATTTAATAAAGTTGTACCTAAAGAGTTAACATATGTACGAATCAACTCCAAGAATCAACAAAATGTTCAGGCACCCATCTCCTTCGGTACTCAATCCTGCCCTAAGTCATTTTTATCAAAACCTGCACCAGCATCATGGACGAATTATAAACGATTATAAAAATTCAACTAAACGATTCCAAAGATTCTGAAGCCAGAACTTTAGAAATCGTTAGTCAAACCCATCAATAGCAATTGCTGAAGGAAGCACCACCACTAAAGCTACACCATCAAAAGAGGACGACGATGATTTTCTCAAAGAGGAAAGCATTCACAGCTGTAACAACAATGAAAGGGGGTGGTTTGGGTCAATCTACACAATCCACATGTTTTTAGTGTTTTACTTTCAAAATACATGCTTTCAAATACATACTAATCAAAAGATTACGAGTTTTGAATTCTGATATTTACTTATGTGGCATGCCATAGTGATCGCAAACGCGTACTAGATCTCACTGAGCCAGTATTAGAACTTGAAGAATAACAGGGAGACCAAGGGTATTTTGTTGTCACCAAAGTGGACCATCCAACAAACAGACCAGTCGTAAGTGATTTGGGTTTTGAATCTAAATGTTGGATTAACTTAAATTTCCCTCTCTTTCATTTTTTATAGCTTCTGTTGCTTATGAAGGTTCAACATTCTAACTTATCATCTGAATAAATTATACCATATTTATCTTAAAGTATCTAAAGTATTAATGAAGGATCTACTCATCGGTTGATTTCATGGATTTCTTGTAGCTTTGGTACTTCTGCTTTTGGATTTGGCAGCTCACCCATTCGGGAACGCAGGACCTATTAGCTTTGGAATCTCCAGGGCTTTGGAAGTTCTAGCATATGAGGTTTTGAAGCACTGTGATGTGAGGCTTTAGAACCTTGGGAAATGTGGACTTGGCGATCCCAGGAATTATCACCAAAGGGACGAATTTTTGAGAGCTAGGTCGACATATTTTTGCTATTGCAGTGACTGTTACAACAAGTATCTATAATTCATCTTTATAACATATAAGGATGCAAAAAATGTGCAGAATGCGTGAGACTTAAGATGTTTTTTCTATAGAATAAACCCTTGAAAACTTAGCAATCCACAACATACATGGTAAGATATATTCAAGTGTTGCTTTTTTACAGTTGTTTTGACATGTAGTGTTTTATGAAATATGTTATGTTGGCATTGTTTTGAAGTAATATGTGTCTTAGAATGTTACAGTTTTGGACGAAGTGATTAATCCTAAACAATTGGTCAAATTTTAGCTTTTTTAGAGGGTAGGTCAGCCTAAATGAGTGTAATACGTTTATCACTTATCAAAATTCTGGGATTATGTGAACCCAAATAGTACGCAAATAAATTTGAATTTATTTGAAGAATAAGTTCAAGCAAGTTTTTTACCTGATATTTATGCATCATTGTTGCGTTATCAGTATGATAATCACTGGCCTTATCAACCTTTATTTAATCTGTTTTATTTTTTTGCTTGGTGTTGTAATATTCTGAAGCAATTAACTTTTATGTGTAGTCATCTATTGTAGTAGGAGTGTTGTATGTTCAGCAATGGGAAGTATTTGAAAGTTGGATTTGGTGTATTCATGTAAAAGTAGAAGCAATGCAATAATAATTCCTTTCTGTTATGAAAGAATCACCATAATGAATATTATGAGTATGTGGAGGGTGTAGTTGTTCTTTTTACGCGGTATAATGCCTTTGTTGGAGAGGTGGCTGGGAAATCTAAAGGTGTGGTTAACACTGTTACAAAGGAACGTGTCTAAAAAGTCATTTCAATCTGGAGCTTCGTGTTGCTGTGATGCATGATGTTCTTGATGTCATGCCAAAGTTATATTTCTACCTCGAACAAATGGAAGAACAAATCAGATGCAGAAGACCAGGTAACGAATTATCATCCTTTCTATGTAGACCTGTGACGATGCTCGCTAAATATAACACGTGTAGTCGTGAGAAATAGATTATAGAGGTGCCATTGTTTAGCTTATCAAAATTTTCTAAATCCACCAATAACTTCTCAGTCTTTGACCATAGGATTATTTTTGTCATGTACCTGCTGCCCCGGTTTCTTCCGCCTCACCTTTAATCGAATAAAATTGATTAGTCAAAAGAAATTTGTTCTTTTCTATAATGAATTGAAGTTTCTTCCTAAATCTGAATATGTTTGGAAAAAATGATCAGTTCATACCAGTAAAGTTCTTTGGGAGATCATATGTATTCGGGCATACGGGGTGCACTGATTTTTTGTTGTTATGCTCACAATAATTCGGAGCATACAGAAATTATATCTCAACAACTTTTTGATAAGAACCCGGACAGAAGCGACTACAAAATTATGCTTTCAAAATTGGTGACAAACTATCCAGTACAAGTGTCTGGTGTTCCACATGTGATGATATCAGGGTTGCCCTCGAAAACCATGGCTGTTTCATTGCACTAAATGATAGAGTTTCTTCCAAGCTTCAAGATTCCATGTTCCGAGTTACAGAAGGGTTGTCTGATCTTCTAACTGAAACCAATATTAATAATACTGTCGAAAAGCCTTACCGTGGATATGTAGGACAGATTCCCATTGTTTAACTTCATGAAGGCTTGGGAATTGATTATGCAACAGATCTTGAGGGTGCTCAAAGTTTCATAGACACCATGTGCCAGGCGAAAACCGATCATTATGGTAAGTGACCACATATATGTGTCTTAGTATAGTCAAAATGTTCAATTCTAACTTCAACCATTCTTCTTCTATTGATATAAATAGGTTGTGAAGGAATCCAATAATTTCTACATCCAGCCGTATTAAGAAGTTGATGCACAAAAAATAATGCAATTGCAGGTATATATTTTATAACTTTAGGTGCTAAAAATGCTTAGGTAAAGTTAGGTTTGTTAATGTAAAGTAAGAAAACAAAAATTTGTAAAGGACTGTATTGTAACTATTCCGAGTGAGTGCATAACACGTTCATGCAGAATTAAGGAAATGGCTTGAAACAAATATCCATACTAAAATTGATACTTCAACAAGGATTATCTATGAAGGTATGTCAATACCTATTTCACAATATTTTTTACATCCGTAATTCACTTAGGTCATGAAATTTAGATTGCATCAAGTTTGATTATTAAAGCCAATATAATTTTTTGTTTTTTCTTCTCATGTATGTATGTATTATTGTTTGATTCATTATATTCATATGGCTGATGCTTTGTTTTTTATTTTCAGGTTGATGTATGCATGTTGTTTTCGAAGACGGTTCCACTAATGAACTATATTAAAGTACTTTACCAACAGCTAATAAATAAGCTCATACACCCTATATTGTTAACACATTCAGTTCCACGGTAACTCATATCTCTAGATCATGTTGGTTAAATACATGGTTCTACCATTTTGGCCTTACTTTATCTCTACTACTATGTCTAAAATCAGCTGCATGACTAGATTTCCAGTTTGGATGAACATGTCATCTGAATTGAAATCAACAACTTCGTCAGAAAATGTAGATTTCCCACGTAGAGATTTTGATACCCGTTTGTTTCTTTAGGGACCACTCTCATTGTGATTTTCCTCTTCAAAATCGTAATTAACATCAAAACCTAATGGAAGAAGTGTTTGGTTTTGGTTTTGGAAAAGAATAAACCCAATATTAATGAAATTCGCTTTTGGTGTCGTCTCCGCGCAATTTGAGCATGACGTGAAACTTTAGTACTTGCTGATATGAAATATAATCTCTTCAAATGTAGAGAGAGATCCATAAGCTCCTTTTTGTTGACATAACAAAACAAATGAGGCTTCTGTTTTGAAAACCAATTTCGAATTGGGTTCCATGATTATTTATTTTAGAACCCGCAAGAGTTACCCATCATCAGACCAAATCCAATTAAGTAACTGATAAGCGGGACAAAATGAGCTTATGAACTTTTCTATTTTCAAATAAGCTAATCTAAACAACCATTAAGTTTTTATTATGTTATTATTATTGTTAAAAGGTTTATTTGAATGGTTATTGTATCTGTTAATGATATACACATGCTGCATTGAGAGAGAAACTGGCGAAGATAGTCGGTCTGATTATTAAAAGATTAAGTTGGAGACGAAAGCGCCTGCTGACATGCCTTTGGAAGCTGTTGGTGAGAGTTCTGTTTTTTGTGCAAGCGAAGAGTGAAGTTAAGCAAAAGACAAGGATTTTGCTGGTAACTATCCGAATCACACTATGATGTTACTTCTGGTTAAAAATAAACTTAGAGAGGTATATTCATATCTATTATGATTTGTTTCCTGGTTCTTATGATCAGTACTTTACTTGCGTGTTGCCTCTAATTTTTTTTCAGAAATACTCTTGCATAGCCAAATAGTAGACGAATCCAAGCATATCTTCGTCTCATTTACTATCTCTACTTGTGTATACCATCGAGGTAAGGTTCCTTCTCAGTTGTTCAATATAACATGTTGGGGAAACTATTTTCACTAGGAACATACATATTCGATTTTAGTAAAATTTGTGCATTAAGTAATCTTCTAACTGATAGGATTTTCAACCTTAGTCATCTCAGTTCTTAGAACGCAGAGTTTTCAGTAAGAGAAACATAAACTCTTCCATTAATCACATGGATGTGTATAAGATTTTTGCTTACACCAACTATTGTTAAAGTTGCCATCTTTGAAAATTTTTCAAGATCAAAACGTCACATAATCTGAATTTGATGTCACACCGAGCCTTAAAAAGGTTATTAAAGATGCATATGGTTTCTCAACTGGTAACGATGTTGGGAATAAATTATAGCCAATCTACTTGAGCGCTGACAAGAATAAAACAAGCGTTGACAGGAGTAAAACAAACGCTGACAGCTCAAGCGTTGACAAGACAATGTCAAGCGTTGATACATTGAAGACAAGCACTGATGGAAAGATATACTCTACACGTTTATTGTACTCTAGATTACTTCCAGTAAAGATAGGAACAACAATGTATTTTCTATATTTATCTTTACCTAGAATAGTTGATATGTAGATTATTGTACAAGGTTTCTTATGTCTATAAAAGAAGACCTTTAGGTTAATGATCAATATAAGTTTTCATACGTAAACTACTTTCATTGTAAGCAAGTTTGATATCATTAATCAAAGTGAAAGTTTGTTTACATCTTGTGTGTTCTTGTTTAAGTGTTAATTCCGCATAACACTTAGATTGTCATATACATATACAAAGGTTTCTCTAAGTGTATTACTTGATCTAATCTCGTATACATAAAGCTAAATCGATCTAAGTTTGGGATCAACAAGTGGTATCAGAGCTTGTTGAGGAACTTTTGATCTTAAAGAACACAAGAACCCTAAAAATCACCAAAACCCTAATTTTCTCAAAAACCCTAACAACATCATGTCAAATCCAGAACTAACCTCCTCCCCCTCACCTTTACCAAACATCAAGATTCCCATGCTTGATGCAACCAACTTTGAATTAGGGAAATTCAACTTTGAACAATACCTGGGGATCTATGACTACACACTCTGGGAGATTATTGAATATGGAAACACATTCGATAAGGCTCAAAAGATTGCTAATGCTATTGCTGGAAGAGCAGCTGTTGCTGGATGTTCTGAAGCAGATAAGAAAGAAAAGCCTGATGATGGTAGAGATGTGTCTACTGAAGACATAGCAAAGAAAAGGGTTGATATGAAAACCCTAAATATTCTGAAACTCTCTTTGGGACAAGAGAACCATCATAAATACAGAGGTTATGAATCTGCTAAGGACCTTTGGGCAGCTCTTGAAGTTGCATATGGTGGAAATGAAGATACTAAGGAAGAGAAGAAGAAGCAACTCATGCATGATTATGCTGTCTTCAAGGCTCAACCTAATGAAAAGCTTAGTAGTGTGAGAAGCAGATTGCTTGATATTACTAGCAAATTATCCTTCATGAGGACACAACTTGGTGATGTTGACATCAATGCTACTTTTCTTAAAATTCTTGGTGAGGCGTGGAAAATTGAGGCAAGATCTATTCTTGCCAATAATACTCACAAAAGTTCCACGTTTGATGATATCTACAACAAACTGAGGCTGTTGGAAGATGAAACTCTTTTGGAGCATGGAAGTAAGTCCACCAACAGTAACATGGCCTTCTTTTCTCATAGTAAAGGTCAATTTAATAAGAAGGACTCCTACATGCATCCAGTTACTGGATCATCATGTGTCAGCGCTGGAACATGTCCTGTCAACATCTCCTTTTCAGACGCTGACACATTCAAAAGTGACTCACCAAGAGTTAAACCTGCTGGTTTGGATCTGGATACTGTATGTGCTTATATTGCTTCTTTGCCCAATGGTTCAGTGATTACCTATGAGAACCTTGAGCAGATAAGTGATGAGCACTTGGAAGAGATGGAAATTAAGTGGAACATGGCTCTTGTTAGTATAAGAGCAAACAGGTGGAACAGAAGGTTTAAGAAGAAGATGACCTTCAATGCAAAGGACACAGCTGGATTTAATAAATCCAAAGTTGAATGCTACAACTGTCATCGTATGGGGCACTTCATGAGGGAATGTAGATCTCCTAGAAGATCTGATGCTGGTAAATCCTCAAGCCAAATTGTTAAGGCTCAGGATCCTAAAGCCATGGTTGCAGTTCAAGGAATTGATGGTATGGGATGGGATTGGAGCTATTTGTCTAAAGATGTAGAAGAGGATAAAGCTTTGGTTGCTGAAATTGAAGAAGAAGAGCATGTTCAATATGCTCTCATGGCACACTCCTCCTCTTCATCTGATAATGAGGTATATGATGATGCTTTTTGTAGTAAAGGTTGTAGGTTAAATACTGAGAGACTTAACAAAGAGGTGTTAAGACTATTAGATGATGTGAGTACTGAAAGATGCAAATGGTCTAATTACCAACTAGCTCTCACTCAAACTGAGAAGACAATTTCTGAATACAAGAAAATGGAATTTGACTTAAAAGACAAAATAAACATCTTAAAACATGAGTTAAATGCTAGTATGGATATTAGAAACATCATGGAAAGGGGTAATGGTGAGTTACAGGCTAAGTTAGATGAGGCCATTAAGATAAAGATAATGTTGGCCTTAAAATTCAAAGATTTGATAAGGCCACACAAACCCTAGGAGAATGTGTGAGTAAACAAAGGGATCCTAAGGACATGGCTGGGATTGGGATGAAAGACTACTCAGTGGTTCCACCACCAGCTGGTGACTTCTATGGTGTCCAACAAAAGGACCTATCTTGGATTGGTTTGCCAGAACTCCAAGAGGAGGAATTCATTCCTCCACCAAGAGTTGTCACCCCAGTTGAAGAGTATTTTGTTGACTGACTTGAATGAATGGAAGAAAGGTAACCCTACCTTATTTTTTAAGGGTGGCTTGCTATGTGAAAGTCCTAATGAGTCAACCCCCATTAAGGTTACAAACCCAATCACTGGTAAAGCTGTTAACCTTGGCTCAAACACTGTTAGAAAACCTAGCATTACGTATGCAGAGATGTATAGGAATACTAGGTCACCTAAGAGCCAAGTTAGCAATGATGGAATAGGCTTCTTCTCTTCTAGACCTAGGGTTGTGTCTAGAAAAGCCTGTTACACTTGTGGTAGCTTTTCACATTTAGCATATAAGTGTGTCAACGCTCCCAAAGTCAGCGCTGACAGGAACAAATTCAGCACTGACAGGAACAAAGTCAACGTTGTTAGAAAGTCAAACGTTGTAAGACCCAAACCTTGTGTGCAACAAAGTCCACAAGTTGTTAGACCTGCCCCATTCTTCACTAGAGAGTCTAACACTCATGGAAAAAGACCATTTCAAAAGACAAATACTTGGTCTAATAGGCAATGGGTTTCTGTAGCAAACCCTAGGTTCAACGCTGACAAGGGTAATTTCAGCGTTGACAAGACCAATTCCAACGCTGACAGAAACGTGACCAGGCCTAAATATTTGCAACCACAGGGTAAGGGATCTAAAGCTTCTTCAAGCTTAACCTGGAGACCAAAGAAAGATCAAAACCCTAATGATAATGGAATTTCAATGACCTGCAACAGATTTAATTACATTTCAAAGGTCATTACAAAACCTATTTGGGTTAACTGGGTATTTCATTGTAACACTCTCATTTTTCGTATCGGTACAGCGGAAGGGTCTTTCAGAGTGTTACGGGATAGCACAATAACTCCAATCATAGACAACACATAAAAATGGTTGTACAAGGTTTAACAAACATTCATTCGATAAAAAGTTTCAAAAGCGTACAACAGGTCCCAAATTATACAGGTCATTAAGTTTACAAAACACAGATCGAATGAACATTTTTAATATTAAGTGTGGGCCATCAGAGTCGATCTCCATCCGGATTACCTTCAAGCACCTGAGATAGAAAACATGCAAAAATCATATCAGCGAATGCCGAGTGAATTCATAGAGTTTAATGAAAACCGTTATATAAAACAATCATTTACAATCATTTAAAATCAGAACACAAGTATAATATCGGAAGTAAGTCCACATATTGCTAGTCAGGCAATATATAAATCAAGCATACATCTGAAACCGTCCATGAGACCGTAGTCTCTATATTACCATGATAGGTAATATATTCATCGTTAATAGCGTCGTTATCATATATAGGATACATTTTTATTTGAATTAGGTAGGATTATTATTAGCCGCATGACATTGTTACCTTACTGTGAAAACAGCGGGCCGCGAACCCGACAAACAATTTGCCCATCTAAGTTAGCGTGTCGTCACAAAAATCACGCTATGGAATCTTCTCATACATAAATTCGCTTACCAATCAATGTGGTACGACGGGGATCAACCGTCAAGGCGCGAACTGGGGTGATCGTCCCCAAATAGTACTATCAAATGCATAAGCGTCTACGAAATCCCGGTAGTTCACAATTCATGCTAATGGGACTTTAAGTGACATAACCTAACTACTAATAATCCTTTTAGTCTCGAATATAGGGTCATAGCATCATTCGGGTCCATATCATTTAGCATACATTCGGGACTACTTGTGTTCTATTTTTATAAAAATCTAGCATGTTATCTCCCTCGCGGGTTTACAAATCATTTTATAAAATATTTAAAAGAGTGCGAGGCTATGAACTCACGTTGTTAATGAAAGGCGGATTATCGGCTACGGGAGTGCTTCGGTCACGGAAACTTATATAAATAATAATCGGTCTTAGACTCGGTCCAATGACTTTTATCAAAATAACAACATACATATATATGATTTTGTACATATGATGATGATCAAGTGGGTTTATAAATCCTTATTTACTCATTTTAGCGTTTACGTTTTAGTATCGTCTTACTAGTTCACTAGTTTTACCGATTTTACCTATTTTAAGTCCATTAATTCTTTTATAAGTTCTTTTACTTGTTTTTACCCATTTTATACCTATATGATCAGTATATATATCTTTCATGTTGGGCCCTATTGGGTTAAGCCCAAATAATTCTTTTTACAAGTTTTTATCTTATTAAGTCTAATTATTAGTCCAATAGGTTTAGTTAGCTCGTAAATGTCCGTAATTCTTATAGTTCGGGTTTTATCGGTTTTTACTTGTATTAGTTACTTATACATCAGTACATAACTTTTATAAACTTTACATTAGACGGGTTTGGTCGTCTAAGTTTTATTTGGCGAAAAACGTTAATTTCACGGCGATAGCCAAAAAAGTCGTAAAATCAAGTTTATAGTTTTTATTATTTATAAATATTATTTTTGTTGATCCCAAACTTAGATCGATTAAGCTTTGTGTATACGAGATTAGATCAAGTAATACACGTAGAGAAACCTTTGCTTATGAATAAAGTAACTAAGTGTTATGCGGAATTAACACTTAATCTAGAACACAAAGATGTTAAACAAACTTTCACTTGTATTAGAATAATCGAACTTGATTACAATGAAAGAAGTTTAACAGTCGAATACTTGTGAAAACTTATTATAACTGATGATTAACATTAACCTAAAAGATCTTCTTTTATAGATTAAGAAGTCTTGTACAAGAAGCTACGAATCAACTATTCTAGGTAAAGATAATAATGAAAAATACAATGTCGAACTTATCTTTACCATATAAAAATATAGAAACAAATAAACAAAAAGATTCGTATGAAGATATATTCCATCAGTGCTTGTCTTCAAGGCTGTCAGCGTTGACTTCTTCAAATGTCAACGCTTGGCTGTCAGCGTCCAACTTCTTCTTATCAGCGCTTGAACTCTTCTTATCAGCGTCTAGTGAACTGACCCATAATTTATTCCCAACAATCCTCCCCTAAACTTGATATCTATTCCAATGATCAAGTTTCTGAATAAATACTTAAGGCTTAGGAGGAATCTTACAAAAACTTCTTATGTTGGTGATAAACATATCTAATCAAGTCCTTGGCCACGTCACTAGTGTAATCAATCTCCAAGGGTGTTTCCTTCATCTTCTCCAGTACTTCTTTGGACAAGAAATAGTCAGCATCCACAAGTAGATACTCTGAAAACTTTGTAGAGCTCAAATGAAACACACCACAAGTAGAATAAAGCCTCCAATGAAGACTACTGAGGTCATCTTCAAGATCCTTCCATACAACAGGATCTGCTTCCCTTGGACCACACAAAGTCAAAAATGTGTGCCATAGTCTTATTCCATTTGCTGAAGTAGGTGCTTCAGCCTTATACTTGGCCTCTATCAATCTCCATAGATGCACCAAGTCTTCTCTGTCTATGCTTGCAAAGATAGAAATAATTGAAGTGAAAGTGTGTACCTCCTTCCCAAATCTGCCAATATTCCAAAATCCACACTCATCTTCATCAAAACTTATGATTGGATTTCTGGCATCTAGAGATACTACATTAACCAAATCTGAAGCTTCCAATGGAGAAAGCTTGAGATGCTTCCTTATGACAGTTTCACTTGGATAATACACATCCATATCTTTGGGAAATTGGAGAGGATCTCCTTTCTTCACTGGTCTTTGAGCAATCCTCATCTCCTTTTCAATCTGCATTTCCTCAGCAAGCTCCTGTTTCCTTTCTTCTGAAAGAAACTGTAAGACATTATTTTCTTGCACATGCCTCCAAATAGGATGTGCCCTGTACTCTAGCTCCTCAAAAGATAAAGCCACCAACTTCTTGTATGTCCATCCAGGTTGATGGCATCTAAGCAACTTGTAATACAATTGCCTTCTATCTCTTTTAAGCCAAGTCTTGACCTCTTGTGCATTATACTTCAAAATCACCTTTATATCATCTTGTACCCTGAGAAGAATTTCCAACCCCCAAATTTGATCTGATAAGCTCATCCCTGGGTTGTCAAATACCTTATCTTCCCAAGCATGGTACATTCTGGTGATTTCTGGAAGGTCAAAATCAACCTGCATCTTCAAATCACTCAAACTTTCTTTTGCCAACTCATCCCCATATTCAAGTCTTTCTGGATCTTCAATGATTTGAACACTTGAATCTGAGCTAGCTCCTTCTCTTTCATCATCACTCTCTTCCTCACTCTCAGAAGTGGCAACAAATGGTGATCTACCACTCCTCTTCAAATCTTCTTCCAAAAGTTGTGCAGCCAACTGTTTATCAAATGCAATTTGTGTTGCATCTTTCTTTGGAACATCTTCTTCAACCATAATTCCTTTACCTTTGTCTTTTGGATCAATGGTAGGTAAAGTAGATGAAGATACCTGTGTAGACACATCTTTGATGATTGTTGATGACTGGAATACATCAACATCACCTGCAGGTTTGTCAGCGTTCAAGTTACCTGTGTCAGCGCCCCGTTTACTCTTGTCAGCGCTGGATGTGTCAGCGTCCAAACTTTTGTCAACGCCAAGATTACTTGTGACAGCGCCCTTGGATGTATCAATGACAGGGTGCTTCCTCAAGTTGGTGAGTGCTTCAGCAACATTTAAAGATTCACTAAATTGTGAACTCTTCTCACTGGCTGTATGAATCAGCTCATCCTCTTCATCCTCCCCTTTGGAAGATTCCTCCATTCTCCTCCTGCTACTAGGATTCTCCAAAACAGTTACCCGCTCCCTCAATACTTGGAGTTCACGGCCCTGATTATTGACAATTTGTACAAGGCTGACATTTTGCTTTTGCAAGCTAATGACAGTAGCCGTCAATTCATTCAATGTCATAGGTTCCAATCTGCCCTCAGCTAAAATGGGGATTTGACCTCCCAAAATAGAATCATAGGGCATGGATGAGGTCTTAATGATGTTGGGACTGTCTTGACCAGCATCTAAGCCTGTGCCAATAGCCCCAGCCTCATCCATGTCACCAGCCACACTTGTGGAGGTGGTTCTCTCTGCTACAAGGCTAGGACCACTAGAGGAGAACACTCCAGTAGTCCTTTGGCGTTTATTTAACCTAGATTGTAATGGGGTGGAAGATGAGGTAGATTGTGTGGGTGTTGGTTGGTTAAGGGGTGTTTGGGATTGTTCAGGGATGTCATCAGCGTTGGGATTGGCTGTGTCAGCGCCAACATTTTGAGTGTCAGCGTTGACATTGGCTTGGTCAACGTCCATGTGTGCAGGTGAAGGTAATGGTTCAAGGACAGGCTCAAGTTGAGGTTCAGGGTCTGGTTGCGGTTGAGCAGCCTGAATTACTTCAAGCATGGCTTGGGTGAGAGGTATAGGTCTATTTGTGGAGATCATTTTGTCAAAAATTGTTTTCTTTTGCTTAGGGATCTCATAAAAATGGTCATGATCCCTAAGACAATATTCTTGTAAATCAAACACCATTTGCAAAAATCTTGGGTAAGCCAAAGTCATTTTACTCCCCTTATTTTTACACATCCCTTCAAAAATCATTTTTGAAAAATTATACCTAAGCCCACGTGACATACAAACCAAAGCACTTGCAATGGACCTGTTTATTTCATTAAAAGCAGTACATTTTGGACTTAAGCATTGAAGAAGGACATGTATCAAATATTTCCAATCTGAGGGAAATTCCTGCTTATGATATTTATTTAAAGTTTTATCAGCAGGAATAGGATAACCCAATTCCCTAAGACCTTGTTCTATTGTTGCAATGGCAAGGGTAGTCACACCATCAGCGTCATTAAGACGCAAAGCTTGGCGAACCAAAGCTTCAGTGACCACCCATGTTCTACCATGAACAGTAGATGTTAATGTAGTCACTCCATTAGCTGTTGTGGAACTTACATTATTCCAAAACTGTCTAATGTGTGCGACAGGGACTAGTGGTTCATGAGAAAGTGCATACCTTATGGAGGATGCATTTAAAAATGCCACCATTTGTGAATACTGAGGGAACAAATCATTATCAGCGTCCAAGTAAGCTACCATATTATGTTGGCTCTTGAACTCCAATGTCAGATTGTTTGAGTTGAACTTTGGTGCCATGTTGAAAGCTGTTTAGGTTATGTGATATGGGAAAAATCTAGGAGAAAAATGTTAGACAAGAAAATATGAATACCCAGAATGAAAAGTTAGCCAAATTTATAGGAGAGATGCATGATTATGATTGGTCAAAAATGAGGCAGTTATATTCAAAGAGTAATGATGAAAATATTGAATCAAATATAACTTATCTCATGCATTAATTAAAAGTAACAACTCCCCAAAAATTACGGCCAAAGATTAGTCAAAAATAACAACTTGGTAGGGCCCACTAGGTGTCAACGGTCAAAAATAGCCCATCAACGCCCAACGGCTATATTTTCTTGTCAGCGTTTGCCTAAAGCCTTGTCAGCGTCACGATTGGTCGTAACAGCGTTTGGAGAAAAACTTGTCAGCGTCTAAAAATAAAAATATTTTAAAAAGAAAAAGACCTTAACAAAGTAATTTATCCTAAGGGAAATATCTTGCAAGTTGATAATAATTACTGGGTGGCAAGCACTGTCCACTTATGCACACTTGCTTAAGCAAGATAGACACAAATGTCCTCAAGTGTCCCTTGCTAACCAAAATACTTACCAACAAAGTTATTTCATAAAATCCTTTGTAACTCCCAGGTAAACCCATAACAAAAATATTCCCAAGTCTCCCAACAGACCACAACCAATTCTAGGCCAAAAATGTCTTGGCAGCATGCATAGTTTGTCAACTTTGCATGCTACAGTGCCTCATGGTTTAGTAAAACTAACCCATACTCACCTGTGGACACAATCTAGAATTGTGATAAGAGTATTATAAGAATACCCAAGAGTCCTAAAGGTTCCTTAAACCTCCCCTTAAACTATGATACATGAGTTTCTCAAAATATATATGAACATTAAAAATTTATGTCAAGATAGGAATATAAATATTCCAACCATCATCCATAAACAAAAACATGTCCAAATAGCTCTTCAAAGATCCATAAGCAACTCTGTATCCAATGGCATAAAGCTAACACCACCTACACATTTAGATTGAAAACCACAAAACTAACATTGTTGCTGACAGCGCCCCGACAACACTTATCAGCGTTGAAGGAACTCTTGTCAGCGTTAGACAATAATATCTCCAACAACGGCAAAATAACACTTTTCAACGTTAAATTTTCCTTTGTCAGTGTTAGAAAAATAAAGTGGAAAAATCTAAATCATCACAAAGACCAATAACAATGCATTATCCTGTACATACTTCTACAAAAAGGTTCCAAAACACATATTAAGTGAGATTAACCATTCCAATATTTGTTACCAAATATTGAAATCTTCCAGTATCAAAAGGTTTAGTTAATAAATCAGCCACATTATCTTCTGTGTCTACCCTATCTGGTTGTATTAAACCTTTCTCAAAGCAATCTCTTATAAAATGATGCCTAATTTCTATGTGTTTGGTTTTAGAATGATGTACAGGATTTTTAATAATGCATAAAGTACTGTTATTGTCTACAAAAATCTTGGTATGCATGAAATTATACCCATAATCCAACAGCTGGTTCTGAATCCATAAGACTTGTCCACAACAAGCAGCTGCAGCCACATATTCTGCTTCAGTTGTAGAGTTTGCCACCACTGTTTGTTTCTTGGATTGCCAAGATATCAATCTACTCCCAAGAAATTGACATCCACCAGTTGTGGATTTTCTATCAAACTTGTCACCACCATAGTCACTGTCCGAATATGCAATAAGCTCCAATGGAGAATCTTTTGGGTACCATAAGCCAAGATCTGGATAACATCTTAGGTACCTAAAAATTCTTTTCACAGCAAAAAGGTGACATTCTTTGGGATTCACTTGATGGCGTGCACAAGCACACACAGCAAACATGATGTCAGGTCTTGAGGCTGTAAGATACATCAATGAGCCAATCATTGATCTATAGTGCCTAACATCCACATCTTTTCAAGCTCCAATTTTTCCCCAAGGGTGTTCCCTATCCATAGGAGTGGAAGCACTCTTTTCATGTGGAGAAAAACCAAATTTCTTCAAGATTTCAGCTACATATTTGTCTTGGGAGATGAAGATACCATCTTCTTTCTGCTGAACTTGTAATCCTAGAAAGAAGTTCATCTCACCCATTGCACTCATCTTGAATTTATCTGTCATAAGCTTGGAAAAGTCTTCACTCATCTTTGGATTTGAAGATCCAAAAATGATATCATCAACATAGACCTGAACAAGTAAGACATCCTTACCTTTCTTCTTTGTAAACAATGTCTGATCTATGGTGCCCCTTTTAAAACCATTTTCCACCAAGTAGGTGGACAATGTACCATACCATGCTCTTGGGGCCTGATGAAGTCCATACATAGCTTTCTTCACTTTATAAACCTTGTCTGGATTCTCAGGATCTTCAAAACCAGGAGGTTGCATGACATATACCTCCTCAACAATTGTTCCATAGAGGAAAGCACTCTTCACATCCATTTGATAAACAGTGAAGTTCATACAAGAGGCATAAGCTAGGAAAATTCTTATAGCTTCAATTCTTGCAACAGGAGCAAAGACCTCTTCATAATCTATACCTTCCTCTTGTGTATATCCCTGAGCTACCAAACGTGCCTTGTTTCTGACCACAATACCCCTTTCATCTTTCTTGTTCCTTAGAACCCATCTTGTCCCAATTAGTCTCACCTATCTAGGACAATCAACCAGCTCCCAAACATCCTGTATAGCAAATTGGTGAAGCTCATCCTGCATTGCTTCCACCCAACTAGGTTCTTTGAGAGCATCAAAAATCTTCTTGGGTTCCTGTTGTGACAGAAAACAGGCAAACAAACATGCTTGTACAAGAGGGGTATCAACCTTCTTGTGGATATTAGCAATGAAGCTATCATGAGTCTGGTGAGATCTTCTAGTTTGAACAGGAGTCATGATATTCCCAATGATTTGAGAGGGAGGATGATTCTTCAAAGTAGATCTAGGAATTCCATTTTCAAGAATTCTGTTGTCTTCAATATCATCCTCCATGTTGCTAATATCTTCTTCAGACTCTCTTCCATCTTGAACCTCTTCATTTATTCTTGAAGGTTCACCTTGTTCAAAATTGGAAGATACGAAATGCTCATGAGTGTTGTCAACGTTGGAATTTTGCTTGTCAGCGCTGGAATTACTTTTGTCAGCGCCAGAATCATTGTTGTCAACGGTTGAGCCATCAGCGTCTGAATTGGTCTTGTCAGCGCTAGAATTGTACTTGTCAGCGCCTGAATGACCATGCATGTTGTCAACTGGTGGTATTGAAGAACCACCTTTATCCTTTCCAGCAGCAGCAGCATAATACTCATCTGTCCATATAGGAAATGTAACATATTCTTGTGTGGGAGATGACTCAACTGCTTGTGGTCCATCCTTCTTAGCAACATGTGTACCTGAAACATTACCATTTCTCTTTTCCAAAACACTTGAAGTTACCTTCACAATGTCTGGATTAGTAACAGGCATATAATTTAAAGCTCTAGATAAAGGTTCCAAGTCAAACAACCAATTTGGACCACTTTTAGGATCACTAGGTTTACTCTCTAAAAACCTAACATGTACTTTTTCAAGTATACGTTTTTCCTTTTTAATGTAAACCCTATATCCTTTGCTCTGCACTGAATAACCCATGAAATAACCTTCATCACCTTTTGCATCAAATTTACCTAGGTCATCACTAGTTTCTAAAACAACTACATGACAACCAAAAGGCTTGAGAAAGCCAATATTTGGCTTCCTTCCCCCAAAGTAACTCATAAGGTGTCTTATTGTGTATTTTGTTGACCAATGCCCTATTTTGAACATAACAAGCTGTGTTAACAGCTTCAGCCCAAAAGGCTATAGGAAAGTGGGCATCAGCCAACATGGTTCTGGCTGCTTCAATTAGGGTTCTATTCTTTCTTTCAGCAACCCCATTTTGCTGTGAGGTTCTAGCTATGCTAAACTGCCTAGTAATCCCTTTCTTGGCACAAAAATCCTCTAGTAACTGATTTCTAAACTCACCCCCATTGTCACTTCTAAGAATTTTGACCTCATTACCACTCTTCTTTTCAATCTGGGTAATGAAATCAATCAAAATTTGGGCAGTTTCACTTTTCTTGGCTAAAAAGAAAGTCCATGTAAACCTGGAAAAATCATCAGTGATGACAAAACAATATGATTTACCCTTCAAACTTTCTATACTAGTTGGACCAAAGAGGTCCATATGCAATAAGTGAAGTGGTTTAGAACTAGAGTGCACCTGTTTAGATTTGAATGAGACCTTATGCTGCTTGCCCTTAAGACATGCAACACAAGAGTGGTCATTGTGGAAAGCCTTTTCAGGCAAACCATCAACTAAACCAAGTCTCACAAGTCTATTGATATTTTTAAAGTCTATGTGCCCTAATCTCCTGTGCCAAAGATTACTTTCATCTACTGAAGCTTTAGCATAAAAACATGACATTTTATTATTCATCTTAATTCCATTAAGATTCACATTATATATGTCTTTATGCCTTGGTGTTCTAAATTCTATGTATTTCTCCTCAGGGAGCTTGTAATCTTTGCTTAACACCAAGCATTCAGTATCAGTAAAAAGAACTTTATTCTTGTTATCACACACCTGTGATACACTAAAAAGATTATAGTCGAGTTCTTTTACCAGAAATATGTTTTCAAAACGTAAGTTGTTGGTGAGAAGAGTTCCTTTGCCTGTGATAGTTCCATATCCGGCCCCAAAGAGAACCTTATCACCATCTTCAATGGGAGTGAAGTTACTCAAGTAATATTCTTTCCCAGTCATGTGCCTAGAGCATCCACTATCCCAATATCCATAGTCATTAACCTGTTTTTGAATGCCCTGCACATAAGAAAACAAATTAGTTTTCTTTGGGAACCCAAGCCTTGGAAGACTTGGATTCATCTGGTTGTTCAACAAGAACAGACTTGGTTCTCATAACAACCCCATTTTCATCCCTTTTTGGATGAAATGCCCAGTTAACCCCAATTGGTCTTGACATGACCTTTGAAATATAATGAAACCTGTTGCATGTCATAGAAAGACCAGTAGAATTAGGGTTTTGGTCTTGTTTTGGTCTCCATGTTAAGCTAGTAGAAGCTTTAGACCCCTTTCCCTGTGGTTGCAAATACCTAGGTTTGGCAGAGCCTCGTGGCTCGTGGCTCGTGATGCTAGGACCAACAAGGTGTTCGTGTTTCGAGAAGAAAAGAAAAATCCGTCTAGGGTTTTTCTGGGCGTTTTTGTGTGCGTAGCAGTATTCAGAAGGGCATAACTTTTGATTGAACCGTTGGATCGTCACGAAATTTTATATGTGTGTTCTAAATACATACATCTAGATATACACCGGAGGGATTGTCGAGATCTATCCCCAAGAAAAAGTTATTAAGCGTCGAAGTCAGCAGGGGTCATATGCTGTTTTCTGTGAACAGTAATAGTAAAAACGCGATTTCTCCTTCGTTAACCGTTGGATCGTCGTGAAATTCGATCTGTAGGTTCTTGACACTTATATCTAGGATCTCACCGAAGGGATCTTCGATCTGAGCATTTATGAAGAAGTTATTCGCTGTCGAAGTTCACTGCAGTTTATGGATTTTCACATGAAATAATGATTTAGGGTTTATAAAACCCTAGATCAATTAGCCGCTGATGGGAGTTATTTAGACGCTGATAGATGTTGGTGTGACGCTGACAAGGCATGGATGAGACGCTGATGACGTCAGTGTTTGGGACAAGACGCTGACAAGGTTTAAAGTTGGCGCTGATGTTTGTTATTTAGGCGGTGACAGGCTTAATTTTGACGCTGACAGAATAAGTCAACGCTGACAGGTTGACAGTGTCGTCCGATATATGAACTTCAACGCTGATAGGTATTGTCCGATATTGGACAATACATCTGCCAAAGATATTGGACAGAAGAGGATATTAGACAACACAAGGTTTGCTGCTGTTTGAGAAAATTGGACGTTTTAAGCACACAAAAAGGAGGAATTTACACACGAAGGTACATGGAATCTCCGTTTTTATTTAGAATATCAAGGTGATATTTATGGCTCGGATATTTTAAAAGGAATTAATGATCTTAAAGCGATTTAGCAACTATTCGTGAGGATTTGATGGATATTTTAAACTATGTAATCGGGATAGCCTTGAGAAAGAGTTATCCATCACAAGACTTTTACATATGGTATGAAGATGTGATTCCATTAAAATCGTCATGAAGAGGTGTTATCTTAAGGGGAAGAATTCTTATGGTAAGTTTGATGTTTGAAGAAGATTTTCGCGAGTTTGTGTTCTATCATATCTTAAAGTCGTGGCGTACCATTCACTGACTTTAAAGGTAACTTGTTCGTGCTTTACATGTTTGGTGACGAAGACTTGTCATAACACTTGAAGGAGTTACATTATCGTGCTCAGTGTCTCACAAAGGATGAGAATATTGACAAGGGATCGAGGTCTACTTATACTTTGTGACATGAGTATAAGTTCTTCATCACGTGGATAGTACAAGACATGGAATACAAGGTTGGGTTATTCTACTTCTACATCAAAAATATTATATTAATTGTTCTTCAAGATCATTACACAGAGCCTACATATGGAGAATCTTCAACATTGCAACATTGTTTACTTCCTTGTTGATGTGACAAAAAGGGGAAGAAATACGTGCTACACTTGAGGGGAAGCAATTTGAAGATCATGTACAACTTACAAGAGATACACATAGAAGTTTTGCCACCATCAACTAGGGGAAGATTGTTGGGTCAAAAAGTTGATGTGGCAGAAACTCAAAATCGAAGAACATTTACTCAAGCGTTGACAAGAGTAATATAGACGTTGACAAGAGCAATGTAGGCGTTGACAGAAGTCAACAAAAGTCAAACGCAGTCAACAAAAGTCAACGCTGATGGATTTGATGGAGATTTCTATTTACAGAATATATTGTATATATTCTAAATAATATATTCATTATATATCTATAGAAATAGAATATTTAGTTGTTTATTTAATTTGATCTCTTGTAAACCCTAATCCTTACACTATAAAAGGAACCAAGGGTCATAGGTTTTATTCATATTATTCATTCACAATGTAAACCTAAAGTGTGTGTCGACTAGACGTGGGATTCAATGTATACACGTCTAGTGGTTGTTCGTTATTAATATAATGAGCAATCCATTTGTTTTAATTCATGTTATTCGTGCTTAAACACCTTGTTAATTATTGTTGTTCTAATTCCGCTTTGATTGTTTAATCATATGAACAATGATCATTCCTAGTAGCTTAAAAGATCCGGAAACCTAGGTTTCCACAATTTTTACCACCATTTATGTAATTTACCCATTTAATTAACCTTTTATACATTTATATAATTAAGTTCTATAAGTTAGTGGGTTTATATTTTACATTTTATAAATTATAAAGTGAGTGCTTATATAATAATAATAAACATTATTTCCAAAATCTGATTTTTAACTTCATATCCACCATTTTTATCATATCTAGAGTTCTACAATGACTTAGAAGCTCATTTTTGGATGACAACTTCTTCATAATATGTGCTACATATAACTTAGTTATAGCTACTGCCCATTTTGAGTCTAAGTTGCCTTAACAGTCCCTACAAAACGGCTTATTCAGATTGTACCACCTAACTTGTTTTGATCATATCTCACTCATTATTTTGATTCCATTGCATGGCCAACTCTCACATGTGTATAACATCATCTACTTACTGTAAATAGATCAAACCATGCATTTTTATCAGTTCATCATTTAGTTATCTACTGTTTTTATACAGCCAACTAATTAGTCATGATTTTAGCTTCATTTCTTATGGTTATCATCATTTTTAAGCATGTTTATCAACACTTGATCCCCACACAACATTTTTATCATCATATATACATCATATACATATACAAAATGAAAGACAATACATTTGTTCTTTACAAAATAATAAGAGAAAAATGTAGAGGATGATCTTCTTTACCAATCCAAGTGGATTTCTTGTTTTAGGAAGACAAGAACTTGATGAACACAAGTATCTCCAAGACCATCAAATATCAAGAACATTGGTTGGAAAATCAGCCCTAGGACACAAGCAAATCACCTCCAAAGATGTTAATATGGCCACCAAATGATCAAGGCTTCAAGAGAACACCTTAATAGAACTAGTAAACATGTGGTTTATGGCTAGAAAAGATCAAATGGGATGTTTGTTGGCTTATTTTGGATGGCACAAGGGGGAGAGTTGAGAGAGTTTGATGTTGGTTTTGCATGTGAGAAAGATGGAATGAGAAAACAAGTTGCTAGTTTGGTGGTTAAGTGGAATGGTTAGCTTCAAAGGTAAGCTTAGGCTTACACTTGGTGTAAGTTACTTAACTTGATGCCACCTAAGTGTTGTGGTGTCAAGTTGGCCGTCCCATATAGCTAGTGGGGTGGGACAATGTGTTTTGTCCCATCTCACTAGTTTATAGGTATTTCTCGATTCTAGTTTTCTTGATTTGCGTGCCCTCGGGTCGTTTTACAAAAAATGTTTTTATAAATTATGAATCACCGTCACAAAACGAATCCAATAAAAATTGTCTCATCAAAAACGGAGTTCAAAAACGTAAATACGTAATCCTAAGGTTTCCGGTTTAGTCGTAAAAGACGCCAAATTATGCACGTAAGCCCAAATTTAAATCCGTAAATTGTGAGTTCGTCAACCAACACAAAAATAAGTTTCAAAATATTATAAGAGAAAATATTTTACTACCTGAAAATGTTAGATTGTCACAGCTTTTCCTCCTAAAAGGGATCAACGTCCTCGTGATCCATTTCATTTGGATGTCCGTTTCTTATTGAAATCGAAGAGGTGCGGATATTTCTTCCACATTTCATCCTCTCGTTCCCAAGTATACTCCGGTCCATGCTTTGAATTCCATCGGATCTTGACAATAGGTATCCGACTTTGTTTCAGTTGCTTTACCTCACGGTCCATAACTTCTACGGGCTCTTCGATAAAATGCAACTTCCCATCTATTCGAACCTTACCTAACGGAATTTTCTCACCACTCACTGCTAGACATTTCTTCAGATTAGATACATGGAATGTGTTGTGAACACCATGAAGTTCTGGGGGTAACTCTAGTTTGTAAGCCACCGGACCTACTCTAGAAAAAATCTTAAAGGGTCCAATATAACGGGGATTCAATTTCCCTCGTTTTCCAAATCTTATAACGCCTTTCCATGGCGATACTTTCAACATTACTCGGTCACCCACTTTAACTCCATTGGCTTCCGCCGTACATCCGCGTAACTTTTCTGTCTACTACGGGCAGTCAACAACCTATTCTTAATCTGAACTATCATCTCCGTAGTCTCCCGGATCAATTCCGGTCCCGTGAGCTGGGTATCCCCAACTTCACTCCAACATACAGGAGATCTACACTTCCTACCATACAAAGCTTCAAACGGTGCAGCCTTAATACTAGAATGGTAACTATTGTTATACGAAAACTCTGCTAACGACAAATGTTTATCCCAATTCTTACCAAAATCTAACACACAAGCTCTCAACATATTTTCCAGTGTTTGTATCGTCCTTTCACTCTGCCCATCAGTCTGGGGGTGATAAGCAGTGCTCATGTCGAGATTCGTTCCCAAAGAGATTTGGAGAGATTTCCAAAAATTCGATGCGAATCTAGGATCTCGATCTGAAATGATCGATACAAGCACTCCATGCTTGCATACAACATTATCAAGGTATATTCGAGTCAGCTTCTCCAGTGAGAACTGCTCCTTAACCGGAATGAAGTGTGCTGATTTGGTCAGTCTATCGACAATAACCCAAATCGAATTGTTTCCAGATGATGTTCTTGTAAGCTTGGTGATAAAGTCCATCGTAATTCGCTCCCACTTCCATTCAGGAATCTTTGGCTGTTGAAGTAGTCCTGATGGCTTTTGATGTTCCGCTTTGACTCTAGCACAAGTCAAGCATTGAAGAACATACATAGCTATGTCAGCTTTCATATTCGGCCACCAGTACAACTTCTTCAAATCATGGTACATCTTATCAGATCCCGGATGAATGGAATACTTAGATTTATGGGATTCTAACATAATCAAGTCTCTTAAGCCTCCAAACTTAGGTATTCACATACGACCTCTTAAGCATTTCACTCCATCAGCTCTAACCTCTAAAGGATCTCCTTCTCCTCGGAACCCTTCATTAACAAAATTCTCCTTCTTACAAGCTTCTATTTGCGCATTTCTAATTTGCTCAGGAAAATTATTGTGCACGGTCAAGACTAGAGAACGCACCCTGATAGGCTCTCTATCTTTCCTACTTAACGCATCGGCAACAACATTAGCTTTTCCTGGGTGATATTTTATATCACAATCATAATCACTTAACAACTCTATCCATCTTCGTTGCCTCATTTTCAATTCCTTCTGGTCGAGAATATACTGTAGGCTTTTGTGATCGGTGAATACCGTACACTTTGTGCCATACAGATAATGTCTCCACAACCTAAGAGCAAAGACTACAGCTCCTAACTCAAGATCATGGGTAGTATAATTCTCCTCATTCTTCCTTAATTGCATAGAAGCATAAGCTATCACTTTCTCTCTCTGCATCAAAACAGCTCCATAACCTCTAAGAGATGCATCACAATACACTACAAAATCTTCACTCCCGTCGGGTAATGATAAGATTGGCGCACTACATAATTTTTTCTTCAATGTCTGAAATGCTCCATCTTCATCACTTCCCCAAACGAAAGGTTTATTCTTCTGAGTAAGCTTAGTCAAGGGTTTAGCTATCAAGGAAAATTCTTTAATGAATCGCCTATAATAGCCAGCCAATCCTAAGAACTGTCGCACTTCCGTTAGCGTTGTCGGTGCAGACCAATTCTTAATAGCTTCAACCTTTGCAGGATCAACATGAATTCCATCTTTGTTAATCACATGACCAAGAAATTGCACAGAATCCAACCAGAAATCACACTTCGAAAACTTAGCATACAACCTTTCATCCTTCAACAACTTCAAAACAATCCTCAAATGTTCTCTATGCTCATCTTCATTCTTAGAATAGATTAGAATATCGTCAATAAACACAATCACAAATTTATCCAAGTAGGGCTTGCACACTCGATTCATTAAATCCATGAAAACCGCAGGTGCGTTAGTTAACCCAAATGGCATTACTTGAAATTCATAGTGTCCATAACGAGTTCTAAATGCAGTTATAGGAATATCTTCTTCACGGACGCGAAGTTAGTGATATCCTGACCGCAAATCTATCTTAGAATACACACTAGATCCTTGCAGTTGATCACACAAATCATCAATCCTAGGTAAAGGATATCGATTTTTAATTGTCAACTTATTCAGTTCCCTATAATCAATGCACATACGAAAAGATCCATCCTTCTTCTTAACGAACAAGACTGGAGCTCCCCAAGGCGACGAGCTCGGTCGAATAAAACCTTTATCAGACAACTCCTTAAGTTGCTCAGATAACTCCTTTAATTCAGAAGGGGCTAATCGGTAAGGCGCACGTGCCACCGGTGCAGCACCAGGAATTAAATCGATTCGAAACTCTACTTGCCTTATCGGTGGAAGTCCGGGTAAATCTTTAGGAAATACCTCAGGAAATTCACAAATAATAGGTACATCTTCCAATCGTTTCTCTCTAGACTCATTCCCGGTCACTTGAGCTAAAAATAACTCACAACCGTTCCTGATGTACTTTTGGACTTTAATACATGAAACGATTTTCAAACGGGATTCACCTCGACTACCATCAATTACTAACGTCCTATTCCTAAGAGGAATCTTAACCTTCTTCTCTCCACATAAAATAGTAGCATTATTCAACGACAACCAATCCATACCAATAATAATATCAAAACTACCTAATTCTATCAACATCAAGTCAATCGGAAAGGAATGGTTCAAGAGATTTAGAGAGCATCCTTCTAATAGCTTATTAGTTTTCACTAATTTACCATCAGCCAATTCCACCTCGTAACTGGTACTTATCTCAACAGGTTCAATATCAATAAGGGCACTAAATTTAGTGGATACAAAGCTCCTATCGGCACCCGAATCGAATAAAGCAACAGCATAATGATTGTTGAGTAAAAACGTACCGGTAACGACATTCGGATCCTCTTTCTTCACCTCAATTGTTCCAAGTTGGTAGATACCACCCTGGGGGTTTCTTCCAGGTACAATCGCTTTCAACTTGGGGCATTCCGATTTCCTATGACCTTCTTCATTACAGTTGAAGCAAATCGTTCCCTTCTTACACCTTTCAACCTTGTGTCCAAGCTTTCCGCAATTTCGGCACTTCCAGCAGTCGCCAGGATGCCTCTTGTTGCCACACTTAGGACATCTATCATCGTTGCGCGGTGCATTGTTGGTAAGAGCATTTGCATTCCCCTTTCTCTTGTTCTGACGGCGATTGAAATTCTTCCTATAATCACCTCTATCTACACGCTCACCGTCTCCCTTCCTTTTCTCACCAACACGGGCTTCATCTTCCTTATCCTGAATTATCTGTCCAATGAGTTGGTAAGCCATTCGAACAGCATCATCAATGGTCAGTGGTTTCGATGATGTTACGTCCCCCCGGATATTCCTGGTCAACCCTTTTACATATTGCTCAATTCGGATCTCTTCGGGTTCAACCAATCGAGGACATAACAAGGCCAACTCATGGAATCGATTCGTGTAACTATCAATGTCCACACCTTTCATTCTCAAATGAATCAACTCCTGTTCTAACCTAATAATCACACTACGAGGACAAAACTCCAAAGTCATCCACTTCTTGATTTCAGCCCAAGGAGTAGCATTAGCAGCATCAAGACCCATGAAAGCAATTCTCCCGTTCCACCAAGTCAACGCACGACCTTTAAGAGTAGCCATAGCAAAAGTCACCTTATCTTCCTCTTTACACTTACTAATCCTAAACACCGATTCAATCTTCTCGATCCACTGGCTTAGTCCTACAGCACCTTCAGTTCCATTAAAAGGTAGAGGTTCACACTTCATGAACGTCACATAAGTACAGCCACCAATTTCAGGTGCATTCGTTCCAAGTCCTCCTACATTTCCTCCAGCATTAGCATTCACATTATTAGCATTCACATTCACATTAGTACCGCCAATTCCACTACCGCCAGCTCCACTACCGCCAGCTCCACTACCGCCAGCTCCACTACCGCCAGCTTCATTTCTAGCATTTGCCATAAATTCAGTCATAGATGCGGTAACTTGCTCCGTAATAATCCTACATACATCATCCTCAGTCACAGCCTTCTTGGGCGGCATAGTTCTATAATTCCACAATTTCAAAGTATTAAGCATTCATCCAACAAAGGATTCATATAATATGGATCGAATTCATAATCAAGATACAAATAAGGCACAATATGGAATTCAAGACAAGATACATATTTCATTCGATTTGAAACAAAAGTATTGTCTTAGTTACATCCCATATCAAAGTTCTAGCACTATATACACTCAAAATTCGTGCCAAGTCTATTACTAACAAGTCGGTTCAGTCAAAGCTACAAACACAAAAGATACAAAGGTCACTACTGAACACAGACTGGTCTACTGAGAACCGCCAGATGGTCCATCATCCATCGTCTTTTGGATCTTCGCCGGACGATCACTAGACACATCTTCAGCTGGGCGCTTACGGATTACTCCTCTTTCAACCATGTCGGCATAAAATCTACTATTCCATCCCACAGATATATTCAACTCCTTTTCGGCTTTCTCACGCATCGCACGAGCCACACTCAACTGAATCTCCATAGAATTTACCTTTCTCTTCATAGCAGCATACTCACCACTTTCCAACACCGATAACCTCCTAAAAGCCTCATTCAAACCACGTTCTACATCACTCAAATCCAAACTAAGCAATTCCCGCTCTTTCTCGCCAACCTTTGTCTTCGACTCCAAATAAGCAACCTGAGTCTGAACAACACCTAATCCAACCTCTGTCACACAACTCTTAACACGGGAAGCATCTAGATCACGTCTCAAGGCCCATGGTGCAAGACCATCAATATGAGTAGCCTCTCGAGTACTAGACGACTCTCCTATCTCACGTCTACGAGTAGCAATACCATCAGTACCGTCAGGTGCATCGTCATCCTCATCCTCCTCTGATTCAGAATCAGATTTAGACGATTCAGACATTTCATCCCTAGGTAACTCATCCTCAGAATCAGACAAACAAACTGGTGGGGGCAAAGGCTCGCCCTCTGGAACATCATACGGATAAATAAGATCAGCTTCCTCATCGTCATCAACCTCAACATCTATACCTACGTCTTCCTCGACATCCTCGTCGTCAATCTCATCATCTAACTCATCTAACCCAATCTCATCATCGTTCTCAATATCAGCATTCTCAATCTCCACATTCTCATTACCCACATTCTCAATATCCACATTCTCATTACCCACATTCTCAATCTCATTCTCTACTAAGTCAACCTGAGGGGCAATCTGATCTCCTAGTCCTAACTCGGGCTCGGGATCCTCAAATGGTTCCTCCTCATCATCAATATCAAAATCTACTAAGTCTAAATAAGGATCATCTTCTATATTAGGTTCGGGAATAGCATGGTTTTCTACAGGAATATTAGAGTCAGCCATGACAATCTGCATTTATATATATATATCTCGTATTAGGATAACATACTAGTTAAATAATTACATAATGAAATCACGATATATACATATATATAAATTAAATTATATATATCAAAATATATATCTTCTCAATAGGGCTTGTTGGTAACGTCGGAGATCTCTGGCACCGTTATAGTCAAAAGATTTTTCAAATATTTTCTCAAATGTTCATTGTCAAAAGATTTTGAAAAGTTTTGTTCAAAACCTTGGTTTTTTAAAATCCTTTGTTCTCTATAACGAGAGCTCTGGTACCAAACTGTAACACTCTCATTTTTCGTATCGGTACAGCGGAAGGGTCTTTCAGAGTGTTACGGGATAGCACAATAACTCCAATCATAGACAACACATAAAAATGGTTGTACAAGGTTTAACAAACATTCATTCGATAAAAAGTTTCAAAAGCGCACAACAGGTCCCAAATTATACAGGTCATTAACTTTACAAAACACAGATCGAATGAACATTTTTAATATTAAGTGTGGGCCATCAGAGTCGATCTCCATCCGGATTACCTTCAAGCACCTGAGATAGAAAACATGCAAAAATCATATCAGCGAATGCCGAGGGAATTCATAGAGTTTAATGAAAACCGTTATATAAAACAATCATTTAAAATCAGAACACAAGTATAATATCGGAAGTAAGTCCACATATTGCTAGTCAGGCAATATATAAATCAAGCATACATCTGAAACCGTCCATGAGACCGTAGTCTCTATATTACCATGATAGGTAATATATTCATCGTTAATAGCGTCGTTATCATATATAGGATACATTTTTATTTGAATTAGGTAGGATTATTATTAGCCGCATGACATTGTTACCTTACTGTGAAAACAGCGGGCCGCGAACCCGACAAACAATTCCATCTAAGTTAGCCTGTCGTCACAAAAATCACGCTATGGAATCTTCTCATACATAAATTCGCTTACCAATCAATGTGGTACGACGGGGATCAACTGTCAAGGCGCGAACTGGGGTGATCGTCCCCAAATAGTACTATCAAATGCATAAGCGTCTACCCAATCCCGGTAGTTCACAATTCATGCTAATGAGACTTTAAGTGACATAACCTAACTAATAATAATCCTTTTAGTCTCGAATATAGGGTCATAGCATCATTCGGGTCCATATCATTTAGCATACAATCGGGACTACTTGTGTTCTATTTTTATAAATATCTAGCATGTTATCTCCCTCGCGGGTTTACAAATCATTTTATAAAATATTTAAAAGAGTGCGAGGCTATGAACTCACGTTGTTAATGAAAGGCGGATTATCGGCTACGGGCGTGCTTCGGTCACGGAAACCTATATAAATAATAATCGGTCTTAGACTCGGTCCAATGACTTTTATCAAAATAACAATATACATATATATGATTTTTTACATATGATGATGATCAGGTGGGTTTATAAATCCTTATTTACTCATTTTAGCGTTTACGTTTTAGTATCGTCTTACTAGTTCACTAGTTTTACCGATTTTACCTATTTTAAGTCCATTAATTCTTTTATAAGTTCTTTTACTTGTTTTTACCCATTTTATACCTATATGATCAGTATATATATCTTTCATGTTGGGCCCTATTGGGTTAAGCCCAAATAATTCTTTTTACAAGTTTTTATCTTATTAAGTCTAATTATTAGTCCAATAGGTTTAGTTAGCTCGTAAATGTCCGTAATTCTTATAGTTCGGTTTTTATCGGTTTTTACTTGTATTAGTTACTTATACATCAGTATATAACTTTTATAAACTTTACATTAGACGGGTTTGGTCGTCTAAGTTTTATTTGGCGAAAAACGTTAATTTCACGGCGATAGCCGAAAAAGTCGTAAAATCAAGTTTATAGTTTTTATTACTTATAAATATTATTTTTACCACCATTTATGTAATTTACCCATTTAATTAACCTTTTATACATTTATATAATTAAGTTCTATAAGTTAGTGGGTTTATATTTTACATTTTATAAATTATAAAGTGAGTGCTTATATAATAATAATAAACATTATTTCCAAAATCTGATTTTTAACTTCATATCCACCATTTTTATCATATCTAGAGTTTTACAATGACTTAGAAGCTCATTTTTGGATGACAACTTCTTCATAATATGTGCTACATATAACTTAGTTATAGATACTGCCCATTTTGAGTCTAAGTTGCCTTAACAGTCCCTAAAAAACTGCTTATTCAGATTGTACCACCTAACTTGTTTTGATCATATCTCACTCATTATTTTGATTCCATTGAATGGCCAACTCTCACATGTGTATAACATCATCTACTTACTGTAAATAGATCAAACCATGCATTTTTATCAGTTCATCATTTAGTTATCTACTGTTTTTATACAGCCAACTAATTAGTCATGATTTTAGCTTCATTTCTTATGGTTATCATCATTTTTAAGCATGTTTATCAACACTTGATCCCCACACAACATTTTTATCATCATATATACATCATATACATATACAAAATGAAAGAAAATACATTTGTTCTTTACAAAATAATAAGAGAAAAATGTAGAGGATGATCTTCTTTACCAATCCAAGTGGATTTCTTGTTTTAGGAAGACAAGAACTTGATGAACACAACAAGTATCTCCAAGACCATCAAATATCAAGAACATTGGTTGGAAAATCAGCCCTAGGACACAAGCAAATCACCTCCAAAGATGTTAATATGGCCACCAAATGATCAAGGCTTCAAGAGAACACCTTAATAGAACTAGTAAACATGTGGTTTATGGCTAGAAAAGATCAAATGGGATGTTTGTTGGCTTATTTTGGATGGCACAAGGGGGAGAGTTGAGAGAGTTTGATGTTGGTTTTGCATGTGAGAAAGATGGAATGAGAAAACAAGTTGCTAGTTTGGTGGTTAAGTGGAATGGTTAGCTTGAAAGGTAAGCTTAGGCTTACACTTGGTGTAAGTTACTTAACTTGATGCCACCTAAGTGTTGTGGTGTCAAGTTGGCCGTCCCATATAGCTAGTGGGGTGGGACAATGTGTTTTGTCCCATCTCACTAGTTTACGGGTATTTCTCGATTCTAGTTTTCTCGATTTGCGTGCCCTCGGGTCGTTTTACGAAAAATGTTTTTATAAATTATGAATCACCGTCACAAAACGAATCCAATAAAAATTGTCTCATCAAAAACGGAGTTCAAAAACGTAAATACGTAATCCTAAGGTTTCCGGTTTAGTCGTAAAAGACGCCAAATTATGCACGTAAGCCCAAATTTAAATCCGTAAATTGTGAGTTCGTCAACCAACACAAAAATAAGTTTCAAAATATTATACGAGAAAATATTTTACTACCTGAAAATGTTAAATTGTCACATTCATCCTAAGAAGGATGAAAATGGGGTTGTTGTGAGAACTAAGTCTGTTCTTATTGAACAACCAGATGAATCCAAGTCTTCCAAGGCTTGGGTTCCCAAAGAAAACTAACTTGTTTTCTTTATGTGCAGGGCATTCAAAGACAGGTCAATGATTTTGGATATTGGGATAGTGGATGCTCAAGGCACATGACAGGGAAGGAATATTATCTGACAAACTTCACTCCCATTAAGGATGGTGATAAGGTTTACTTTGGAGGCGGATATGGTACTATCACAGGCAAAGGAACACTTCTCACCAAGAACTTGCGTTTTGAAAACGTATTTTTGGTAAAGGAACTTAATTACAATATTTTTAGTGTATCATAAGTTTGTGATAACAAAAATAAAGTTCTGTTTACTGATACTAAATGTTTGGTGTTAAGCAAGGATTATAAGATCCTTGATGAGAAATATATTGACCATAGAACACCTAGGCATAAAGACATATACAATGTGAATCTGAATGGGATTAGAATGAATAACAATATTTCTTGTTTTTATGCTAAAGCTTCAGTAGATGAAAGTAATTTATGGCACAGAAGGCTAGGGCACATAAATTTTAAGAATATAAACAGGCTTGTGAGACTTGGCTTGGTTGATGGTTTGCCTGAAAAGGCCTTCCACAATGACCACTCTTGTGTTGCATGTCTTAAAGGCAAGCAGCACAAGGTCTCATTCAAGTCCAAACAGGTGCACTCTAGTACTAGACCTCTTCACTTGCTTCATATGGACCTCTTTGGTCCAACCAATATAGAAAGTTTGAATGGTAAGTCCTACTGCTTTGTCATCACAGATGACTTTTCTAGGTTTACTTGGACTTTCTTTTTAGCTATGAAGAGTGACACAACTGACACTTTAGTTGATTTTATCACTCAAATTGAGAAGAAAACAGGCAATGAAGTTAAAATGCTTAGGAGTGATAATGGTGGTGAATTTAGGAATAAAGTGTTAGATGATTTTTGTGCCAGGAAAGGAATTACTAGGCAATTTAGTGTGGCCAAAACCCCACAGCAAAATGGGGTTGCTGAGAGGAAAAATAGAACCCTAATTGAAGCAGCCAGTACCATGTTGGCTGATGCTCATTTTCCTATAGCCTTTTGGGCTGAGGCTGTTAATACAGCTTGCTATGTTCAAAATAGAGCATTGGTTAACAAAATATAGAACAAAACACCTTATGAGTTACTTTGGGGAAGAAAACCTAATATTGGTTTTCTCATACCTTTTGGTTGTCATGTAGTAGTTTTAGACACTAGTGATGCCTTAGGTAAATTTAATGCAAAGGGTGATGAAGGCTATTTCATGGGGTATTCAGTGCAGAGCAAGGGTTATAGGGTTTATCTTAAAAAGGAAAAATGTATACTTGAAAGAGTACATGTTAGGTTTTTAGAGAATAAACCTAGTGATCCTGAAAGTGGTCCAAATTGGTTGTTTGACTTGGAACCTTTATCTAGGACTTTAAATTATATGCCTGTCACTAATCCAGACATTGTGAAGGTAACTTCAAATGTTGTGGAAGAACAAGTTGTTGATGTTTCAGGTACACAGGTTCATGAAAAGGTTGGATCACAAGCAGAAAAGTCATCTCCTATACAAGAATATGTTACAATCCCCATATGGACAGATGCTTTTGCTGCTGCTGCTGCTGCTGGTAAAGATAATGGTGGTCCCCAAGTACAACCAGATAACAACATGCATGGTCCTTCAGGCGCTGACAAAGGCAAATCTAGCACTGACAAGATCAATTCAGACGTTGATGGCTCAGACGTTGACAACAATAGTTCAAGCGTTGTTAGCTCACACGCTGACAACAAGGTTCAGGCGTTGACAACACTTCTGCACATCTTTTCTCTTCCACTTTTGAACAAGGTTAACCTTCCAATTTATATGAAGAGGTTCATTCTCATGTTGATGAAAGAGAGTCTAAAGAAGAAGATATTAGCAACATGGAGAATCAGGTTGAGGACACCAGACTTTTTGAAGGAGGAGTTCTCACTTCTACTATGAAGAATCACCCAACTTCTCAAATCATTGGTGATATTATGACTCCTGTTCAGACTAGAAGATCTCATCAAGGTCTTGGTGGGTTTATTGCCAATATACACAAGAAGGTTGATACCCTTCTTGTGCAAGCATGTTTGTTTGCCTGTTTTCTGTCACAACAGGAACCCAAGAAGATATTTGATGCTCTCAAAGAACCAAGTTGGGTGGAACCAATGCAGGATGAGCTTCACCAATTTGCAATTCAGGATGTTTGGGAGCTGGTTGATTGTCCCAGATATGTCAGACCTATAGGGACAAGATGGGTTCTAAGAAACAAGAGAGATGAAAGAGGTATTATGGTCAGAAACAAGGCAAGATTAGTGGCTCAGGGATATACACAAGAGGAGGGGATAGACTATGAGGAGGTCTTTGCACCAGTTGCAAGGATTGAAGCTATTAGGATCTTTTTAGCCTATGCATCCTGCATGGGCTTCACTGTCTATCAAATGGATGTCAAGAGTGCCTTCCTCTATGGAACAATTGTTGAGGAGGTATATGTGATGCAACCTCCTGGTTTTGAGGATCCAAAGAATCCAGACAAGGTGTATAGAGTCAAGAAGGCTATGTATGGACAACATCAAGCCCCTAGAGCATGGTATGGTACTTTGTCTGCTTATCTAGTGGACAATGGATTCAAGAGGGGCACCATAGATCAGACACTATTTACAAAGAAGAAAGGTAAGGATGTGTTGCTTGTTCAGGTCTATGTTGATGACATCATTTTTGGGTCTACTGATCCAAAGATGAGTGAGGATGTCTCCAAGCTTATGACAGACAAATTCAAGATGAGTGCTATGGGGGAGATGAACTTCTTTCTTGGTTTACAAGTTCAGCAGAAAGAAGATGGTATCTTCATCTCCCAGGATAAATATGTGGCAGAGATCTTGAAAATTTTTGGCTTTTCTCCACATGAAAAGAGGGCTACTACTCCTATGGATAGAGAACACCCTTGGGGAAAGATTGGAGATGGTAAAGATGTCGATGTCAGGCACTATAGATCCATGATTGGATCATTGATGTATCTTACATCCTCCAGACCTGACATCATATTTGTTGTGTGTGCTTGTGCACGCCATCAAGTGACTCCTAAGGAATGTCACCTTTATGCTGTGAAGAGAATCTTTAGGTACCTAAGATGGTATCCTAGTCTTGGTTTGTGGTACCCAAAGGATTCACCATTGGAGCTGATTGCATATTCAGACAGTGACTATGGAGGTGATAAGTTTGATAGAAAATCCACAACTGGTGGGTGTCAGTTTCTTGGGAGCAGGTTGATATCTTGGAAATGCAAGAAACAAAAAGTGGTGGCTAATTCTACAACTGAAGCTGAGTATGTGGCTGCAGTTGCTTGTTGTGGACAAGTTTTGTGGATTGAGAACCAGCTGTTGGACTATGGGTATAATTTCATGCATACCAAGATATTTGTTGACAATAACAGCACTTTATGCATTATTAAGAATCCTATACATCATTCTAAAACTAAACACATAGAAATTAGACACCATTTTATAAGAGATTGTTTTGAAAAGGGTTTAATACAACCAGATAGGGTTGACACAGAAGAAAATGTGTCAGATTTACTAACTAAACCTTTTGATGCTGGGAGGTTTCAATACTTGGTAACAAGTATTGGGATGATCAATCTCACATAATATGTGTTTTGGAGTCTTTTTGTAAAAGTATGTACAGGATAATGCATTGTTATTGGTCTTTTTGAGGATTTAGATTTTCCACTATATTTTTCTAACACTGACAAAGGTTGCTTGAACGCTGATAAGTGTTTTTGTGACGTTGTCAGCAATATATTTGTCTAACGCTGACAAAGCTTCCCTCAACGCTGTTATGTGTTGTCGGGGCGTTGTCAGCAACAATGTTAGTTTTGTGGTTTTCAATCTAAATGTGCAGGTGGTGTTAGCAGTATACCATTGGATACAGAGTTGCTTATGGATCATTGGAGAATCATTTAGACATGTTTTTATTTATGGATGATGGTTGGAAGTTTTAATTCCTATCTTGACATAAATTTTTTATGTTCATGCATATTTTTAGCAACTTATGTATCATAGTTTAAGGGGAGGTTTTAGGAACCTTTAGGATGTTTGGGTATCCAAATAATACTCTTATCACAATTCTAGATTGTGTCCACAGGTGAGTATGAGTTAGTTTTACTAAATCATGAGGCACTGTAGCATGCAAAAGTTGATATACTATGCATGCTGCCAAGACATTTTTGGCCTAGAATTGGTTGTGGTCTGTTGGGAGACTTAGGAATGATTTTGTCATGGGTTTTTACCTGGGAGTAACAAGGAATTTTATAATGTAACTTAGTTGTTAAGAGTTTTGGTTAGCAAGGGACACTAGAGGACTGTTATGTCTATCTTGCATAAGCAAGTGTGCATAACTGGACAGTGCTTGCCGCCCTATAATAATTATCAACTTTTTGGTTATCTTCTCTAGGATAAATTACTTTGTTAAGGTCATTTTTCATTTTTAAACATTTTTATTTTTGGACGCTGACAAGTATTTTTCCAAGCGTTGTTGTGACCAAATTAGACGCTGACATGGCTATGGCAAACGTTGACAAGAATATAGCCGTTGGGCGTTGATAGATTATTTTTGACCGTTGACACTCAATGGGTCCTACCAGTTGTTACTTTTTAACATATTTTTAGGCCGTAATTTTGGGAGCTGATAACTTTCATTTAATGCATGAGATAAACTTATTCTTTTTCAATATTTTCATGATTACATTTTGAAAATACTTGCCTATTTTTGGGCCAATCACATGCATTTTCTTCTCCTATAAATTTGGCTCCTATTTTTAAACAGGGTACATATTATTCTTGTCTAACACAATTTTCTCTTATCAACTTCATCTTCATCAATCATTTTTAACAGCTTTCAACAATGGCACCAAAGTTTAAACCATCAGATTTGGAATTGGGGTTCAGAAGTCAACACAACATGGTCGCGTATCTTGAAGCTGATGATGCTCTGTTTCCCCAATACACACAAATGGTGGCGTATTTTAACGCATCTCCTTTTAGGTATGCTCTTTCTCATGCACCACTCATTCCTGTCACACATATTAAACAGTGTTGGAACAATGTTAGTTCCTCAACAGTTAATAGAGTGACTACATTATCTTCTATTGTTCATGGGAGAACTTGGGTGGTTATTGAAGCTTTGGTACGCCAAGCTTTGCATCTTGATGATGCTGATGGTATAACCACCCTTCCCATTAGTGAAATAGAACAAGGACTAAGGGCTTTGGGTTATCCTTTTCCTGCTCCAGGAACTTTAAATAAATATCATAAACATGAGTTTCCCCCAGCCTAGAATTACCTAATACATGTCCTCCTACAATGTTTGAGTCCCAAGTGCACTGCACACAATGAGATCAATAGATCTATTGCAAGTGCTATTGTGTGTATTGCTACTAGGCAAAAATTTAATTATTCTAAAATGATTTTTGAGGGCATGTGTAAAAATAAAGGGAACAAAATGACTTTAGCTTATCCCAGATTTTTACAAATGGTTTTTGATGTCCAAGGATACTGCACAAGGGATCATAATGATTTTTATGAGATCCCTGTGCAAAAGAAAGCAATTTTTATGAAGATGAATTAACCCCCACATAGTGACCTTCCCCTAACCCCAGCTATGATTGCTGTCATTGAAGCAGCTCAACCCCAACCAGACCCCCAACCCCAAATTGACCCACTACCTGAACCATTACCTTCACCACAACATATGCAAATTGACCAAGAACCCTTCGACGCTGACACATTAAATGTTGGCGTTGATGTGCCTATTTCAAACGTTGACACAAAACCTTCACAGACCGAAACACCCCTTAACCAACCCACATCCACCCAATCCACATCTTCTTCTTCCCCACCACAATATAGGTTACAAAAATGCCAAAGGACTACTGGAGTGTTCTCCTCTAGTGGTCCTAGCCATGTAGCAGAGAGAACCACCACCACAAGTGTGGTTGGTGTTATGGATGAGGCTGGGACTATTGGTTCTGGCTTAGAAGCTGGCCAAGACAGTCCTAACATACTTAAGACCTCATCCATGCCCAATGAATCTAACTTGGGAGGTCAAATACCCATTTTAGAAGAGGGCAGATTGGAACCAATGACCCTAATGGAATTGACGGCTGTCTGCATGAGCTTGCAAAATCAAAATGCAGACTTGGTACAAGTTGTCAGCACACAAGGCCTTGAACTCAAGTAATTGAGGGAGAGGATTGTTATTTTGGAGACTGCTAGTACAAGGAAAGGGATGGAGGAATCTTCCAAAGGGGAGGATGAACAAATAAATGTGAGTGATAAGGGCAGTCATGATGGTCAGTCTTTGGATGTTGCTGAGGCCCTAACAAGTTTGAAGAAACAGACAGGTTTTGATACGTCTCTAGTCTCTCCTACAAACTTAAATTTATCATTTACAGCCATGTTGGAGGAAATTGCAAAAGGCGCTGAGGCAGGAAATTTGAGCGTTGACAAGGAGAATTTGAACGCTGACATGAGTATCTTGGGCGCTGACAAAGCAGAATTGGGCGTTGACAGACCTGCAAATGAGGTTGATGTATCCCAGTCATCATCCATCATCAAGGAGGTTTCTTCACAGGTATCACCATCTACCTTACCAATAATTAATCCATTAGATAAGGGTCAGGGTATTATGGTAGAAGAGGTTGTTCCAAAGAATGCAGCACAAACTGAATTTGATAGAAGGTTGGCTGCACAAATTGTGGAACAAGAAAAGAAAAAGGTGGGTGAATCACCTTTTGTTGTCACTTCAGAAGAGCAAGAAGGAAGTGATGGAGCTAGTTCAGACTCAAGTGTTATGATCATAGAACAACCAGAAAGACTTGAGTATGGAGATGAGTTGGCTAAGGAGAAATTGAATGAGTTGAAATTGCAGGTTGATTTTGATATGCCAGAGGTGGTTCAGATGTACCTTGCTTGGGAAGATAGATGTATGGAGAATCCACACTTGACCATTTCAGATCAGATATAGGGTTTGGAGATTCTTCTAAGAGTCCAAAAGGATTGCAAGGTTATTCTGAAACACAAAGCCAGCAATGTTCTCTCAAATTTGAAAAGGGATAGAAGGGAGTTTTACTGCATGTTGCTCAGGTGTCATGGAACAGGGTGGACTTATAAGAAGTTGATGGCATTGACATTTGATGAGTTGGAATGTAGAGCTTATCCTATTTGGGTTAGAGTGCAGGAAGAGAACACTCTAAGACTTCTTTCTGATGAAAGAAAAGAAGAACTTGCAGAGGAAATGGAGCTCAAGAAAGCAATGTTTGTTCCCAGACCAGTGAAAAAGGGAGTTTCTCTTGAGTTTCCCAAAGATATGGATCCATTACATCCAAGTGAAGTTGTCATAAGAAAGATCCTCAAGCTCTCACCATTAGAAGCTTCATATATGGTACAAGTGTTACCACTTGATTCCAGAAACCCAATTGTAAGCAATGAAGAAGATGAATGTGGGTTTTGGAAGATTGGCAGGTATGGAAAAAAGGTTCACACTTTTACCACTCTTATATCTTTGTTTGCAAGTTTTGACAGTGAAGACTTGGTAGACCTATGGAGGTTATTGGAAGCCAAGTATGAGACTAAAGCACCAACTTCAGTAAATGGAATAAAACTGTGGTCCACATTCAAGAGAATGTGTGGACCAAAAGATGAGGATCCTGCTATTTGGAAGGATCTTGAAGATGATCTCAGTGGTCTTCAATGGAGATTGTATTCAGTTGCTGGTGTTTATTATTTGAGTTCTACAAAGTTTGCTGAGTATCTACTTGTGGATGGTCAGTATTTCATGTCCAAGGAAATCTTGGAGAAGATGAAGAACACTCAGCTGGAAATTGATTATTCAAGTGATGTGGCAAAAGACTTGATCAGATTTATTTATTACCAATATGAGAAGGTTTGTAAGATTCCTCCTAGTTCTTAATGTTTATTCAGAAACTTGATCACTGGAGTAGATATCAAGTTTAGGGGAGGATTGTTGGGAATAAATTATAGCCAATCTACTTGAGCGCTGACAAGAGTAAAACAAGCGTTGACAGGAGTAAAACAAACGCTGACAACTCAAGCGTTGACAAGACAATGTCAAGCGTTGATACATTGAAGACAAGCACTGATGGAAAGATATACTCTACGCGTTTATTGTATTCTAGATTACTTCTAGTAAAGATAGGAACAACAATGTATTTTCTATATTTATCTTTACCTAGAATAGTTGATATGTAGATTATTGTACAAGGCTTCTTATGTCTATAAAAGAAGACCTTTAGGTTAATGATCAATATAAGTTTTCATACGTAAACTACTTTCATTGTAAGCAAGTTTGATATCATTAATCAAAGTGAAAGTTTGTTTACATCTTGTGTGTTCTTGTTTAAGTGTTAATTCCGCATAACACTTAGATTGTCATATACATATACAAAGGTTTCTCTAAGTGTATTACTTGATCTAATCTCGTATACATAAAGCTAAATCTATCTAAATTTGGGATCTACAAACGACACAAAACTTATATATTTAGATGGCCTGATTGCTATTTTTGGCACATTAGTCTAAGGTTGCGCTCTAGAAGGAGGTGTGTGTGTATACGAATTGGTGCAAACAAAAGTTTTGTATGGGCTGCTACATTTGTGAATACAAATATTATGCAAGTCCCTACATTGTCCGAAAAAGGTTTCAAGCTAACCAAAAAGCTACTCAATGGTGTACTATAGACCACTAAATCATGGGTTTATATTTCAGGTCCTATGATAAACCCTGTTGGCTTGCTTTATAAAAATGAAGAGATGGAAATACTGAGAGTGTGTACCAAGAAGGTCATCAATCATACCTTTAGATTAACTCCATCTATACATGCCAATATGGATGTCAAGGATACGGAATACTTCGATGACCTTCATCTTCACAAACCAATATAGTTGCAAAGAAACGGAGAAATGGGAACAGACCCTGACCAGTCGTACATCTCATATATTTGGAAAGTGTATTCAAGTAAAGGAAATACCGAGCATAGAATTTCCTGAGCACTACTTTAACTTTGCCACTCATAATGAACTTGCATCTAGAGTTGATGCAAGACGTGCGGTCCTCAAAGGTACAACAAACGTATTCCTGTTCTTTTGTACATAATTTATGTATAATCAACCATCTACCATATTAATAGATTACATTGTACGCGTCCAAGGTGTAGGGGAAATAAATGTATCAGGTGATGTTACAGGAACCCGCTGGACCTTTGACACACGCTTGAACATAGAAGGTTCTGTTAGATTCAAAAATAGTTGAACCCCAAACTAACTCTCTATAAATAAAAAATAATAACAGAGTCACTGCATTTTCAAACCAAATAAAGAGAAATAAATCACCAAAATAAAGTTAATTTGGATCAAACCTCATAATTTGTGCAGCTACGACACTTCATTTACCTATGACATAAACTTAAATTTAGGAATCTTTTATATGAATGCTGAAATATGATAATGAGTGTTTGGTACTCATGTTCAAGAGATTAAACACATATGTCATACTACTTATTTAGTTTATATTGAACTAAATAAGTAGTACCCAAAGCACTTATTGAACTATATATATTCTACTTATTTAGTTTATATTTGGTTGTGAGAATTAATCTTGCGTAAAATCTAAATTGCTGAATTTTGTTTTGAAGAAACAGAGCCCACCATTTGAATAAATAATGAAGGAACGAGCAGGAGAGACACTACGCAAAGTAATTTTTTCTCAGTAAGCGTCAAAACTTTTAGAATGTAAATCAATTGGAAGTTATGGGCTCAAGAAGTAGTACCATGTTTAAATCATTATTGCCTAGCAGCACTTTGTCAATCACTCATGTTTCAGATGCCGCAAGTATAAAATTCGTGCTTTTAGACATTCAAGAATATGTTGTAATTTGGTTCTGAAACACGATGCTAGAAATAACATATCATTTTTGAACGCAAGATGAATATATATATAAAAGCTAGCAACATGCTAGCTAGAAATAACTATTAAATTATTTATTTTTTCAATATCGTATTTATCGATCGTCAAATTATTAAATATACTTCCCTATTCTATCTTTCTCTGTTTTTGTACTAATCGGCAGCAAAACCCTTATTGTCCTTTTTTAGGAAGTATGAGCTACCTAAAGCTGTAATTTTATCATAAATTTGATGGCTGAAATATTCTTTAAATGCTCAATTTTTTGTAATGCTTTATCTCTGCCTTTTCTTTCGCAATTGCTTTGGTGCGATTATACTCGTGAGCCATGATGTATTTTACATGTTAGGTTCTCTTAGCTTTCAGAACGCAACTTCAAGCCATCTTGACTAGAATGGCTTTTGAAATCACGTAACAGAACACGATCGTTCAAGGGATTCCTCTCGTTCAGGCCTCCGATAAATATTTTTGGCTTTCGAGGCCACGCCTAATACTTAATCTCATACATTTTGTACTGTTTCAGGTACTTGGCGAAATTTTGGAATTTTGTGAGCTTGCCTATTGGTATTGTTGTCCCATATATTTGTGATGATTAAACAAGAAAGAAAGGTAGATAAAAGATGAATTCTAAAGAGAGAAAGTAGTGAGAGAAAGTAGAGAGAAGTGTGTGAGAAACTTGGTGAATATTAGATTACTAGAATAGAAAAATGAGACAACCAACCTCTCCTTACATGCAAGGAGAGGTTTATATAGCCTTGCCTACATGTGGCATGATGGGCTATATGATAATGGGTCGGGCTTTCCTTTTGGGCTTTGGTTACTTATGAATGAACCTTAGCTTAAAGTTAAGCCCGTAATACACGACTAATCTACTACCTATTACAACGTTCTAATATACGATACATAATAAACATATGACCGAGCATTCTTGTTTGACTTAATATTTTGAGGCTAACAATCTCCCCCAATGAGAGGTCATTACCCTTTATGAGAGGTCATTACCCTTTGTCATTTGGAGAATTGTAGAGATTACTAATCTCGCCATAAATGAGTCTTGAACATGTAATAGTAGTCTTTTTCATGCTGTGATCTTTGAGCCTTTGTAGTTGTCTTTCGACTTTGTCTTTAATCTTGAGATCTTCAAATCATCCTTGACTTGTTTTTGCCATCTTGCGATATTGTGTCTTCATCCACATGCTCACACTATTAATTGTCGAATATGTATTTAGGCATGAGTATGTGGTTTTGAATCTTTGACTTTGCTGAGTACACCGTGACGCCACCTTCTCGAGACAAAACATAGACACGGACTAAATGGCTTTGACATTCGTCCTAAATCGGTAGCGTTTTACCTCCGGTCGGTGAAGACCGTTATACGATATTAAATATCGTACCTGTGATAGGTAGATTCAGTTAAAAATCTCCTTGACACGGTTTCGCGGCTGTACTAGCCGTTCTCTTTACTCGACCGTCTCAAAGCAAGACTGCGAACATAAAGAGTGAATCAATTGGATAAATATCCCCTTGATTAAAGTCGTCAATTCAAATTCGTGAAACAAGTATGATTCATAAAGAATCTTACCATTGTTGCTTTCCAGTTGACACAAGCTTGATTCATAAGAATCTCACAAGTCACCTACCGTAACACTGTTTGATGTTGACGCTAGAAGGATTTCCATTCGTCACTGTGAATATTAATGAATATCACTCTGAATGTTCTGGCAAGACCATAAAGATATTGCGTAGAAACCTGAAACGAGTTTGAATCAATTCAGAATCAAACCACTGTTGCTTTTCTGTTTTACACATGTTCAATTCATAAAGAATCTTGCATATGACCTACCGCAGTGCTGTTTGATGTTAACACTAGAAGGATTTCCACTCATCATTGTGAATACTAAGTAGTATCACTCTGATTGTTCTAGCAATATCACAAGGATATAGCATAGGACTCTCTTGATCTTCATCCGTGTGTCCTAACGAGATTTGATTGATCTCTTGGCTCTAGACTCGATTTGTGCACTTTTAGTGGTCGGAGGCTGGAGCAAATGCCACCTATTCAATATCAACTATCTTGAAGTGAGAAAGTCAACAGAAGTCATGTTGTTCTCCGTGACAATAAAACAAACTTCTTTTGAGAGAAGCCTGAGTAGCTAGGAAAGGGTTGTGCATACATCACTGGGTCTATGATGAGTTTTCTTCATGATGTGTTGACCCGGTTTCTGCCTAAGTTGTATGGAGGGCTTCTTTGTTTACACCCTTTATCCTTACATTTATTTTTCATTCTTCAACCCCTTCAATGCTTACCAAGACATCATTACTAGCACCTTGTTGTGATTGTTCCAGTGCTAGCATCAGTACTTAGTCGGCATTCAGCTAAGTTCACATTCTAATCCATCTTTCCCAAGGACTTCTAATAATCTATTGGATTGTCCCTAGGAAGATCCCTCTGGTTCTGATTGGATCATAGGACTTAAACCTAACCACCCTTTTGACACCAATAACGTCGTGAATGAAAGATGTTGTGGGTATTTGATCGTAACCATGAAAACCACTTCAAATGTCTAACAAGATGTTTGAAAAACTTTTAACACCTTGATAGTTTTGTCGTTTCAGAAATGCTCCCCCTTCACATGTGCATCGATAGTCGAAAGTGTTTCGCACATGTAGGTAAGATTTAAAGTGATTGAGTCTTATATAAGATCACATTTTAATCACATTTTCTCCCCTATCTCTAATATATAAAATCTTTTGATATTAGAGATACCAAATTTAATTAAAATATATTTTGAAAAATAGTCTTGAAAATCTTCGGAAGAAAGATGTGTTAATCTTTTGCATGAAGTTAAAATGCTCCCCCTCAAAAATTGATCCAATTGAATTGTCATTGTGAGGATGTGATCCACATTTCTCTTTTTGAGGATGGGAGTTGTTGAACACACAATTTTTGAAAGATTTTGAATAATCATTGAAAAATTCTTGAAAAAATTGTGTTCAACCCTTTTTGAAAAATCCTATTTCTTTTTGTCGAAGAGGTTTTTCTAAAGCATAAACTTGAGTTCATAGACTTTGAATGTCTTGACGAATCCACTCAAGTGTAAGAAGATTTCTCTTCTTTTGCTGAGGGTAAGCGCACTAAATCGTACACTCTCCCGTGAATATTGATCCGGGTTGCAATCTGAAAGTGATTACAAGCCATTGTGTTGAGCTCAAAACGTTTTATGTTTTGTGACAAGCTCAACCCAAGATAGATTGCTCTACCTGTTGTTGGAAAATTTTTCCAAAATAGAAATTTTCCTTTATTGAAAGAAGAAATGACATGTTTTGAAAAATATTTACAACTTTCATTCGAGCTTTATGTACACACCCGTGTCGTTATTGAGCGACATTTCTAGGCACGTCCATATTATCGATACTGAAAGACATGTCGAGATATTTTGAAAGATTTTTTAATTTTTTGTTTTTGTTTTTATATGTTTTATATTTTGTATTTTGCTTTATCAAATATATTTACAGGTTGATGTTTGATAGATAAATCAAGCAGGCACCTTTGCTAGAATCTCTAGGTCTGCTGGAGTCAAACATCTCATACCAAGTTGCCTAACGAGGTACTCAAACCTATCTTTCGACAGAGCTTTCGTAAACAAGTCGGCTAATTGGTAATCCGTTCCAAACAAAGTATAGTTCAACGATACCTCTTTCAACTTGTTCCTTTATGAAGTGGTATCTGACATCGATGTGCTTCGTGCGGGAATGTTGTACCGGATTGCAGGAGATGGCTATGGTCGACTTTGCGTCACAGTACACAGGTACTTTTATCAAAGTGAAAGCCATAATCCGTGAGTTTTGTTCTCATCCAAAGAACTTGAGCACAACACGCAGATAGAGACACATACTCTGCTTCGGCAGATGAAAGTGACGTGAAATCTTGGTTCTTTGAAGACCATCCCACAAGCTTTTCTTTACCTAGAAATTGTGCACCACCAGAAGTACTTTTTCGTGTATCAAGACACCCTGCATGATCAGAATCTGAATAGGCCGTTAGAAAGAAACCGGTTTCCCTCGGATACCAAAGTCCCAAATGAATGGTATTCTTGAGGTACCGAAAGATCCGTTTAACCTCCTTGAGGTGCTTTTCAGTGGGTCGTGCTTGATATCGTGCACAATAACACGTAACATGTGAAATATCAGGTCTACTTGCTGTCAAGTACATGAGGGAACCGATCATGGAACGATATCTCGTTTGATCGATGTGGTTGACAATGGTGTCCCAACGGGGTCACATGAAGTCATACCATGCTTTTTGATTATCTCTTGACAATACTTATATTGGTTTATAAAGATACCACTTGGAGATTGGTGAACTTGAATTCCTAGAAAGAATTTTAGTTCGCCCATAATAGACATTTCAAATTTGTTGTGCATGACTTTTTCAAACAATTTTGAAAGTTTTAGGTTTGTAGACCCGAAAATAATGTCATCAACATAAATTTGCACAAGCAAAATGTCATCCCCATATATATAAGTGAGCAAAGTTAGATCAATGGAACCTTTTGAGAAACCTTTGGACACCAGAAATTTCGAGAGCTCGTCGTACCACGCCCTTGGAGCTTGCTTGAGTCCATAAAGTGCTTTGTGGAGACGATACACCTTGTCAGGATAATGAGGATTGATGAATCCTTCCGGCTATGTGACATAGACGTCTTCCTTCAAAGGACTGTTAAGAAACGCCGTCTTTACGTCCATTTGATAAACGATGAATCTCTTATGTGCAGCATAAGAAAGGAAAATATTGACTGCTTCCATACGAGCTACTGGTGCAAATGATTCTTCAAAATAAATACCCTCTTTCTGTCCATACCCTTTAGCCACTAGCCTAGTTTTATTCTTGATAATTGTGTTATCTTCATCCATCTTGTTTTTCCAGATCCATCGAAGATTTAATGGTATTATATCGTATGGTCTGTCAACAAGTTCCCAGACTTTAAGTCTTTCAAATTGTTGAAGTTCATCCGTCATCGATTCAATCCAAGCATGATCAGCCATGGCTTCTTTGATGTATTTCGGTTCAGCTGTACTCACGGCGAGAGTGAACATACAAACATCACCATCGGTTTCAAGCTGTCGTCTGGTACGAACGGGTTGTGAAGGGTTTCCAATTACGTGAACCAAAGGATGATCTCGGGTCCAATGATGTGTTGAAGGATGTCCTTGTTAGAACGTATGCATATTTGACGGATCAACATGGCGAGTAGAAGACTCTCCAGTTTCGTGTACCGGTGTACCGAATGGGTTGATAAATTCGTCTTCGTCAGATAATGCATTCTCTGCTTGATTTGTGTTCTCTGGAGCAATGACAGTAGTTGTAGATATTGTAGGAGCGGTTGTTGATGTGATATTATGAGGAGGTAAATCTGCAGCAACCCGTGTTGAAGTTGATGAGGTTGTATCCTTTTGTTGACGATGATCGGTATCATCATTCTTATCATGAGTGACAGCGGAAGACTTTGATACAACTTGTTTATCCCCCGTGAAATATTCATCATACAATGGTCCATATAACATTTCCAACTCTTCAAGTGTCGTGTCCACTGTCATATCTGCTCTAGGAACATGTTCAGGAACCAGCTTTAAACTTGACGGTTCATTGTTGTGGATTTGAGTTCCGAGTTCCGTGCGGTTGTGTACAGAAGTCTTTTGTCGTTGTGTATCGGGACTTAAACTGTTTTGTTCAAGTTCCATTTCTTGTATTTCATCAAATCGGATATGAATAGTCTCGACTATCAATTTTGTTCTCTTGTTGTAAACTCTATATCACTTAGACTGAGTTGCATATCCCACAATAATGCATGCATCGCCTTTTTTCATCTTGTCCAAGTTTTTACCATCCCGTATCATGTAACAAGTACATCCAAAAACGTGAAGGTGTTTGAGTGAAGGTTTTCGATCATGAATTATGTGATATGGTGTCTTTTCGTGTCTAGGAATAATTAAGGATCTGTTTTGTGTGTAGCATGCGGTCGACACGGCTTCGGCCCAAAAGTATAATGGTAGTTTTGAAGCGGATAATAGTGTTCGAGCAGCCTCAACAAAAGTACGGTTTCGTCTTTCAACAATACCGTTTTGTTTAGGTTTTCGAGCAATAGATGTTTCATGTTCAATCCCTTCGGCTTCAAAATAATTCTTCAGAGTTGAATTCAAGAATTATGTGCCTCTGTCAGTACGTACCACTTTTACTTGAGCTTGAAGACCACATTCTATCAACTTAAGGAAGTTAATGAAAACCTCAGGTGTTTCATCCTTGGACCTCAAGAAGTGAGTCCATGTGTACCTTGAGTAGTCATCGACAATTACCATAACGTATTTCTTCCCATTGATGCTTTGAACACGCATGGGTCCACACAAATCGATATGAAGAAGATCTAACCGTCCTTTTGAGCTTGGTGTAGTCTTTGTCTTGAAACTACTCCGTTTAGCTTTTCAAAGCTCACAAGAAGAACAAAGATGATCCTTGATTAATTTCAATCTTGGAAGGCCTCTCACAATATCTTTCTTGGAAAGCAAGTTAATGGTATCAAAATTGAGATGTGATAAACGTTGATGCCATAACCATGCCTTAGTCGTTGAAGCTTTAGCCATGAAGCAAATTGGAGTTGAGGAAGTTGTGTCTTGAAGTGAAATTGTGTAAAGATCAGTACCCCGTTAACCGTAAGTAAGTCATTCCCATTATAATCACGAACAAAACATGTCTTCTTTCTAAAAGCAACCTCCAAATCTGCATCACAGAATTGACCAACCGAGAAAAGATTGTGATTGAGCCCTTCGACGTAGTATAACCTTTTTATCGTGATATTCCCCTGAACCAAATCTCCATATCCTAGGATCGGTGCAAATTGATCATTTCTGAGTCGGATCGTACCCAGGAACTTCTCCACGAATTTAATTTGAAGCTGGAGATTCCCCGTCATGTGCTTCGTGCATCCGGAGTCCAGTATGAAGAGAATTATTTGTATCACCTACAGAAGAGTTAGAACACGATGGAGCATTTGCTAAATTGGATACCACATTAGTTGTGATTTCAGAATCATTAGTCTCCTTAGCAACATTTAAAGGCATACTAACACTCGTTGTCACATTTTCTGTCCTAACTTTAGGCATCCATTTATATCCTGGAGGACAGTGATTAGCAAACCACCATTTCCACGACTTGCTAGCAGACTCATATAATTCCCTAATTCTGCTTCTAGTGGTCTTAGTGGTGGACTCTGATGCAATACTTTTCTCAGGGGTGGTTACACCAGGATGGTTCACTTTGCGTTTGGGTTTTCTAGCACTAATAGGCATCGCAGTTTGCTTCTTAGTTCTAGTAGCTACATTTTTGACATTATTCGAAACACACCTAGCATGATTGGCATTATCACACTTTCCACATTTCACACAAACAAACTTAACATTTAAAGTATTCAAAGTCAAATCATTCAAATCGTCATTACACGCGATTACAGACGTTTTATTCTTAGAAACATTGAAAATCCTAGGGTGGTCTTCTACTTTCTTCATCTTCCCTTGACTTTTGTTTTTCCAAACCTTTTCATTCATGAGAGTGCTCTTAAGCTGAGGTCGGCTAACACTAGAAGTGGGGACTACTCCTGTAGTAAAAGATACACGTCTATTAGTGTTTCTAGAAGTCTGAGGTGATTGACTTTCTTTGTTGTGTGTGGGTTTAGTGGCCAATCTATACATCCCTGGTTTAATCATATTTTTGTTCTTAATGCTTTGTGATCGAATATGTGTTCTGAGAGTATTATGTTGTAACCTATCCTTCCCATCCGTCTTGGGGGAAAACGCAGGTTTTGCAAATGCAGAATTAGACAAAACAGATGGTTTTCCCAAGACAGAGGGTCTAGTCACTTTGTGCGCATTGGGTTGTCTTACAACAGGTTTCTTAACACTATGTTCCACAATTTTCCCACCCATCTTAGCAACGAGTTTCTTCAACTCTGCTATCGCTATTTCCCTGTCTTGTAACTGAGCTTTCAACCCTTTAATTTCCAAACTCTGTTCAATCATTTCTCGAAACATTTTGGAAAGTTTTTCTTGCAATTTAATATCATGTGGAAAACTACCAACGTCTTTTTGCAAAGCAATTTCAAGATAATGACAATGTTTTTGAAGGAAATCAGTTTTGTGTTGAAGTAACTCAAAAGCCTTTTTATCAACATTTTCTTTACGTTTCGAAAGATCAAGTTCAAGACGCTCACATTCTTTGATTTTATCAAGATGTTTGCATGCAACATCAGAATATTCATCGATATCAGCACAATATTGAAGAGTAACACACAAAATCTCTTTGGAGAGACATTCTTCTAAGAGTAAATCATATTCATCTGGAAAAACGGACTTGTACATTTGAAGATCGTCAATTTCTTTCTCAATAGACTCAACATATTTTAAATCCTAAAACATTTTAGACAGAATTAATCTTTCAAATTCAAGAACATGTTCTTTGATTATCTTCGTATTTGGTATTAAAAGTTCTTTCACAAGCACAGTTATGTCGTGAGGAATCTCTATTTTCCACTTATCCTTTTGACGTTTTTCCCAATCGCTTTCAACAATTGATTTAACATTATCAATGTGGTGTTTAAGAAAACCAAGTGTTTTTCTACTTTTGCTTTTAGAAGCATCAAGAGGCAAATAGTTAATATATTTAAAAACATTAGTTTTCCTCTTCGTGGCAAAAGCTTTTTTCCATTGAATTCTTCTTTGTTTGCATTCTAAAAACAATTACTCACGAGACTTCTGTTTTTGTGTAGTGAAAAGACCATATAGACTATTCTCATAAGCATAATTGTATGGTTTCACAAACTCTTTATTGACCGGTGATCTACTCTCCTCTTCCCAAAGGGATGTCTCATCATTACCAAGAGGATATTCAGGATCGGTCCATTCGGAATCATCCATATAAAGGCGCGGGTTCGCAGCTTGAGCTTGGGAAAGGTACTCAGGACTTGCAAAGCTAGCTTGACAAACATAGACGGAGGTTTTATCATTCTAACGGTTTGAATAGTGTCATGCGTTTTATAAACAACTTTCTTCAAAAATTCGACTTGTGCCTCTAGTTCCGTTACTTTTTCAGTATCTTTTTCATATCGACTTTTGAAATCTTGTTTTAACGTTTCAACCTCTTGTTTCTTAACCTCAAGAATTTTAGCAGAGTCGGTGTTATTCATTAAAAACCGTTGTTCAAGCTCGTTAACTTTGGTGGTAGCAAGGTATGTTTTTTGACGTTCATCCATTAATAAAACATTAAATTGACGTTTCTCTTTGGTTAATAACTCAAGAGTGTCGTTGTATTTATTTTCAAGATCGTCCTTTTGACTTTTTAACGCACTACACTTGTAACCCTCAAGCTCTTTGGTCTTTTGAAGAAGCTAAGCTCTATAACTTTCAAGGGTCTCATTAGATTTAATTAGATCGGCTTTGCATTCTTCAAAGTTTTGAGTGAGCGTTGCGTTTGCATTCTTTAATTGCTTTTGACTCTTTTTATTGTATGTGACATCTTTTTTTAAAGTGGCAATTAAATTAGCAAGCGCAATACGCTCCTCATCATCATACTCATTTGCATGTTGATCATCGGCAGACTCATTATTGCACGTGTCTGAGGGATCAGGTATGGTATTGTTATCAACCTTTTCCGTCATACATGTGTCAATAAGGGTTTGATTTTGATCACAATGCTCATGTGTATTAGCATTGGCAAACACATTATATTCATCATTGTGTACCTCTTCCAATGGTTCAGAATCGTAAACAGGACCATTATCATAGGAAGGTGTATTGCTGATGACAGTCTCAGGACCGATGCCTTGTGTGCCTGTGCTGCTGCTTTCTATCCATGTATGGTATGCTTTGTGTTCCGTGATGTGCAGCTTTCATTATCATGACCCGATATTGTACCACCAATTGCTTTGAATCGTCTTTCTATCTCTTGTTCGTGAATTATTGTTTTGTTGACATAGGTTGCAATGAATTCGATGTTCTGGGTGATCAAATCTCTGTAGGAGAGAGCATCCAATCCATTATTCCTCTTGAAGAACTCCCTTGTACTCGGAGACTCGATGAATTTAGAGTTAAATTGTACTACACATATTGTCTTGAGTTCAGTTAAAGTGGTCCGGCATTCACTACCGATGAGTCTTTGTTTGACAAGTTGTGTGGCAAGTTTATCCATGGCTTGGGTGAATGTTCTTGTGAAAGTGCTAGTGGATTCACCTAAGACTCGTAAAACTCTTGATATGGACTCAAAAGTTGACCGAAGTCCTCTAATACCGTTCATTGAACTTTCTCTCATGATACGTGTCCGTTGTTGTAATCGTTCCATTTTGAGAGTTGTCACTTCTGAACACTCAGTGCTCTTTTCCATGATGATGGTCTCTGAATTGATGAAGCGACTTCAGATCTTAAGTAAATATGGTGTGATTGAGTTGTTGTTGAAATTCCAAAAATTGCTATTTTTCTTAGTCCGACAATAAATTCCTCAGTCCGACAAAACGGTAAGCCCAACAAAATTTGAATCACCAAATTTCGAAATCGAGTTAGAAATAGCCAATAACTAGTAGGGAAAAATTTTGAAAAATGAAAATTTTAATAAAAAATAAAACCTGAAAATTTTGAAATTTGGCCTAAATATTTGAATTTTGGTCCAACAATTTGAATTTTTGGTCGAAAAATTTTTCGCATTACCAAAATTTGAAATCGAATCTTAAATGGCCTAAAAATGGTCTAAGAAAAAATAAATTTTACATGGGTTTTCCTGCCAAAAAAACTCTTCTTTTTTTTTCTTAATCTTCGTGTAAACTATGTTCCGGGACTAGTCAAGATAGTGGCTAAGTCTAAAAAGTACTCGAACAAAATATCCATCAGAATACCATCAGAATGTTCATCTGAATGTGCATCGGAATGTTCTATCGGAATGTGTCATCAGGTTTGTTCTATCGGAATGCTGCCGGAATGTACTATCGGAATATAATCTGTCGGAATATGACCTGTCGGAATAATCTGTCGGAATAACCGTCGGAATGCTGTCGGAATACACGATCGGAATAACCGTCGGAATGTTAAAACCCTTTTCCGATGGAATTCTGTCGGAATAACTGTCGGAATATGAAACCCTTTTCCGATGGAGTTCTGTCGGAATAGTACAATAGTGATCAAATTCCCACTTTTCTAGGACAAAACTCAACCAATTCGAAATTTTAAACCAAAAGATGATCAAAACACCCAAACACATTGTGTTTTTAGCCAAATTAAATATACAAAATCTCTACCACAACTATGTAGAAGATTTGTATCAAGAAAAAACCCTAAAAACACAAAAAAAATGTGGTTCGAATGATTTGGATCAAAATAAGCCCGAAAATCAAGAAAACAAACACGAATCTTCAATCACCTATCCACTATAGGCTCTTGATACCAATTGTTGTCCCATATATTTGTGATGATTAAACAAGAAAGAAAGATAGATAAAGATGAATTCTAGAGAGGAAGTAGTGAAAGAAAGTATAGAGAAGTATGTGAGAAACTTGGTGAATATTAGATTCGGAGAATAGAAAAATGAGACAACCAACCTCTCCTTACATGCAAGGAGAGGTTTATATAGCCTTTCCTACATGTGGCATGATGGGCTATATGATAATGGGTCGGGCTTTCCTTTTGGGCTTTGGTTACTTATGAATGAACCTTAGCTTAAAGTTAAGCCCGTAATACACGACTAATCTACTACCTATTACAACGTTCTAATATACGAAACATAATAAACATATGACCGAGTATTCTTGTTTGACTCAATATTTTGAGGCTAACAGGTATTGTCATATTTATGGATATGATCACAGTAATTCCTTCAAGTGCTAATTGTGTTTCTATATCTGATAGTTTTAAGCTAATCAATATACTTGAGGAATAGTAGGATCTGTCACTCTTTTAATATCTTTATTTATTATCGCTATCTCAAGATTCAGATGATTATTGTAGGATTAGTTGACTTCACTTTTTTAGTAAAAAAAAGTTGACTTCACTTTTAGTTTCTTATTGAATTGAGTCTTGGCTACTACACTTCAAAAAGTGCATAGTATTTTTTTAAAGATTGAGATTGTAACTGACACAAAAAAGTTTTGTTACGCTGCCATTTCTGGTGGGTATTTTGTCATTCTATATGATCTTTGAATATTCTTTGAGATATTTAGGAATCATAATTGTTAACGATTACGCGTGATGGGAAGATATAAATTGATTTATAATACTGTAACAGTATTTATGATGTGTCAGTTCATTATAGGTAGGAATTGAAGTTATCATTCTTGTACCAAAGGTTAACAATATGTACGTGATTAACATATATGACGGTTTGTGTTGGGCTAAGCGCAAATGGGTTGTTAAAGAAAAAAAAGAGATGTAATATATTATAAAAAAGAATGTAATCTTTTATTAAAAAAATATAATTTATGGCTAATATTTCTTTAAGCATGATATTAAAAAAATCTGGTATAAATATAAATATTGTTTAAATAAATGGAAAAATCTGAGATCATTATAACATCTAAAAGTGTATTGTTAGATAAGAAGTATTATTTGATGTTACAGTGGAGTTTTATATTATGACATCACATTTCTCACGGTATGAGAATGAATACTTGACTTTACCTATAATTTTAAAGCATAAGGTGTGTTTGGCTCAAGCCGTGGAAAGACACCACAAATTTCTCACGGTATGGTTAATTTTTTCTAAATATTCCCACAACACAAAAACCTTCACAATACAAAAACTGTAGCCTCCTTGGTTGGCTTGAGTCATAAGGAATTTTAAAAATATATATATAATAAAAAAAATTAAATGCACGAAAACGCGAGACCCGATACGGTTCTCGCGTTTTCGTGTCGCGTTTTCGCACGGAAACATGCACCGTCCCTTAGGCGCGAGGCACGAAAAGCGAGACACGGTGTGGTTTTAGCGTTTTCAGTTGACGTTTTCCCACGGCGCGAAAAAAAATTTCCCCCGTACTATGTGCTCTTAGCATTTTTATGACATTTTAAGTCTATGTCAATAAGAAGCATTTTAATGATTTTTTATGACTTCGCAATGCATTAAACTACACATATGTTAATGAATTGACGCATCATTAATTTTTTATTTATAAACCATGTTTTAATAAGCTAAAAGATAAAAAAATTAAAATATTATATACTTAGTTTTCATAAAAAAAAAGATGAACATGGAGTAGACATGCCCACTTGCATCCAATTAGTGAAAATATAAGTTACTTTTTAAGGCAGGCTTCGTCTTTTGCTAGAACTCTTTTCTCTAAAGGTAGTGAAGTGAGTCGAAGAAGAGGCTTCGTCTTCATGCATTAATCAACGGTATGTTTTGAGAGGGATGGACATTCAATGCACATATCCACCTGAAGTTCTAAAATGCATTAAGTGACAAGTTATCACTCATCACCGATCAAAAGGTCTGCATATTTCATACCTTTAATACCAAAAAAGTAAATATTATAATTGGCTCATTTGTAAAGTTGCAACGCATAGTGTACCACAAGAAGGAATGAAGATTCATTCTTTTTGCAAGTTTCCCTGGTAAAGGTATATATATTAGTTTTCTCTCATGGGCATTTATGGTCTTATCAAAAGTGAAGATCAATAGATTTATCTACATTTGTACATTAACATGACATCAAACAAATTCGTTGGATATATCAAAGACTAACACTATCAAAAGTTAGTTTACATATAACAAAAATGTATTATCCACAACTATATGTACTACATTTAACAAAAATGTATTATCACACACACAACTATATGTACACTGGTTATTAAACAATTGATAAACAAAAGTATTTAAAAAATAAAAACCAATCTTTGTATAACCAAAGATTCGCATCAGAGAAAACACGTCCGTTGGATGGCCAAATGCCTAAAAATATCAATAAAAATTCCTTTTACTTTCCTTTTAACAAAAACAAATCTCACTATCAACACAAAGAACTAATACACAGACGTATTTTTAGAAAAAAATTTACAAACCAAACACGTTGTAGATTTATGAACATACATAAATTAACACGACATCAAACACAGTAGCTAGGTGTCTCAAATCCTAATAATATCAAAGGTTAGTTTACGTTTAAGCAACATAATTTTTTAAAAAGAATACAAATCAATATTTGTACAACTAAAGATTCACATGGGACAAAGCACGTTCATTGCATGGGTCAACGCCTAAAAAATTAAAAATTAGTTTCCTTTTAGTTTACTTTCAAAAAGAACGAGCCCCACTGCAAAAATTTATAACTAATACAAAAATTTACTTTTAAAAAGGATTTATGAAACGAACCCGCCCATTGATAGTCCAATTATTTTGGTTCTTAATGACATATTCTAATCATTTACTTTGGTACTTGTAGATGAAAAAACTCAAGTTTATTTGGGATTAAAGAGGTTTTCGTTTTGTGAACCATAAGTTTCTTTTAGTAATAAAAACATTGATAAAACGAAAAAAGGCATTCATTTTGACCACATTAAAAAAACACATTTTGCCCTTACATAAGTGAAACTTATTAAATTAGAAGCGACACAAAATCAATAACAAAGATTGTTGATAGATAATATTTATTTTGCATATGAATTTTTAACATATCCTTTGTGCTTGAGAACAATTCATTGACCTTTATTTCTTATATTGAATGAACATTCATTTTTTTCGTTGTATATGTATTCAATAAATAATTTGGCATGTTTGTAGCCGATTTACCCGTATTTAATTGTTTGTCAACGATTACTTAAAAAACACCAAATTGATAATGTAATAAAAGACAACTTAACTAAAACAAATATTTATCACATAAAAAACACTTAGAAGTGATACATCGGACAGGTTTCAGAAAAGATTCACATGAGACAAAACACGTCCCTTGGGTAGACCAAGGCCGAATAATATCAAAGATTACTTACCTTTTGTTACCTTTTAACAAAAAATGGGTCTAAATGTCAGCATATATAAATACTTAAACGTACTTTTACAAAAAAGTTACGAAATGAAAATATATACTATAATAATGCTTATGTAAGCCTTGGAAAAAATACATAATGCATAACTACTCTTCATATTATACTTGAAATAAAAAAACTCACATGACCATTATTAGCAATAAATATAAATAAAAAATACATTCAACCAAACAAAAATCACGCATTCGACCAAACCATAAAAAACAAATAAAACATAAAACTTGTGAAACTATAAACAACGAAAGACATAATAATATCCATACAACGCTATATACAGAGGCCTAATAAGATTTAAAAAAAATTAAAATAAATCACACCAAAATGCAAATCACACATCAATTATAAATGTCTAGATTGTATAACAAAAAATTTTACAGAACTCTAAAAATGTTAAAAAAACACAAAAAAAAAAAGATTAAATTTAAAAATAATTCAAAAAACACTAAATAAAACATAAAATGCAATTCACATATAAATTATAAATATTAAAATTCTTTAACAAAAAAATTTAAAAAAACTCTAAAAAAACATAACAAAAAGATTAAACTTAAAATTATAAAAAACCTTCCGAAACAAAAAAAAAACCCCGCCCGTAAGGCGGGTTACGACGCTAGTATATATATATATATATATATATATATATATATATATATATATATATATATATATATATATATATATATATATATATATATATATATATATATATATATAAACATATATATATATATATATATATATATATATATATATATATATATATATATATATATATATATATATATATATATATAGATATATATATATATATATATATATATATATGTGTATATATATATATATATATATATATATATATATATATATATATATATATATATATATATATATATATATATATATATATATATATATATATATATATATATATATATATATATATATATATATATATATATATATATATATATATATATATATATATATATATATATATATATATATATATATATATATATATATATATATATATATATATAGTGTAACTTTATTTACAGAACCCATTTTAGTGACAGAACTTGCAGAACTCTTGTTTTTGAAAGGAAAACATGTATGTCTAAAGGAGTACATGTATGTTTTTAGAGAATATTTGTATTCGCGAAGCATATTTAAAGTTTTTTTGTCAAAATTAAATAAAATTAAAAAAAGATATCAAAAAACATACATGTTTGAGGGCGTGTATGCATGTATGTGCACGCATTCATAAACATACATTTTTGTAAGCGCGCATGCATTTATTATTGCATCGATCCAAAAACATACATGTCCGCTTTCAATAACATACATGTACTCCTTCAGACATACATGTTTGCCTTAAAAAACAAGAGTTCTGCAAGTTCTGTCACTAAGATGAGTTCTGTAAATAAAGTCCCCCTATATATATATATATATATATATATCTTTACGTTATATATAAGAGGAGGGGTATGCCACATCATATCCACGTCATCACTTTCTAATTATTATTTTATTATTTTGCAACTGATTTTCGGAAAAATAAAAATAGTACTATTTATTGGAAGATTCGAACGCGGGTTACCCAAACAAAATCAATGGCCAAAGGCGCAACCATTCGGCCAAGCGAAAGTTGTTAATGAATCTTGCAAAACCAAATTCATATACGGATAAAAAGATTACAATATATTCTCACAAAGCCCTTCTCATTCATTCGTATTACTACTAGATCCTCCTAAAATCCTATTATTCTTCGTCATTCATCATCCGATATTCATCAAGCATCTCTAGAAGATCGATATTCATCATCATCATTAATATAGAAGATCGACTCGTCATTCGTCATCCATCATCCGGCCAAAATAATCATCGATCACCGATATCATTAATCTAGAAGATCGATTTGTGTAATACGCTAATCTATGAAGCAATTAACAGCCTGAAAATAAACAGTATTGGTTGCCGCACTTATCCAACCTGGAAAACAATAAAATAGGTTTGAATGATGATGTTGTTTATAATTTTCGTAGGTAAGTATTGTTATTTCATATGTGGCAGCTAATTGTTATCATTAATAATCATAGACATGGGAAGATGAAAGTGAAAGACATAAAATTTTGTCTGAAAAACATGATAGAGGTAGTGAATCACACGTCTTCAGGAAAAAGGAAGGATGAAGGCTATTAGAGAAAGCAGGTACATTAGCATCATTGTTTATTCATATATAAAGTTTGGTTTTACACATTATAATATACAATGTTTATAAGTGTGTTTTTATCTTAGTTATAAAAAGGGAACATTCATAATGCAGCAATGCAAAATAAGATAAAGACATCATTAGCCTGCCCTTACTGATTCAAGGAACCCCAACACTTCAATTCAACAAGTTGCACCATTAAATCCACATAATAAGAATATTTAGTTCAGTTTAGTTGAAGGATGTATATGAAAGCTAATACAGTAATACCACATATATGCAAAAAAAAGTATAGCCACTTATTCAGTTTAGTTTAAAAAAAGTGATTTGCTTATGCTGATATATAATGCTTGCACATAAGTAGTCAGAGTTAAAGATGGATTGGATCAAATCCATGATATGTTTGATGAATAAAAGCACTAAAAGATATGTTTTTGGGGATTATTTCTTTATACTAATATAGTCTTTTTATACTGATAGATCTTTCATACAACATAGTATTTAGTGAAAATTCAGTGACTCAAATCTGCTGGGCATGTGCCTGATAAAAGCCAAGTTATGCTGCATATTGATGGGGATTGTGCAAAGGAAGCTGAATTCACAAGCCATGGCGAGAGGTTAGCTATTGCTTTTGTGTTAATTAATAAAAAACCCGGGATACCAATTTGGATAGTAAAGAATTTTTGTATATGCAATGGTTGTCACTCGGTTACAAAACTTCTTATTAGAACTAATACGGTATATGTCTTACTTTTTGGTAGGGTGGTCAACTTAACCAGTTTGGGCTGTGTTTTGCTAAAGAACATGAACATGACAACTTCAAAAAGTTTATATTGGATTGGTGCAACTGCTCTCCTTGGTTTCACGCTTCTATTTAATGTCTTCTTCAATGTGGCTCTCGCGTATATATAACTTAAGTTAATAATACACGGGAACGGAGTAACCTATTGTTTGTAACTTTTCATGTTTTAAATGCTTGACTTGTGTAGATTTCATCCCGAAGTAAGAATTTACCTCTTAGAGTTCTAACATCCGGACATATATATATCATCTGAAGTCATGATCATAGAAGGTAATTCTCTTTGGAAACTATATTACGGGAAAAAATCTGATTACTTTTCTTTCTGATTTGTTGCACATTAGCTTACAAGAATTCACAGGTCCACTAAACATGATGAACTAATTCCATTAGTCCTAATCTTGATCTGCACATCAGCGTACAAATAATAAAGGGGTGTTTGGGATTACTTATTGTTGCAATTGCTGGAACAAATTTTGAAAAAATAGGTTCCTAGATATAATCTCCGGATAGAAAAGTTAAAAAAAACAATTATCACATAGGGCTTGGTAGCTGTTTATGAGGGTGGAGCATATGCGAAGAACAACTTTGTAATGTGTATGCTGAGATATTTTTTTTAACTATCTTTTAGATATTAATATCATCATCAGGAGGTGTTTGGGATTGCTCAATATAGCTTGTATCAGAATAATTTTAAGTAAATATTATTACGTAATCTGATAATGATCATGAAAATTAGAAAATAGATATTTTTTAGCCGGTGATTCTTTAGTTGGTGCTTTGGGTAAGCTTAATAGCCTGTTAGCTTAAGCTGGAAGAATAAGTTGATAATCTTTTAATATTTTTCTAGAGGATAGTTCTATAACCAAAATCCATGTGTCAGTGAAGGTTTGTATGTCACCATCCTTGAAAGCAGGGGCGGACTTACCTTATGGGTTCGTGGTAGTGGCGCCCCTATGGCTAGACAAAAATGACGAGATTATAGTGTAGTTTTTTCGATTCAGCGTTTTTTTAAATTCCCCGCACTTGAAACTCCAATTTCCCCTCACTCATAAATTGAAGTCTAACATTTACACTCTCAAACATAGAAATCCTTCATTTTTAGGTTACAATACTCTGTTTTTGATTCTGATCATAGTTTTTCCGTCTTACTATAATGTTTTTTATTCTGATTCTGTTTTTAATTTTGATCATAGTTTTTATTCTGAGTATTTACAATATGGTAGACGTGATACAAAGGTGCGAAACTAAACATTATATGCCACCCATTCTGCTGCAAAAGTGGTGTTTGGTTGCTGTTAAACCAGGAACCAAATACCCCTTTTGCTGCAAAACATGATCTCTGCTGCAAAAAGGGGTGCGTGGCTGTTGTTAAACAAGAAACCAAACACCCCTTATGCTGCAAGACATGCTTACCATTCTCCCCTTATCAATACCGATTATACACTTTCTTAGAAGATATTTTTCTAAGGTAAAATAATGTTTGGTTCATGCATACCCCGCAACTATATAGTTCTGGTCAATAAAAAAACATGTATGTATGTATATTCTGTTGGTCCTTTCTGTTGTAGGGAAGAAATTCTGCATAGCTTAGATGATTTCTCGCCTTCTGAATTTTTGAACAACTATACATTTATCTTGTGAACCTGCTACTTACATTACAAAAAACATAATTGTGCAGGAGGTGGGACTTTCGGAGTCTTGGCAAAACTTGATCTTATGGACCAAGGGAACTGATGTAGTTGCTGTAAGCTGTTTCTTTATTCATCTTTTCTCTATAATGTTGCTATTGGATCTTTTAGGTACATGGAATGTAGCAGGAAAATCACCAACAAGCTCTTCAAATTTAGAAAATTCGTTGCAGATTTCACCTCCTGCTGAAATTTACATTCTTGGCTGAGTTTCTTTCTTAAAAAACTAAATCTTGATCTTATCTGATGTTTTTTGCGTAAGAAGCGGGAGCAGTAACCTTGGTGCTTTTAATTTAAAATTGTTGTCGATGAAGAGATGATGAATACACATAATCCACAAGCCTTACAATTGATTGGGAAGATAGTGAGATTGATAAAGGTACCACTGTCTACTGGTGTAGATAAATGGCTGTTAGTTTGGGATGATGATGAAGAGGAGTTGTCAAGATTCGTGTATCAACTGTATGATTCCATATTTACGGGAGGAGCTCGAGTCAATGTTTGCATCTCACCGAACCATAAGGGTATCAGGGTCATGTCGTGTACCTTGAGCATTGCCATTTGTGTAAAACCATTTGTGAAACTAAACTGACATTGTAACATTCCTTAAATATATTATATGCTCAAAACAATAAAATGATGGAAACATTAGTATAATATGCCTTTAAATACATTTTGCATGTTGTTAGCGTAAAGAAGTGTTTTTCCAAACCCGTGTCTCTTTCTTTTTAGTGCACACTTTATCCAAAAATACTTATTACCGGCCTTCAGATTACTTGACTAGGTGCTTCGTTGTCTGACTCTGAAATATTAGTCGAATTGGTTATTTTAAGCTAAAATCAATGCATGTGTGGTACCACATTCTGGTTTTCATTTTGACAATCCTAATGTTTGAAACCCGGTTTTCGAATCGACCCGGTCGAACCACCGGGTCTGGGTTAAACCGGGTTAATCCGGTTTTTTTAAAAATATTTTTTTTTTCATATTTTTAATAATTAGCAAAAATAATATATAAAAAACATAAAAACTTCCGTATATTGAAGATATAAAATTTTTACCAACCAATATAATATGTAAAAATAAAATTTTATCGTAAATTTGCATATTGTTTTTGAAAAAAATCCCTCAAAAAATCGAAACCCAACCGGGTTGACCTAGGTCACTTCAAACCCGTCGGATCTAGCCGGGTTTCAAAAATGTAAAACCCGGGTCAAAATGACCGGTTTTCTCGATCAGAACCGGATCAATCGGTTATCGTGGCGGGGTCGACCCGGGTTTGAAAACGTTGGGCAATCCTAGAACGATGATAATAAATCAACTATTTAGACATACCTATTTGCTTAATATTAAATTTTCTCATTTTTCACATAATGTACGGGTTCGCTAAAGTTTTTTTTATCAATGTGAATACACTTTTTTAATTGTTTTTAATTGAGAGATGATTTCATATTCTTTAAATTGATTAGCACACTAAAAAATGATATGTTTTGACATTATACTCTTATAAAGGTAAACATGATTAGAAGTGACATAAGAACTCATCATGTGTCAAGACACACTAATTTATAATGTGTCAACTAATTTGAAAAGTGTGGAAATCATTTTTTTAAAAACCTTAATTTATTATAAATGTTTTCTTAGCATAGGAGTTGTAGCATATGCATTAAACGGATCATATTTCCACAATATTTGTAACATCAATATAATTATTTGATCAATAGTACCACATTCTGGTTTTCATTTTGACAATCCTAATGTTTGAAACCCGGTTTTCGAATCGACCCGGTCGAACCACCGGGTCTGGGTTAAACCGGGTTAATCCGGTTTTTTTAAAAATATTTTTTTTTCATATTTTTAATAATTAGCAAAAATAATATATAAAAAACATAAAAACTTCCGTATATTGAAGATATAAAATTTTTACCAACCAATATAATATGTAAAAATAAAATTTTATCGTAAATTTGCATATTGTTTTTGAAAAAAATCCCTCAAAAAATCGAAACCCAACCGGGTTGACCTAGGTCACTTCAAACCCTAACCGGGTTTCAAAAATGTAAAACCCGGGTCAAAATGACCGGTTTTCTCGATCAGAACCGGATCAATCGGTTATCGTGGCGGGGTCGACCCGGGTTTGAAAACGTTGGGCAATCCTAGAACGATGATAATAAATCAACTATTTAGACATACCTATTTGCTTAATATTAAATTTTCTCATTTTTCACATAATGTACGGGTTCGCTAAAGTTTTTTTTATCAATGTGAATACACTTTTTTAATTGTTTTTAATTGAGAGATGATTTCATATTCTTTAAATTGATTAGCACACTAAAAAATGATATGTTTTGACATTATACTCTTATAAAGGTAAACATGATTAGAAGTGACATAAGAACTCATCATGTGTCAAGACACACTAATTTATAATGTGTCAACTAATTTGAAAAGTGTGGAAATCATTTTTTTAAAAACCTTAATTTATTATAAATGTTTTCTTAGCATAGGAGTTGTAGCATATGCATTAAACGGATCATATTTCCACAATATTTGTAACATCAATATAATTATTTGATCAATAGTACCACATTCTGGTTTTCATTTTGACAATCCTAATGTTTGAAACCCGGTTTTCGAATCGACCCGGTCGAACCACCGGGTCTGGGTTAAACCGGGTTAATCCGGTTTTTTTAAAAATATTTTTTTTTTCATATTTTTAATAATTAGCAAAAATAATATATAAAAAACATAAAAACTTCCGTATATTGAAGATATAAAATTTTTACCAACCAATATAATATGTAAAAATAAAATTTTATCGTAAATTTGCATATTGTTTTTGAAAAAAATCCCTCAAAAAATCGAAACCCAACCGGGTTGACCTAGGTCACTTCAAACCCGTCATATATATATATATATATATATATATATATATATATATATATATATATATATATATATATATATATATATATATATATATATATATATATATATATATATATTTAAATTTAGTGCTATATGACCTTATAGTTAGTTACATTCAGTTAAACCAATTAAAATAAATATTAAATCTTTAATTATAGGTTTTAGTTTTTAGGTTATATATATATATTATAAATATTTGTAAAATAATTAATTCATATACTCTAATAAAAACAATAGTAATTTGTGTTTTTATTAGTTTTACCGATATTTTAACTAATATTCTTTAGCAACACTTCAATTTGTTAAATAAACTTAGTTTTTTTGGTCGGGTTTATCAAATCGGATCAACGAAAAAGTCGACGGTTCAATTCGATTTCAATCAAGTAAAAAATCGGACACATCTGACCTGGTCTCTGAGCCGGTTCACGAGTTAACTGGTTCGACCAGACATTTCAATCTGATTTTTAAAACATTGATAGTCATAGATATCATAGATAATAGTCATTTTTCGGATCTCATAAACATTAAAAACAAATGTATACTATACAGTAACAAAACCATTCAGAATCTAATGTTCACTATAAACATGACATTTAACCAACATACCTTAAATAACACAAATAGTAGGCACACTTCAAGTTTGCCATGACAAAAATAGAGCTTCTAAAGTACGATTATTAAATTAATGAGTTTTAAGATGAAAAGTAAATGAAATGATTCAACTACACAAGTTGCATCTTACTTTTATAAAAATGTATGAGCGTAGTGTAATCATAATAGTATATAAGCTGATAAAATAGCTATCATCAATATACCCGTCGACTATTTCAAATATATAAGATAGATTCTTTTATTAAAAAAACACCACTTTTTATCGTTATATCGCTTAATGTACAAGTCATTTGATGGTCTGTAGTATACAATTCAAAATAAAGTTATTATGAGAATCATATAATATCTTTAGTAATATAGCAAACGAAAACAATTCGACAAATATATCTACTATCCTTAAAAGAATCTAAGTAAAATAATATAAATTTTTAACGGCAATATTTAGCTAAACAAAAAAATATAAACAAAAATCACAAGTCATACCCGTCCATCGGACGGGTTTTGCAACTAGTATATATATATATATATATATATATATATATATATATATATATATATATATATATATATATATATATATATATATATATATATATATATATATATATATATATATATATATATATATATATATATATGTGTGTGTGTGTGTGTGTATATATATATATATATATATATATATATATATATATATATATATATATATATATATATATATATATATATATATATATATATATATATATATATATATATATATATATATGTATATGTATATATATATATATATATATATATATATATATATATATATATATATATATATATATATATATATATATATATATATATATATATATATATATATATATATATATATATATATATATATATATATATATATATATATATATATATATATATATATATTGTTAGCCTCAAAATATTGAGTCAAACAAGAATGCTCGGTCATATGTTTATTATGTATCGTATTTTAGAACGTTGTAATAGGTAGTATATTAGTCGTGTTATACGGGCTTAACTTTAGGCTAAAGTTCATTGATAAGTAACTAAAGCCCAAAAGGAAAGCCCGGCCCAAACCATATAGTCCATAAAGAAGCCCGCATGTGGGTGGACTATATATACCCTTCCTAGCATGTTAGGAAGGGTGTTGGTTCATTTTGTATTCTCACTTCTCAATCTAACATTCACCTAGTTCCAACCATTTTCTCTCTACTTTCTCTCACTACTTTCTCTCTCTAGAATTCTTCTCATATCTACCTTTCTTTCTTTAAATTCGTGATTATAACATCATATAAAAGGGACAACAATTGGTATCAATCGCCATGAGGTAGTTTTGTGATTGGTTGTTGTTATTATATTTGATTCGTATGATTTAATCAATAAATCATCTCGAATTCAAATTTTTTTGTGTTTTTCGTGTTCTATATCTTGCTACAAATCTTCTATATACTTGTTGTAGAGATTTGGTTGTTTTGGTTTGGCTAAAAACACGATCTTGTTGCCTAAAAGTTGCTAAATTTGTTGCCTAAAAGTTGCTAAAATCGTTGCCTAAAAAGTTGGAAATAAGGTCCCTTATTGTGACAGCTTAAATTTCAGAAAAGGTAAGTACGGTTTCGATCGCTATAACCCTAGGGTTTTACTTTGCGATCAGTATTGCGATAGCCCCCTTATTCCGACGCTTATTGCGATCGTTATTGCGATCGTGGATTGCGACGGATTTAAGGCAATCTTGAAACGTTACTCTGCCCACATTGCGACAGCCACATTGCGATAGGTGTTATTGCGACAGATTATTGCGATCTAAATATTCCGATCTGGGATTTCGATAGGTACACATTGCGATCTGAACATTCCGATCTGAAGGATTTCGACAAGTACACATTCCGATCTAAGGATTCCGACAGGTGCACATTGCGATCTAAAGGACATTCCGATCTAAGCAACATTCCGATGGGCATTCCGATTGCACATTCCGATGACATGTTTAGCTAAATTTTGTTTGAGTATTTTTTAGATTTAGCCACCATCTAGACTAGTTTCGGAACGTAGTTTACACGAAGATTTAAAAAAAAAAAAAAAAAAAAAAAAGAGTTAAAATTTTTAGGTCAAGTAAAATCAAATTTTTCCATACTAGTTTTAGGACATTTCTAGCTCAATTTCAAAATTTGGTGATTACAAATTTTTTAGGTCTACCGTTTTGTCGGACTGAGGAATTTATTGTCGGGCTGAGAAAAAATCGCAATTTTCGGAATTTCAACAACCAAACAATCACAACACAACTACTTAAGATCCACATTCGATTCATCATTTCAGAGAATATTGAGATGGATTCTACTGCCGAATATCGTGTGACGAACAACAACATAATGGTGGCAAGTAACAAAGAAAGACCACCAATGCTTGTGTCGGGTCGATATGATCAATGGCAATCCCGTTTTATACGTTACCTTGACACAAAACCTAACGGTGATGCTTTAAGGCAATGTATTTTGGAAGGACCCTATAAACTCTCAAGGATTCAAGTTCCTGCAGTACCAGCCACAGACACAAGTGACGCACAACCCGCATATGAACGTGATGAGAAGAGGACCGACCTCACCCCAGAGAACCGTGCGTGGTTTGATGCAGAGAAGGAAGCAATCTACTTAATTCTCAGTGGCATTGGAGATGAAATTTACTCTACGGTTGACGCATGTCCTACTGCTCAAGAAATGTGGACGGCCATTGAAAGATTGCAACAAGGTGAATCACTTAACAAACAAGATGTGAAAACTAAGATGTTTTGGAACTTTGGCAAGTTTACATCAAAGGATGGGGAATCAATTGATTCTTATTACTCCCGATTCTACAAGATGATGAATGATATGACCCGAAACAACTTGCAAGTTTCCACCATGCAAGTCAATGTCCAATTTCTACAGCAACTTCAACCAGAGTGGACACGGTTTGTAACCTTGGTGAAACAACAACAAAAGTTAGACGAAGTTTCATATCACAAGCTCTTTGACATCCTGAAACAATTTCAAAATGAGGAAAATGAACTTCGAGCTGAACGAGTTGCAAAGATTTCCAATCCACTTGCTTTGGTGTCTACCACTCAACATTACCCAGATTATCACTCCCGTACTTCAAAGACCTACTCTACTCAATCATCATCACCACGATCATCCATTGTCTCTAAGTCACATGCTCCAACACGATCCCGAGGCAAAGAAGTTGCAAGAGCACCATCACCCATACCTGAGCAATCATCCGAAGAAGACAGTGATGAAGAAGTAGCTCAAAGGGACAGGGAATTCAAGCAACAAATGGATTTCGTTATGAAGCAATATAAGAAAATCTACAAACCCACCAACAACAACCTTCGAACATCTTCAAACTCGAGGAACACCCATGCACAGCGTCCCCCAAGGTATGACACACGAAGACGTGCTGAGAGTCCTCCAAAGTATGATCGACAACCTAAGTATGATAATCAGAGGGTGACTACTGTTGTTGGAAATAGGGAAACTGTTGGTACTCAAGTTGTGCAACAAAGTGGGATTCAGTGTTTTAACTGTAGAGGTTTTGGGCATTTGGCTAAGGAATGCAGGCAGCCAAAGAGGGTTAAAGATTATGGTTATCATAAGGAAAAGATGCTGTTGTGCAAGAAAATGGAAGCTGGAATCGAGTTATCAGCTGAGGAAGGAGAAATGCTTGACGACACAGATGATGAACTCTCCGACCAAGAACTCGAGGCATATTATTCATACATGGCAAAGATTCATGAGGTCCTTAACGTCACTGAAGATGAAAATGGTCCTATCTTTGATACCGAGCTAATTGATAAGGTGCAAGATGATGCTGAATATAATGTGTTTGGTGATACACATGAGCATAGTGATCTACCAACAACAATTACTGACACGTGTATGATGGAAACGGTTGATAGCAATACCACACCTGATTCATCAGACATGTGCAATAATGAGTTTGAGGATGATCAATGATGAGACGGCTTTTATACATGGTCTCATCGTTCTTTTTGGACTCAAAATGCATTAAATATCATCAAAATACCCAAATATATGCTTGTGTTTGTTGCTTGTGTAATTTAGGTACGGATATTGAGAAAATGACAAAAGATCACAAGAATCACGCAAAAACGAACACGGGAAACGAAGCCGCACGATGAACCAAGCCCTAGTGAGGAATTTTCCAAAGAAAACCCTTGAAGATTTGAAGAATGTTGAAGATTGGTCCTCCAAGTTTGAAGAATTGACACTTTATACCCTTGTATCTTCATAATTACAAGTTTGGTCCCTAAAGTTTGTCAAAATTACAAAAAGGACCTTCAACTTTGAAGAATTGGCAAATTTAGTCCCTCATCAAATCTAAATTGTCAAATATGGTCCTCCAAGAAGTCAACCAACAAGTCAAAGCCTTGAAGATTGAAAATTTGGCAAATTCAGTCCTTGGAAAATGAAGAATTGTCAAATATGGTCCTTGTTTCAATATTACAAAATCATTGTGCCAAAAATGACAAGTGTTGAAAGTTGAAAAAACAAAGGAAAAGGAGATTTGGCTGTTTTATTACAAGTTGAAGAAATGCAAGGAGTTGAGGGGCCATTCATGACCAGACAACTAACCTCCCTACACCACTGGCATGCTGACACGTCATCCCTGCAGTCCACCAGGCCAACTCAACCAGTCCATAACCATTCTTGACCCTATCACAAACCCTTTTGAACCCTTATTAAAAATTAAACTTGTTTATTTAACAAAAGAGGTGGTAAACACGTTTTTTAAAAAACAAAACCCACCCAAATGGATTTAAACTTACCTGTTCATCACCACTTAACCTATAAACCCTAATTTGATTAAACACCCAAATCAAGGGGTTAATCCCCCAAAGTGTGCAGAATGCTGATTCCTTCTTGTCTCATTCAAACCCACCTCTCACAAGGATGCCACGTGGCTTGTGGTCCTTCCCCCACCCCTCCCCTGCTACTAAAATCCAAAGAATGCCAGGAGGGAAGACCAAATCAACACCCCTAAGGCATTTTCGTGCTCCCAACGTTTTGATAGACGGCCAAGATCAAAAAGCACTCTTACACATCACATGGGAACCAAGAACAAGCCAAGAACATCTTTCAAAAATTGGCATCTTCAACAGAATATCCAAAGATCCTTCAAGGGCAGATTGGGGAGTTTAGAACTAGGGTTTTTACTTTCTAGAGAGTTCTTGTAAGCCTATATAAAGGCATTAGGTTTAGCATTTTTGCCTTGTCTCAGTTTTTATAAAAAACTTGTAATTTTTTTCATGGAATGAAAAAAGTGTTTTATGTTTTAAATTTACTGAGTACCATTTAAATTCCAGTTTTTAAATTTTCTGCCTTAAGTTTGTTTAAGGTTCCATTTACATTGGTGAAGTATTTGTTTCATTTTCAAAAAAAAAAGTTTCTGAAAATTGAGAATTTTTGGAGAATTTGTTTCAAGTTTGGAAATTTGAAGGTTAAATTGGTTGGATTAAGTGTTATTGATACGTGTTTAGAGGTTTTGAAAGTTTTTGGTAAGGTTTTAAGAAAAAAAAAAGTAAACAGAAAATATATAATTGTATTTTTTTTTTTTTGCTCTTGTTTTCTTTGATCTTGATTTAAACAGGTACAAAGGAGTTTGTTGATTTGTTTTCAGCCCCAACCCGAGTTGGGAAGGAGGAGACTAAGCTGTCTCTAGGGTTTTGGAAGTAAAACCCTAAGGTAAATTCCATTTTTCTTTGAAAAATCTCAGAAAAAGTGAATTTATATGTTCTTGTTTGATTCTGTGCTCAAGTGTGTTAAGGCTGTTTAATTTGAGTTGATATATGATTGTATGCATGATATGAGATCATAGGGTCAGTTTGATTAGAAGTTAACAGGTTTTGTTTGAAAAAAGTTTGGTTTCAGTTTTTAATAGGGTGTTTGGATCCTAGTATTAGCAGGGTAGAATTTTTTATTTAAGCTTTCATAGGGTGGTAGAAGGGTTGGTTAGTGTTGAGTTTTGTTGTTGTTAGTTAGTAAGCCAGATTAGAAGGAGTTTGAAACAATTTGTGAGGTTTTAAAAGTGGAAAGGTAGTCAAAATCTGTGTATGCCCTTATTTGCTCATTTTTCTTGATTTTGGTTGCTTAAATCTGATATTCTGTTAGGAGCTAAGGTTTTTCAGGTTTTGATTTGGTTTGTGTATTGGTTGGTGCTTGTTTATGCTTAATTTCAAGTCTTGAATATCATTAGAGTGCATTTGAGAGCTTAATTAAGCCCACTGTCCTGCATTTTTTTTATATACAACAACATTACATAGGCTGTAGAGTGCTTTGGTTCTTGATTTCTGTGTGCTAAGTGGTTTTGTAAGTGCTTGTTGCTGCTTGTCTTGACTCCTTGAGCTTAATTGAGCTCAAGGGTGCCCCCATTGCTCCCTAAAATATCATCCAAATAAGCCCCATAGCTCAAGTCCTCTTGGCTATAAACTTAAGCAAAACAAAGTGCATAAACTGCTTGTTCATAATTCATAGCTGTCACGTTTTTGGGTTTCAATTTGGTATAATCAAGCTTAAAAAAGGTAGTGGAATTGGATTATAAGCAAAAGAGTTGTCAGTGTTGGTTTGGATAGTTAAAAAAGCAAAAAAAATACCAACTGCGCCGCAAGCCACCAGCGTTGCGGCGCAACTGAAAGAGCTTATTGGTCAGTTGCCATCGTCTCACTAGTTGCGGCGCAAGGTACAACCTGTTGCGGCGCAACAAAAGTAAAAAAAAAGGGGGTGCCAGGACTCGAACCCGTGACCACCCGTTCACAACATCAACACCTTAACCATCCTGCCCTTGGGTCTTTTACTGACCAAGGGAGGATTTGTTGTTTATTTAACCACGTTTTGGTTTTGCTTATTCATTTAAATCCGTAGCTTATTTGCTTAATTTCAGCTTATTGATTTAGCCCCTTGGCTTCTTTTCATTTTTCCTAGGATTAGAATAGGGTTTAGGATTTTTCTGTTTAAAAATTTCTTTTTTTTTCCTTTTATTTAATCATTTAATAGGATTATTTTTAGTTTTATATTTAAAAAGTCAATTAAAAATAGTAAACAGTAGCTAAAAAATACAAAAAAATAGTTTTAGGTTTCTATTCTTATTTTTGAGGTTTACATGTGAAAAAGTTTTCAAAAACTTTAATTTTTGATTTTATTTAATTTTAGGGTTTTTTAGCAACTTTAAAAATTAATATAAAATTAATTAAAAGGTTTCAGAAACTTTTGTTTACATTTTCTTTCTAGTTAGAATATTTAGGATTTTTGAGAATTTTTTAGAATTTATTTAGGAACTTTTAATTTTTTTGATTATTTTATTATTATTTTATTCATTAAAATAAAAAGTTTTATTTTAATTTCTTTTTCATTTTTCCTAGATTCTATAGCATTAATTAGGACTTTTCCCATTTGTAGAATAATTTTTAGGCCTTTCAATTAATTTTTAGATTTAATTTAAGATTTAATAGATTTTAATAGTTTTTAGGAGTTTAAAAATAGTTTAATTTGATTTTAAAATTTTTAAAAATAGTTTTTAGCTTAATTAGGATATTTTTGAGGTTTACAAATTATAAAATCTTGTTTAGGGCTTTTTAATAATTAAAAGTGATTTTTAGGGCTTTAATTAGCATTAAAAAGTCATTATTTAATTAATTAAAAGGTTTTAGCAAGTTTGGATTTTTTGTAAACTCTTAGAATATTATTTGGGATTTTTAGGAATTTTTAGAAATTTTTAGGTTAAAATTTTAATTTTCGTCGTTTTTACGGTTTTACGTTTACGCCTTTTTCGTCATAGTTTAATTAGTTTTCGTAACCGTCAATTCTTTCCTTTCTTATTTCTTTTTCAATCAATATAATCTCAAACAAAAAATCAATTCAACACACAACGCACTTGCCTCCTTGGGAAACGAACTTGCTTGGTCATTGGTGCTCGGTTTTCCTAAACCGACACTTAACGCTTACCACTATTTATACCTCCTTTTCCTAAAGGTCGTATTTCACTACAATCATTTTGGCGCCGCTGCCGGGGAGGCGTGTTGTGTTTTGGTTGAACCATTGTTGTTTTCTATATTAGCCATAATAGTATTTGTATTAATAGCACTCTATTAATACGTATTATCGTTTTTCGATTTTTGTGTGAATATTATTACTATATTGTATACGTAGAACAATAAATTTACAAGTACTCCAAATACGTGAGAAATCACAACCTTGACTTGGGAGGTCATTACCCAATCATTGTATTCGAATCTCAAACCAAAGAAAAAAGGCAAAAATAGATAATTACTTTCGTGAAGCTTGATTTTGATAATACAAACTATAAGGTGGGTATAAGGCGGTTGTATTTCACGACCTAAAGGAAAAAGGCTCTTAAGTGCTTCGCGCCGCCTCGTTTCCTCCGCTTGCTTGTGCGTATTTGATTTTGAGAGTGAATCGAGGGTTTTGCCGCCCAAAGTATTATTAAGTATTATATATATTTTCTTGGTTTTAATTGATTAAACCCTCTTGAACGATTTGGTATTCCACCATCGTTCTAAAGTCATCGAAGACGTTCACTTCACGTGTTCGTTTTCATTCCTTGAGGCTTCGTTAATCAAGAGATTTGATTAGTGAGGAGATTTGTAGATTTTGGTCTACTTAATACATTCCAAAAAATCCAAAAAAGTTAAAAACAATCAAAAACCAAAAAAAAAATTGAAAAAGTAAAAATACCAAAAAGAATCTTCTTTGCTCGCCTTCTCGTTGTACGTGACGTTTATGCAAACTCGCTCTAAAGCAAGACGTGCTCGTAAACGAAGAAACAAATCACTCACTCCTACTAGTGAGGACTCTCCTATTGACGAACCCATTGTAGTGAAAGAAGCACCCATGGCTAATCGAACTATGATGGAGTTGCTTCAAGCACCCACCGAGGGTTATGGAGAAGCGATTGTGATTCCCGCTATCCTTGCGGAGAATTTTGAGGTTAAGACGGGTTTGTTGTCCATGATTCAAAACAACAAGTTTCGAGGGGACGAAAAGGACAACCCGCATAACCACATTCGCCAATTTAATCGTCTCACCGCCACGTGCAAGTTTAAGGACGTCTCAAACGACTCGATTAAGATGATGCTTTTTCCGTATTCCTTAGCGGGGCCCGCAAAAATTTGGTTAGAGAAAGAGCCACCCAATTCTATATTGACGTGGAAGGATCTCGTTTCAAAATTCGTGAACCAATTTTTTCCGCCCTCTAAGACTACGCACTTGAAAAACGAGATTTCAAAGTTTTCGCAAGAGTATAATGAGAGTTTTTCAACGGCTTGGAATAGGTTTAAGGAAATGTTGCACGAATGTCCTCATCATGGTTTTTCCGACTTGCATCAAATAGACACGTTTTACAATGGCTTGAACGATCATGAGCGTGATTATCTTAATGCCGCCGCGGGTGGTAATTTCTTGTGTAAGACGGTCGAGGAAGCATTGGTAATTATTGAGAATAGGTCTAAGGTGTATAATCCTCGTAGCACGTCGAGTGTTCGTAAGGCTTCGTCTTCATCTTCACCTAGTTTGTCACACACCGTTGATGCTTGCCAAGTAGAGGCTAATTTGGAGAACAAAATTTTTGACATAGTGAAAGGCTTGTTAGTTGAGTTTAAAGTTGGTGAACAACCCGCTCCCGCTACGATTAAAGCGGTTGAGGTTTCATGTATGTATTGTGGTGGAGCTCACGATTATTCCGAGTGCATTACCAACGGTGGTAACACTTCGAGTGCCTACGCGGCCGCGGGAACTTATAACCAAAACGGTCAAGTTCCTCGCACTAATCAATTGACTCCACCGGGTTTTTCACCAAATCAAAATGCTAACAATTATCGAAACAATCAAGTTGGTTACCAAAACAATCAAAGGAACAATTATAAGGGTAATAACAACTATGGGAATCAAGGGAGTAGTAGTAATAGCCAATTGCAAAATCAAAATCAAAACCGCAATTTTCAAAATGCAAGTCAAGCTCTTCAAAATAACAAAGAACTTCCATTGGAATTTTTGAATTACACTACTTCAAATGATAAGATTATGGAAAACATTCAAGAGCAAATGGCTAATCAAGCTAAGGAAACGGCTAAGAATGCAAAGGAGTTAGCTACTTTCATTAAGGAAAATCTAGCCATGAGGAATGAATTGAAAAATGACTTTGCTAACCAAATTCGAGGTCAAAACAACAAGATAGAGCAAAGTCATGCTAGGCTTGAACAAAGAATTGACCAAAAAGCCGCTAGCCAAGATGTGAAGTTTAATAATTTTGATGCTAAGCTTAATACAATTTTAGAATGTGTAATGGTGAACAAAGCCTCTACTTCGGGTGGTTTGCCTAGTAACACCGTTTCAAACCCGAAGGGAGAGATGAAAGTGATTACCACACGTAGTGGTAAGGCACTTAAAGAACCAACTCCTCAACCAATTACTCCAACGGTGGAGGAAATTGAGGAAGAACCCGAGGTGGTGGTCGAAAAGGAGCATATTTCAAGCCCACAAAGTACCGCTCATGCCACACCTACGGTTGACCCATCACCCATATTGGAACCCGAGATTCCAAAGGCTATGCCTATGCCCCAACCCACACCACCCTTGCCTTACCCATCGAGACTTAGGAAGGAGAAACGACAAGAGCGCGACAACTATCAATTTGAGCTTTTTATGAAAATGTTTCGTGATTTGCACTTTAATGTGAGTTTCGCCGATGCCTTGGTCATGATGCCTCGATTTGCCGCTAACTTTAAGAGTATGTTGAACAACAAGGAGAAATTACAACAAAAGTCTAGTTGTTCGTCGGTTTATCTTAATCGCATACCTCAAAAAGTCGGTGATCCCGGTAAATTTTTGATCCCTTGTGCAATCCAAGATATGGAAGAATGCTATGCCTTGGCCGATCTTGGTGCTAGCATTAACTTGATGCCACTTGCAATCTACAAGTCGCTCAATCTTCCTAATCTTACTCCTTCACGAATGTCTATTGAGTTGGCCGACCATTCCACGATTCTTGCATGTGGTTTGGCGGAAGACGTTTTTGTGAAAGTGGGGAAGTTCTACTATCCCGTAGACTTTATTGTTGTTGACATCCCCACGGATCCTCAAGTTCCTCTTATTTTAGGTCGTTCGTTTTTAGATACGTCTATGGCTTTGATTGATGTGCATGCTAGAAAGATCACCTTACGTTTCAACGACGAGGAACTTGTTATAAACGCAACTCAAAATTCTCAACTTTCTCATGTTTATTCCGTTGCTACCATAAACCTCGTTGACATGATCGACGTGGTTTGCGAGGAATTTTCACAAGAAGTTTTAGGGTTTGGTGATGAAGAAACTAGTGGCAATCCCACTATGTTAGATCCTATTCTTGATAATTCGACACCAACCTTCACTCCTTTCGAAGGTGGTGGTTTTACGTTGGAAGAATTCAATGTTCCACGTACTTGTGACGAAGACCTCGACAACTATGAGGACTTCTCGATTATCAAGGATTTTCTCAACGATTTCCCATTTCCTCCACCCGAGGAGGTTATGAGTATCGAGCCCAAATCTTCACTTGAGGAACCACCTATTCTCGAGTTGAAAGATTTACCTCCTCACCTCGAGTATGTCTATTTGGAGGAGGACGACAAGTTGCCGGTTATTATTGCGAAGGAACTTTCGAATGATGAAAAAACCGCACTTGTCGATGTTCTTAAGGATCACAAAGGGGCGATTGCGTGGAAGTTATCCGACATTAAGGGAATCGATCCCAAATTTTGTACACACAAAATATTAATGGAGGAGGATTTCAAGCCAACAATCCAAAGTCAAAGGAGGGTGAACCCCAAAATTCACGACGTCATCAAAAAGGAGGTCCTTAAACTCCTTGACGCGGGAATGATTTACCCTATTTCTGATAGCCCTTGGGTGAGTCCTATTCATTGTGTCCCTAAAAAGGGAGGGATGACCGTTGTGCCAAACGATGCCAACGAGTTAATTCCCACAAGACTCGTGACCGGATGGAGGGTGTGCATTGACTATCGTAAGTTAAATGAAGCCACTCGAAAAGACCATTTTCCCTTGCCCTTCATGGACCAAATGTTGGAGCGTCTTGCGGGAAACGATTTCTATTGCTTTTTAGATGGTTTTTCCGGTTACTTCCAAATTCCCATCGATCCTCGTGATCAAGAAAAAACTACGTTTACGTGTCCATATGGAACGTTTGCTTATCGTAGAATGCCATTCGGACTTTGTAATGCACCGGGAACTTTTCAACGATGCATGATGGCTATTTTTCATGATATGATCGAGAAGACGATGGAAGTCTTCATGGATGACTTTTCCGTGTTTGGTGATTCCTTTACTTCGTGTTTGTCGAACCTTGAGAGAATGTTAAAACGTTGTGAGGAAACCAACCTTGTGCTCAATTGGGAAAAGTGTCATTTTATGGTTAGAAGTGGAATCGTCTTAGGGCACAAGGTCTCGAAAGCGGGGATTGAGGTAGATCAAGCTAAGGTAGACGTCATCGCCAAATTACCTCATCCCAAAACCGTCAAGGGAGTTAGGAGTTTCCTAGGCCACGCGGGCTTTTATCGACGATTCATCAAGGATTTCTCGAAGATTTCTCGACCCATTACACATCTTCTTGAAAAAGAGGCACGTTTTGTTTTTGACGAAGATTGTGTACGAGCCTTTGAGATCCTTAAGAGGAAACTGACCGAAGCTCCCATTCTTGTTGCTCCAAATTGGAACCTCCCCTTTGAACTTATGTGTGATGCAAGTGATTACGCTATTGGGGCCGTTTTGGGGCAACGTCATGATAAGCATTTCTTGCCTATTCACTATGCTAGCAAGACGATGACCGAGGCTCAACTTAAATACACTACAACGGAAAAGGAGTTCCTTGCCGTGGTGTATGCATTTGAGAAATTCCGACCTTACCTCGTCTTGACGAAATGCATAGTGTATACGGACCATTCGGCTATCAAGTATCTCATGGCTAAACAAGATGCAAAGCCGAGATTACTTCGTTGGATTCTCCTCCTTCAAGAATTTGATCACAAAATCGTTGACAAAAAAGGAGCCGAGAATCTAGCGGCCGATCATCTCTCTCGTTTGGAAGATCCTCACCAAAGTGTTTACGAGCCTAAGGAAATCACCGAAACATTTCCGCTTGAAACACTTGGAGTAGTGAATTCTAAGCTTGATTCTTCTACCCCATGGTTTGCGGATTTTGCAAATTACCATGCGGGTAACTTCATCATTAAGGGTATGACAACTCAAGAAAAACGAAAATTCTTTCGTGATGTCAAGTTCTATTTTTGGAACGACCCTTACTTGTTTCGAACTTGTGCGGATCAAATCATCCGCCGTTGTGTATTTGGCACCGAAGCTTCTAACATCCTTAGAGCTTGCCATGAGGGACCCACGGGTGGTCACCACGGTGCTAATCTCACGGCTAAAAAGGTGTTTGATGCCGGCTTCTTTTGGCCTACTATTTACCGAGATGCACAAGATCTTGTGAAGTCTTGTGATTCATGCCAACGACAAGGAAAAGCCTCACAAAAAGATGAAATGCCACAAAATATCATCCAAGTATGTGAGATCTTTGACGTTTGGGGCATAGACTTTATGGGGCCGTTCCCATCATCTCGTGGTAATAAGTATATTCTTGTTGCGGTTGACTACCTTTCTAAGTGGGTGGAGGCGAAGGCCTTGCCCACCAATGATGCTCGTGTGGTAGTCAAGTTCTTGAAAAGTTTGTTTGCTCGGTTCGGAACCCCTCGTGCGATCATAAGCGATCGTGGAACCCATTTTTGTAATGACCAATTTGAAAGGGTTCTAAGGAAATATGGGGTTACACATCGTCTTTCTACGGCTTATCACCCACAAACGAGTGGGCAAGTCGAGGTTTCAAACCGAGCATTGAAGAGGATCTTGGAAAGATCCGTGGGAGAAAACCGACAATCTTGGTCGGATAAGTTAGACGATGCTTTATGGGCCTTTAGGACCGCTCATAAGACACCCATTGGGTGCACTCCCTATAAGCTTGTGTATGGAAAAAATTGTCATTTGCCTATCGAATTAGAACACAAGGCTTATTGGGCCCTAAAGCATTGTAATGATGACATGGAGACCGCGGGAAAACACCGGAAAATGCAACTTAATGAATTGGATGAATTAAGGGACATTGCTTATGAAAATTCATTGATTTACAAAGAGAAAACTAAAAAGTTGCATGATTCAAAAATTAAAAACCGGGTTTTTAACATTGGGGATCAAGTTTTACTTTTTAATTCAAGATTGAAAATATTTTCCGGTAAATTGAAATCCCGTTGGTCCGGTCCATTCACCGTGACTCAAGTGTTTCCTTATGGGACCATCGAGCTAGCTCAAGATGATGGTCCTAACTTCAAGGTGAATGGACATAGGTTGAAGCACTACTTTGGTGGGGAAGTTCCATCCTTGAACTACCTCGACCAAGTCACCTTCCCCAATGATAATTAGTATTGAGGGGATCGAGTCGAGCTCATGACTCGGTAATCAAAAACGAGGTGCCTCGTGGGGGAGTCCCATGCTTATCCTATGTACATATTATCGCTTTCTTAGTCTAATGTAGCTTACGTGTGGGGATTCGTGCCCTTCCAACCTTTGTTCCGTGGTTGTTTGTGATATGTGGTTTTTAGATCATGATCTTCACGATTGGAGCCTCTCGTGTTCGTTTTATGGGAGCACTCGATCGTTTGCTTTGGAGACATTTCTCAATATCCATGATATATCCTTTAGTGTTCTAACCTTAGGTTTTTAGCACACTTCATAAACGGCTTTAAATTTAATGGTTACACCCTTTCCATGCTAGATTAGGCATTCGACTACGACTCTAGTATGGGGGTGTTTGCACCCCTAGACTCGAAACATTGAGGACAATGTTTAACTTTAGTATGGGGGGGTGAATAGATACTTGCCTTGCCAAACCTTCACGCTTTCCAAAGTTTATCATTTTGTTTATCGTTTTGTTGCAAAATAAGGCTAAAAATGGCCAAATTTTAAAATTTTTCTCATGTTTTATAAGTGTTTGAAGACACGAATGTAGATTTTCCGATGGCGAGAATAAGAGTAATTTTTGACTCGACCGTGCGTGTTGAGCACTTAGCTTTGATTCCTTAACTACACATTAGGCTAAGTCTCTTAAATGAGGACGAGAAATGATAGAGTTAATTATAAGTTACTATGCTAAACGTAGAGTACTCGTATTCTTTCAAAAACTCATGTGTTCTCGTTGTTTGCTTATTCTCCCTTCGCTTGTAAATATTTTTTGCTTAATAAATATTGACTTAGCGGTTTAGTTAGGATTGTTGGGTTTTTAGTCTTTTCTAGTAGCTTCCGTGTAATTAAATTGGGAAGACATTAAGGTATCGCCAGCGTCACGGTTTTGAAGTATTGGCAACCCGAATAATCGAAAGCTTCACCTAATAATAAGATTTCAAGTGCTCACCTAAATCAAGCAAACAATTTGAAGCCCCACAAGGCCTAAAATCTATGCAAAATTGAAAGTGAATCAAGCCTTAATCTTCGAAGCTTTAAAGATCCAAAATTCGCTTTAGCGTGAGGATATACGTCTTTGGCTAATAAAACCACCGATGAGGCGGATAATAAAAGGCAAGGCAAGACCGAAGTCATAATAAAAACTTCATGGCGAAGTTGAATAAAAGATGGAGGTAAACCAAAGATAATAAGGCCCTTCCGTTAGGGGGCGTATAAAAGTCTTGGTAATAAGTCTCATGTTCAAAACCGTTATAAAACCGTGTTTATCGATTCTTCTTGTCAACTTAATTTTTTAACATCGTCGTCTATTAGGAGGGGTTATTGATTTGATGGTCTTAGTTACACCGTTAGGACTCTATTTTTAGACCTAAATCTCTATTATCACATAAGTCAAACAATGTATCCTCGTGAAACATTCAAGACATCATAAAATATAAGAGATACAACTTAGGAATAATGGGAGGATAAGTACGTGATTAGGGCATATGAGTAGTGTTAGCATTACTAACTTATAATGACAATGATCTCGTTACACGCTTAGCATGGAATTGAAGTGAAAATCGAGGACGATGAAATTATTTCTAACGAAGCATTCACGTGTTCTTATTCTATGAACCTAAACGTCCCATTTTGCGATGAAAATCATACATTATGTCTATAACACAAGTAGTAGTAATAGTAGTAGTGTAGCTAGTTTATCATTTCAATAAAGTGAATAAAATGAATTTTGGAGATGCTACGATACTTTATTCTAGCATTGCGTGAGGGCACGGCAATGGTTTAGTATGGGGGAGTGATGAGACGGCTTTTATACATGGTCTCATCGTTCTTTTTGGACTCAAAATGCATTAAATATCATCAAAATACCCAAATATATGCTTGTGTTTGTTGCTTGTGTAATTTAGGTACGGATATTGAGAAAATGACAAAAGATCACAAGAATCACGCAAAAACGAACACGGGAAACGAAGCCGCACGATGAACCAAGCCCTAGTGAGGAATTTTCCAAAGAAAACCCTTGAAGATTTGAAGAATGTTGAAGATTGGTCCTCCAAGTTTGAAGAATTGACACTTTATACCCTTGTATCTTCATAATTACAAGTTTGGTCCCTAAAGTTTGTCAAAATTACAAAAAGGACCTTCAACTTTGAAGAATTGGCAAATTTAGTCCCTCATCAAATCTAAATTGTCAAATATGGTCCTCCAAGAAGTCAACCAACAAGTCAAAGCCTTGAAGATTGAAAATTTGGCAAATTCAGTCCTTGGAAAATGAAGAATTGTCAAATATGGTCCTTGTTTCAATATTACAAAATCATTGTGCCAAAAATGACAAGTGTTGAAAGTTGAAAAAACAAAGGAAAAGGAGATTTGGCTGTTTTATTACAAGTTGAAGAAATGCAAGGAGTTGAGGGGCCATTCATGACCAGACAACTAACCTCCCTACACCACTGGCATGCTGACACGTCATCCCTGCAGTCCACCAGGCCAACTCAACCAGTCCATAACCATTCTTGACCCTATCACAAACCCTTTTGAACCCTTATTAAAAATTAAACTTGTTTATTTAACAAAAGAGGTGGTAAACACGTTTTTTAAAAAACAAAACCCACCCAAATGGATTTAAACTTACCTGTTCATCACCACTTAACCTATAAACCCTAATTTGATTAAACACCCAAATCAAGGGGTTAATCCCCCAAAGTGTGCAGAATGCTGATTCCTTCTTGTCTCATTCAAACCCACCTCTCACAAGGATGCCACGTGGCTTGTGGTCCTTCCCCCACCCCTCCCCTGCTACTAAAATCCAAAGAATGCCAGGAGGGAAGACCAAATCAACACCCCTAAGGCATTTTCGTGCTCCCAACGTTTTGATAGACGGCCAAGATCAAAAAGCACTCTTACACATCACATGGGAACCAAGAACAAGCCAAGAACATCTTTCAAAAATTGGCATCTTCAACAGAATATCCAAAGATCCTTCAAGGGCAGATTGGGGAGTTTAGAACTAGGGTTTTTACTTTCTAGAGAGTTCTTGTAAGCCTATATAAAGGCATTAGGTTTAGCATTTTTGCCTTGTCTCAGTTTTTATAAAAAACTTGTAATTTTTTTCATGGAATGAAAAAAGTGTTTTATGTTTTAAATTTACTGAGTACCATTTAAATTCCAGTTTTTAAATTTTCTGCCTTAAGTTTGTTTAAGGTTCCATTTACATTGGTGAAGTATTTGTTTCATTTTCAAAAAAAAAAGTTTCTGAAAATTGAGAATTTTTGGAGAATTTGTTTCAAGTTTGGAAATTTGAAGGTTAAATTGGTTGGATTAAGTGTTATTGATACGTGTTTAGAGGTTTTGAAAGTTTTTGGTAAGGTTTTAAGAAAAAAAAAAGTAAACAGAAAATATATAATTGTATTTTTTTTTTTTTGCTCTTGTTTTCTTTGATCTTGATTTAAACAGGTACAAAGGAGTTTGTTGATTTGTTTTCAGCCCCAACCCGAGTTGGGAAGGAGGAGACTAAGCTGTCTCTAGGGTTTTGGAAGTAAAACCCTAAGGTAAATTCCATTTTTCTTTGAAAAATCTCAGAAAAAGTGAATTTATATGTTCTTGTTTGATTCTGTGCTCAAGTGTGTTAAGGCTGTTTAATTTGAGTTGATATATGATTGTATGCATGATATGAGATCATAGGGTCAGTTTGATTAGAAGTTAACAGGTTTTGTTTGAAAAAAGTTTGGTTTCAGTTTTTAATAGGGTGTTTGGATCCTAGTATTAGCAGGGTAGAATTTTTTATTTAAGCTTTCATAGGGTGGTAGAAGGGTTGGTTAGTGTTGAGTTTTGTTGTTGTTAGTTAGTAAGCCAGATTAGAAGGAGTTTGAAACAATTTGTGAGGTTTTAAAAGTGGAAAGGTAGTCAAAATCTGTGTATGCCCTTATTTGCTCATTTTTCTTGATTTTGGTTGCTTAAATCTGATATTCTGTTAGGAGCTAAGGTTTTTCAGGTTTTGATTTGGTTTGTGTATTGGTTGGTGCTTGTTTATGCTTAATTTCAAGTCTTGAATATCATTAGAGTGCATTTGAGAGCTTAATTAAGCCCACTGTCCTGCATTTTTTTTATATACAACAACATTACATAGGCTGTAGAGTGCTTTGGTTCTTGATTTCTGTGTGCTAAGTGGTTTTGTAAGTGCTTGTTGCTGCTTGTCTTGACTCCTTGAGCTTAATTGAGCTCAAGGGTGCCCCCATTGCTCCCCAAAATATCATCCAAATAAGCCCCATAGCTCAAGTCCTCTTGGCTATAAACTTAAGCAAAACAAAGTGCATAAACTGCTTGTTCATAATTCATAGCTGTCACGTTTTTGGGTTTCAATTTGGTATAATCAAGCTTAAAAAAGGTAGTGGAATTGGATTATAAGCAAAAGAGTTGTCAGTGTTGGTTTGGATAGTTAAAAAAGCAAAAAAAATACCAACTGCGCCGCAAGCCACCAGCGTTGCGGCGCAACTGAAAGAGCTTATTGGTCAGTTGCCATCGTCTCACTAGTTGCGGCGCAAGGTACAACCTGTTGCGGCGCAACAAAAGTAAAAAAAAAGGGGGTGCCAGGACTCGAACCCGTGACCACCCGTTCACAACACCAACACCTTAACCATCCTGCCCTTGGGTCTTTTACTGACCAAGGGAGGATTTGTTGTTTATTTAACCACGTTTTGGTTTTGCTTATTCATTTAAATCCGTAGCTTATTTGCTTAATTTCAGCTTATTGATTTAGCCCCTTGGCTTCTTTTCATTTTTCCTAGGATTAGAATAGGGTTTAGGATTTTTCTGTTTAAAAATTTCTTTTTTTTTCCTTTTATTTAATCATTTAATAGGATTATTTTTAGTTTTATATTTAAAAAGTCAATTAAAAATAGTAAACAGTAGCTAAAAAATACAAAAAAATAGTTTTAGGTTTCTATTCTTATTTTTGAGGTTTACATGTGAAAAAGTTTTCAAAAACTTTAATTTTTGATTTTATTTAATTTTAGGGTTTTTTAGCAACTTTAAAAATTAATATAAAATTAATTAAAAGGTTTCAGAAACTTTTGTTTACATTTTCTTTCTAGTTAGAATATTTAGGATTTTTGAGAATTTTTTAGAATTTATTTAGGAACTTTTAATTTTTTTGATTATTTTATTATTATTTTATTCATTAAAATAAAAAGTTTTATTTTAATTTCTTTTTCATTTTTCCTAGATTCTATAGCATTAATTAGGACTTTTCCCATTTGTAGAATAATTTTTAGGCCTTTCAATTAATTTTTAGATTTAATTTAAGATTTAATAGATTTTAATAGTTTTTAGGAGTTTAAAAATAGTTTAATTTGATTTTAAAATTTTTAAAAATAGTTTTTAGCTTAATTAGGATATTTTTGAGGTTTACAAATTATAAAATCTTGTTTAGGGCTTTTTAATAATTAAAAGTGATTTTTAGGGCTTTAATTAGCATTAAAAAGTCATTATTTAATTAATTAAAAGGTTTTAGCAAGTTTGGATTTTTTGTAAACTCTTAGAATATTATTTGGGATTTTTAGGAATTTTTAGAAATTTTTAGGTTAAAATTTTAATTTTCGTCGTTTTTACGGTTTTACGTTTACGCCTTTTTCGTCATAGTTTAATTAGTTTTCGTAACCGTCAATTCTTTCCTTTCTTATTTCTTTTTCAATCAATATAATCTCAAACAAAAAATCAATTCAACACACAACGCACTTGCCTCCTTGGGAAACGAACTTGCTTGGTCATTGGTGCTCGGTTTTCCTAAACCGACACTTAACGCTTACCACTATTTATACCTCCTTTTCCTAAAGGTCGTATTTCACTACAATCAATCAACATGCAAATGAGTATGATGACGAGGAGCGTGTCGCGCTTGCTAATTTAATTGCTAGTTTACAAAAAGATGTCAATGAAAATAGAAAGAATCAAAAGCAATTAAAGAAGGCAAACGCAGCGCTCACTCAAAACTTTGAAGAATGCAAAGCCGCTCTTATAAAATCTAGTGAGACTATTGATAGTTATAGGGCTGAGCTTCTTCAAAAGACCAACGAGCTTGAGGGGTACAAAAGTCGTGTCATCAACGTTAAAAAGGACGATTTTGAAATAAATACAATGAAGCTCTTGCTTTGTTAACTAAGAAAAACGTCAATTTAATGTTTTATTAAGTGATGAACTTCAAAAAACGTACCTTGCCACTACAAAAGTTAATGAACTTGAACAGAGGCTTTCTATGAACACCACCGATTCTGCTAAAATTCTTGACGAGAAGAAACAAGAGGTTGAAACATTAAAACAAGATTTCAAAAATAGACAAAGCAAAGATACTTAAAAAGTAAAAGATCTCGAAGAACAAGTCGATTTTTTGAAAAAAGTTGTTTATAATACACATGACTCTATTCAAACCGTAAGAATGATAGCACCTCGGTCGTTTTTCAAGGGTCAACCTAGCTTTGCCACCCCCAAGTACCTCGAACAAGCTCAAGCTGCGAACCCTCACTTATATCTTGATGAGTCCGAATGGACTGATAATGACTGCCCAGTAGCTAACATCGATAGTGAAGAGACGTCCCTTTGGGATGACGAGAGTAGATCACCGGTCAATAAAGATTTTGTGAAACCATATAACTATGATTATGAAAACAGTCTTTATGGTCTTTTCACTCCACAAAAACAGAAGTCTCGTGAGGAATTATTTTTAGAATGCAAACAAAAAAGAATTCAATGGAAAAAAGCTTTTGCCACTAAGAGGAAAACTAATGTTTTTAAATACATTAACTATTTGCCTCTAGATGCTTCTAAAAGCAAAAGTAGAAAAATACTTGGTTTTCTTAAACACCACGTTAATAATGTTCAATCAATTGTTGCAAGCGATTGGGAGAAACGTCAAAAGGATAAGTGGAAAACCGAGATTCCTCACGACATAACTGTGCTTGTGAAAGAACTTTTAATACCAAATACGAAGATAATAAAAGAACATGTTCTTGAGTTTGAAAATTTAATTCAGTCTGAAATGTTTGATGATTTGAAATATGTTGAGTCTCTTGAAAAAGAAATTGATGACCTTCAAAATGACAAATTAGAATTTTCAAACGAATATGATCTACTCTTAGAAGAATGTCTCTCCAAAGATATTTTGTGTGTTACTCTTCAATCTTGTGCTGATATCGATGAATATTCTGATGTTGCATGCAAATATCTTGATAAAATCAAAGAGTGTGAGCGTCTTGAACTTGAGCTTTCGAAACAAAAAGAAAATGTTGATAAAAAGGCTTTTGAGTTACTTCAACACAAAACTGATTTCCTTCAAAAACATTGTCATTATCTTGAACTTGCTTTGCAAAAAGACGTTGGTAGTTTTCCACATAATAATAAATTGCAAGAAAAACTTTCCCAAACGTTTTGAGAAATGAACGAACAGAATTTGGAAATTAAAGGGTTGAAAGCTCAGTTACAAGACAGGGACAGAGCGATAGCAGAGTTGCAGAAACTCGTTGCTAAGATGGGTGGGAAGATTGTGGAACCTAGTGTTAAGAAACCTGTTGTCAGACAACCCAATGCTCAAAAAATAACTAGACCCTCATTCTTGGGAAAACCATCTGTTTTCTCTAATTCTGCATTTGCAAAACCTGCGTTTTCCCCCAAGACGGATGGGAAGGATAGGTTACCACAAAACACTCCCAAAATAAATATTCGATCACAAAGCATTAAGAACACAAATGTGGTTAAACCAGGGATGTATAGATTGACCACTAAACCCACACTAAACAAAGAAAGTCAATCACCTCAGACTTCTAGAAACACTAATAGACGTGTGTCTTTTACTACAGGAGTAGTCCCCACTGCTATTGTTAGCCGGCCCCAGCTTCAGAGCACTCGCATGAATGAAAAGGTCTGGCAAAACAAAAGTCAAGGGAAGATGAAGGAAGTAGAAGACCACCCTAGGATTTTCAATGTTTCTAAGAATAAAACGCCTGTAATCACGTGTAATGACGATTTGAATGATTCGACTTTGAATGCAATGAAAGTTAAGTTTGTTTGTGTGAAATGTGGAAAGTGTGCTAATGCTAATCATGCTATGTGTGTTTCGAATAATGTCAAAGGCGTAGAAACTAGAACTAAGAAGCAAACTGTGATGCCTATTAGTGCTAGAAAACCCAAACGCAAAGTGAACCATTCTGGTGCAACCCCCCCTAAAAAAAGTATTGCATCAGACTCCACCACTAAGAACCCTAGAAGCAGAATCAGGGAATTATATGAGTCTGCTAGCAAGCCTTGGAAATGGTGGTTTGTTAATCAATGTCCTCCAGGATATAAATGGATGCCTAAGGTTAGGACAGAAAATGTGACTACGAGCGTTAGTGTGCCTCTAAGTGATGAAACTAGGGAAACTAATGAATCGGAAATCACAACTAACATGGAATCCAATTTAGCAAATGCTCCATCGTGTTCTAATTCTTCTGCAGGTGATCGAAGTAATTCTCTTCATAATGGACTCCGGATGCACGAAGCACATGACGGGGAATCTCAAGATTCTAATTAACTTCGTGGAGAAGTTCCTGGGTACGGTCCGATTCGGAAATGATCAATTTGCACCGATCCTAGGATATGGAGACTTGGTTCAGGGGAATATCACTATCAAAAGGGTTTACTACGTCGAAGGGCTCAATCATAATCTTTTCTTGGTTGGTCAATTCTGTGATGCGGATTTGGAGGTTGCTTTTAGAAAGAAGACATGTTTTGTTCGTGATTATGATGGGAATGACTTACTTACCAGAACATGGGGTACTGATCTCTACACTATTTCACTACAAGACTCCACATCTTCAACTCCAATCTGTTTCATGGCTAAAGCTTCAACGACTCAAGCTTGGTTATGGCATCAACGTTTATCTCATCTTAACTTTGACACCATCAACTTGCTTTCCAAGAAAGATATTGTGCGAGGACTTTCTAACTTGAAATTCATCCAAGATCATCTTTGTTCTTCTTGTGAGCTTTGTAAAGCTAAACGGAGTAGTTTCAAGACAAAGACTACACCAAGCTCTAAAGGACGGTTAGATCTTCTTCATATAGATTTGTGTGGTCCCATGCGTGTTCAAAGTATCAATGGGAAGAAATACGTTATGGTAATTGTCGATGACTACTCAAGGTACACATGGACTCACTTCTTGAGGTCCAAGGATGAAACACCCGATGTTCTCATCAGCTTCCTTAAAGTGATACAACGTGGTCTTCAAGCTCAAGTTAAAGTGGTTCGTACTGACAGAGGTACAGAATTTTTGAATTCACAACTGAGAAACTATTTTGAAGCCGAGGGAATTGAACATGAAACATCCATTGCTCGAACACCCGAACAAAACGGCGTTGTTGAAAGACGAAACCGCACTTTAGTTGAGGCTGCTCGAACATTATTATCCGCTTCAAAACTTCCACTATACTTTTGGGCCGAAGCCGTGTCAACCGCATGCTACACACAAAACCGCTCCTTAGTTATCCCAAGACACGAAAAGACACCATATCACATAATTAGTGATCGCAAACCTTCACTCAAACACCTTCATGTTTTTGGATGTACGTGTTACATTATTCGAGATGGTGAAAATCTGGACAAGATGAAAGAGAAAGGTGATGCATGCATTTTAGTGGGATATGCAACTCAGTCTAAGGGATACAGAGTATACAACAAGAGAACAAAATTGATAGTCGAGACTATTCATATCAGATTTGATGAATTGCAAGAAATGGCACTTGAACAAAACAGTTTAAGTCCCGATCCACAACGACACACGACTTCCGTTCACAACCGCACGGAACTCGGAACTCAAGACCACAGCAATGAACCGTCAAGTTCAAAGTTGTTTCCTGAACATGTTCCTAGAGCAGATATGACAGTGGACACGACACTTGAAGAGTTGGAAATGTTATATGGACCAATGTATGATGAATATTTCACGGGGGAGAAATAAGTTGCATCGAAGTCTTCCGCTGTCACTCATGATACGAATGATGATACCGATCATCATCAACAAAAGGATACAACTTCATCTACTTCAACACGGGTTGTTGCAGATTTACCTCCTAAGAATATCACTTCAACAATCGATCCTGCAACATCCACAACTACTGTCATTGCTCCAGAGAACATAAATCAAGCAGACGGTGCATTATCTGATGATGATGTTTTTCACAACCCATTCGGTACAACGGTACACGAAACTGGAGAGTCTTCTACTCGCCATGTTGATCCGTCAAATATGCATATGTTCTATCAGCGACATCCTTCAACACATCATTGGACCCGAGATCATCCTTTGGTTCACGTAATTGGAAACCCTTCACAGCATGTTCGTACAAGACGACAACTAGCAACTGATGGCGATGTTTGTATGTTCGCACTCGCCGTGAGTACTGTTGAACCGAAAAACATCAAAGAAGCCATGGCTGATCATGCTTGGATTAAATCAATGACGGATGAACTTCACTAATTTGAAAGACTTAAAGTCTGGGAACTTGTTGACAAACCATACGATGTGACTCCTTTAAATCTTCGTTGGATCTGGAAAAACAAGATGGATGAAGAAAACACGATCATCAAGAACAAAGCTAGGCTAGTGGCTAAGGGGTATGGCCAGAAAGAGGGAGTTGATTTTGAAGAATCATTTGCACCAGTAGCTCGAATGGAAGCAGTCAGGATTTTTCTTGCTTATGCTGCACATAAGGGATTCACTGTCTATCAAATGGACGTAAAGACGGCATTTCTTAACGGTCCTTTGAAGGAAGAAGTCTATGTCACACAGTCGGAAGGATTCGTCAATCCTCATTATACTGACAAGGTGTATCGTCTCCACAAGGCACTATATGGACTCAAGCAAGCTCCAAGGGCGTGGTACGACGAGCTCTCGAAATTTCTAGTATCCAAAGGTTTCTCAAAAGGTTCCATTGATCTAACTTTGTTCACTTATAAATATGGGGATGACATTTTGCTTGTGCAAATTTATGTTGATGACATTATTTTCGGGTCTACAAACCCAAAACTTTCAAAATGGTTTGAAAAAGTAATGCACAGCAAATTTGAAATGTCAATGATGGGCGAACTAAAATTCTTTCTAGGAATTCAAGTTCACCAATCCCCAAGTGGTATCTTTATAAACCAAGCTAAGTATTGTCAAGAGATAATCAAAAAGCATGGTATGAATTCATGTAACCCCGTTGGGACACCATTATCAACCACATTGCTAGATGCTGACTTGGAGGGAAATGCCATCGATCAAACGAGATATCGTTCCATGATTGGTTCCCTCATGTACTTGACAGCAAGCAGACCTGATATTCATCATGCTACATGTTATTGTGCACGATATCAAGCACGACCCACTGAAAAGCACCTCAAGGAGGTTAAATGGATCTTTCGGTACCTCAAGAATACCATTCATTTGGGACTCTGGTATCCGAGGGAAACCGGTTTCTTTCTAACGGCCTATTCAGATTCTGATCATGCAGGGTGTCTTGATACACGAAAAAGTACTTCTGGTGGTGCACAATTTCTAGGTCAAGATAAGCTTGTGGGATGGTCTTCCAAAAAGCAGGATTGCACGTCACTTTCATCAGCCGAAGCGGAGTATGTGTCTCTATCTGCGTGTTGCGCTCAAGTTCTTTGGATGAGAACCCAACTCACGGATTATGGTTTCCACTTTGATAAAGTACCTATGTACTGTGACTCTAAGTCGGCCATAGCCATCTCCTGCAATCCGGTACAGCATTCCCGCACGAAGCACATCGATGTCAGATACCACTTCCTAAAGGAACAAGTTGAAAGAGGTATCGTTGAATTATACTTTGTTGGAACGGATTACCAATTAGCCGACTTGTTTACGAAAGCCCTGTCGAAAGATAGGTTTGAGTACCTCGTTAGGCAAATTGGTATGAGATGTTTGACTCCAGCAGACCTGGAGATTCTGGCAAAGGTGCCTGCTTGATTTATCTATCAAACATCAACTTGTAAATATCTTTGAAAAAGCAAAATACAAAAATATAAAACACATAAAAGCAAAACACAAAATTAAAAAATCTTTCAAAATCCAAAAATATTCTTCTCGACATGTCTTTCAGTATCGATAATATGGACGTGCCTAGAAATGTCGCTCAATAACGACACGGGTGTGTACATAAAGCTCGAATGAAAGTTGTAAATATTTTTCAAAACATGTCATTTCTTCTTTTAATAAAGGAAATTGTCTATTTTGGACAATATTTTCAAACAACGGGTAGAGCAATCTATCACGGGTTGAGCTTGTCACAAAACATTCAACGTTTTGAGCTCAACATAATGGCTTGTAATCTGTGACAATCCGTCAATTTCAGGTCGTTATTTTAATCTCGACTATTAAGTATTATATATTTATTTTAATGAGAATTTTAAATTATCGGCTAACCGAGAAGGTTATGACTTGAAACTTAACGTAAAAATGTCGTTTCGATGAAAGCCGACAAGAAAAACATTAAGTATCGATAATATATTCTCAAATTATCATATAAATGATTTTATTGTAATCATTATATTTAATTTTTAATACTCGTGTTTTACGTTTTAACGAATGACGAGAACTGCTAATGATCGCGATGCCGATGGATGCCCAAATGTTACATTTTATTATCGATTATCTCGATATTGTAGATTTATGGAATTTTCGTTTCATTATGTATTAAGTCGAGTCGGAACCTTACTATTGCTTTTCGTGTGCGTTTAAATCTTTAAAAAGTATTTTTATTGAACGAGATTTTAATTTTTATGAATCCGGGACGAAACCCGACTCTCGTAAATTTACAAAAAAACGACTAGTTACTATTTCCCGCTCTTTCTAACAAGTTTGCAAACAAGGCCAAAAGATAGCCTTATTTACACCTTCTACCCTCCCCACCATATAAAAGGAGAAATTACACACACACTTCTCATTATTTCATTCCAAAAATTTCACACAACTCTCTCTCCCTCTCTTGTTTATGCCGCCACCACCACCACCATAGAACCACCATCATAAATTGTTTTCTTACAAATCTAATCAAAGACCCATGTTTGTATCATCATCGTAAGTAAATCCCACCACAAAAATCCAACATGCAACAACATTTTTCTTAAGATTTGATTTTGATAATTTTTACTAAAAACATTGATTTGATCTAATTAAATTAGTGGGTTTGTGTTTAATTGTGTTTAGGAACACACTATTGAAATAATGGAGCTTGGAGCAAACATTTTCTTGATGATTTCAGCCCCCAAACCCACTAAAATTTGTGAGGGGTTTGGGTGTTCTTGGTGTTTTGATCTTATAAATCATTGTAAGGTTCCATTGTTATTGTTAATATTATTTTAATCATTTTCCTTTGAGTGCATGCATTTGTTTATAATTTTTGATGAAGTGCATGATGATCATGCATGTGATTAGGATATTGGGAGTTGTTGTAGATGATTAATATGGGTTATTTGAGGTGTTGGTGAAGTAGGAAATGGGTCAAAATAGGATTTGGTATAGTTTTGAAGTGGTCATTTTAGACCAGTAGGTAAAAGGTAATTTTCGAAAATCTTACTGTTTGTAAATGATTAAACTAATAGGATAGGCTTGTAGAGAATTCTTTTAGCTTCGATTTGCCGCTTGAATGAGCTTCTAACTCATTACGAGCGAAACGTTATCCTACTTTTAGTATTTGTGTACCGGGAGACGAGTATTGGCACAATCCGAAAATTGTTGTCGATATTTGGATCGGATCTCGGGGACCATAGAACGAGTTTTAAAAATATTCAAGGACTGATGTATGTTGCTAGACCTCAGGTCATGAGTCTATTTTCAAACCCGAGTGTCGGTTTTATAAATGGAGTTGTTTAGATATGTCAAAATGGTTTTACAAGTAAAAGACGTAAATCTGTCCGGTTTTTATAACACGAAGATGTGTCGGGCAGAAGGTCTTAGAAGTAATATTTTTGAATGAAATTTGAACTGAGTCTTATTCATATTATAAGTGAGTTTGTGACCAAGTTTCGTCGAAATCGGACAAGTGTAGATAGGGTAGATTGGTGTGTACATTTGGAGTGTACATGCTGATTGGTAATTTGGACACGTAGTTCAATAATTATGTGGCGTGAGTTGAGTATTCGCCATTGGACATGGTGATTTACTCAAGTGTTAAGTCATTATGTAAATGACTTAGCTACTGGTCCGAGGGAAGTAGAATGATAGTTTGACTTGCGTTGGCTTGGCATCTTAAGACGAGTCAATATCGAGAGTGCAATTGTTTAAAATAATAGTGTTGAATAAAAAGATATAGTAATAACACTTGTATTATTAAATTTTTCGGGATTGTCTTGGTTTTGTAATTTTGATTTTTATATTATTTAAGTATGATTTATACTTAAGTCGATTTTTATTTAACGAACGCGCCTTATTTGGTAGGTTGCGGTTTTCGTGTTTAAACGGGCATCACTAATCGTCGGCGATCGTCTCATTACCACTATTGGCTAAGGTGAGTCTATAGCCTCGCTTTTAACATGTTTACTTGTTTTATAAACCCGCGAGGGGGATAACATGCTTGTTTTATTAAAATAAAAGGGTACAACGATAAGTTGTGGAAACTCTACTTATTGGAAAAGTATGGGTGCAACGAGAAGTTGTGGAAACCCTATTTTACTTGAAAAGTAATTATTATAAATGAAGGGTACAACGAGAAGTTGTGGTAAACCCTCTTTGTTTTAAAATTGAACACAAGGAACTTAATTGTATGCTTAGATGAAATTTATTGCATAAGTTAGTTTTAGCCTTAAAGGACCCATGAATCGTGAATTGTTAATCGAAGTAACGCTAATGCTATGGATAGATCTATCGGGGTGACGCCCAGTCCGGTCGCGATTAGCTCTCGCGTGGTGTTGTGATGCACTAGTAATGAAACATCGGATGCATTGTATAAGAGAAATATACGCACTTGGCTAGGTGTGTTGGGCTGAAATAATATATGTTAACGTTCAATGTCACGAGGCTTATGTAATGAAACCGATAATTATGTCCGTACAACATAATGGTATTTCGGTAAATTATTAACCATGGAAGGTTATTTTGAATACTTGTGTTCTCTTTATTTAAATTTAAACTCTATAGATTCACTCGGCAAATTTTGCTGACTTTTTAAGCATGTTTTATCTCAGGTCCATATAGAAGGCACTCGAGGAAGGCGGTTTCGTGAAGCTTTCATATTTGAAATGTTTTGGCCCGCTTTTCTAAAACATATCCATTCAAATAACTTTTATCATTTATAATAGTTTGTAAACTTTTGAATCATCTGGGACCGTGTATGAAATTTTATCTTGATTAAATGAAATTGAATGGATGTTTATTACAACGTCTCGTTTTGAGCCGTTTTCTATGATTATGAGTTTGAACCATGATAGTAACACCCAATGACCCTTCCGCTATTATGACCGAAATTGGGGGTGTTACATAATCACTTTCAGATTGTAACCCGGACCGATATTCACGGGGGAGTGTACGATTTAGTACCCTTACCCTCAGCAAAAGAAGAGAAATCTTCATACACTTGAGTGGATTCGTCAAGACATTCAAAGTCTATGAACTCAAGTTTATGCTTTAGAAAAACCTTTCGACAAAAAGAATTGATTTTTCAAAAAGCGTTGAACACAATTTTTTCAAGAATTTTTCAATGATATTCAAAATCTTTCAAAAATTGTGTGTTCAACAACTCCCATCCTCAAAAATCGAAATGTGGATCATATCCTCACAATGACAATTCAATTGGATCAATTTTTGAGGGGGGGCATTTTAACTTCATGCAAAAGCTTAACACATCTTTCTCCCGGAGATTTCAAGACTATTTTTCAAAATATATTTTAATCAAATTTGGTATCTCTAATATCAAAAGATTTTATATATTAGAGATTAGGGGAGAAAATGTGATTAAAATGTGATCTAATATAAGACTCATGCACTTTAACTCTTACCTACATGTGCGAAACACTTTCGATTATCGATGCACATGTGAAGGGGGAGCATTTCTAAAACGACAAAACTAGCAAGGTGTTAAATGTTTTTCAAACACTTTGTTAGAATTTAAAGTGGTTTTCATGGTTACGATCAAATACCCACAACATCTTTAATTCACGACGTTATTGGTGTCAAAAGGGTGGTTAGGTTTAAGTCCTATGATCCAACCAGAACCGGAGGGATCTTCCCAGGGACAATCCAATAGATTATTAGAAGTTCTTAGGAAAGATGGAGTAGAATGTGAACGTAGCTGAATGCCGACTAAGTACTGATGATAGCACTGGAACAATCACAACAAGGTGCTATTAATGATGTCTTGGTAAGCATTGAAGGGGTTGAAGAATGAAAAATAAATGTAAGGATAAAGGGTCTAAAGAAAGAAGCCCTCCATACAACTTAGGCAGAAACCGGGTCAACTCATCATGAAGACAAACTCATCATGGACCCAGTGATGTGTAGCACAACCCTTTCCTAGCTACTCAGACTTCTCTCAAAAGAAGTTTGTTTTATTGTCACGGAGATCAACACGACTTCTATTGACTTTCTCACTCCGAGATAGTTGATATTGAATAGGTGGCATCTGCTCCATCCTCCGACCACTAAAAGTGCACAAATCGAGTCTAGAGCCAAGAGATCAATCAAATCTCGTTAGGACACACGGATGAAGATCAAGAGAGTCCTACGCTATATCCTTGTGATATTGCTAGAACACTCAGAGTGATACTACTCAGTATTCACAATGATGAGTGGAAATCCTTCCAGTGTTAACATCAAACAGCACTGCGGTAGGTCATATGCAAGATTCTTTATGAATTGAACATATGTAAAACTGAAAAGCAACAGTGGTTTGACTCTGAATTGATTCAAACTCGTTTCAGGTTTCTACGCAATATCTTTATGGTCTTGCCAGAACATTCAGAGTGATATTCATTAATACTCACAGTGACGAATGGAAATCCTTCTAGCGTCAACATCAAACAGCGCTACGGTAGGTGACTTGTGAGATTCTTATGAATCAAACTTGTGTCAACTGGAAAGCAACAATGGTAAGATTCTTAATGAATCAAACTTGTTCCAGGAATTTGAATTGACGACTTTAATCAAGCAGATATTTATCCAATTGATTCACTCTTTTATGTTCGCAGTCTTGCTTTCAGACGGTCGAGTAAAGAGAACGGTTAGTACAGCCGTGAAACCCTGTCAAGGAGATTCTTAATTGAATCTACCTAATAACAGGTACGGTATTTAATATCGTATAACGGTCTTCACCGACCGGAGGTAAAACGCTACCGATTTAGGACGAATGTCAAAGCCATTCAGTCTGTGTCTATGTTTTGTCTCAAGAAGGTGGCGTCACGGTGTACACAGCAAAGTCAATGATTCAGAAACCACATTCTCATGCCTAAAGACATATTCAACAATTAATAGTGTGAGCATGTGAATGAAGACACAAGATCGCAAGATGGCAAAGACAAGTCAAGGATGATTTGAAGATCTCAAGCTTAAAGACAAAGTCGAAAGACAACAACAAAGGCTCAAAGATCACAGCATGAAGGAACAAGACTACTATTTCACGTTTAAGACTCATTTATGGCGAGATTAGTAATCTCTACAAATTTCCTAAATGACCAAGGTTTATGACCTCTCATTGGGGGAGATTGTTAGCCTCAAAATATTGAGTCAAACAAGAATGCTCGGTCATATGTTTATTATGTATCGTATTTTAGAACGTTGTAATAGGTAGTATATTAGTCGTGTTATTCGGGATTAACTTTAGGCTAAAGTTCATTGATAAGTAACTAAAGCCCAAAAGGAAAGCCCGGCCCAAACCATATAGTCCATAAAGAAGCCCGCATGTGGGTGGACTATATATACCCTTCCTAGCATGTTAGGAAGGGTGTTGGTTCATTTTGTATTCTCACTTCTCAATCTAACATTCACCTAGTTCCAACCATTTTCTCTCTACTTTCTCTCACTACTTTCTCTCTCTATAATTCTTCTCATATCTACCTTTCTTTCTTTAAATTCGTGATTATAACATCATATAAAAGGGACAACATATATATATATATATAATATATATATATACATATATATATATATATATATATATATACATGTATATATATATATATATATATATATATACATATATATATATATATATATATATATATATATATATATATATATATATATATATATATATATATATATATATATATATATATATATATATATATATACATGTATATATATATACATATATATATATACATGTATATATATATATATATATATGTATATATATATACATGTATATATATATATATATATATATATATATATATATATATATATATATATATATATATATATATATATATATATATATATATATATATATATATATATATATATATATATATATATATATATATATATATATATATATATATATATATATATATATATATATATATATATATATATATATATATATATATATATATATATATATATATATATATATATATATATATATATATGTATATATATATATATATATATATATATATAGAGTGAGGTTATTCTAAAATATATCTTATAATAAAATAAATAGGGTGAAATCTTAGCCCTTGGATCAATACTATCAAAATTGATAAAAAAATTAAAGAAAAAAATGGTGTCTTTTTATAAACTATCAAACTTTAGGGTATCTTTTCTAAATTCTAAATTTGTTTTACATAAAACTCCTCCCCGTCATTAATTTAACACTCTGGATCTCACTTTCTCTCTCTAAAAATACTTTATCTCACTAAAGCTTCACACACATCTTAATATCACGATCTATTCATCTTTTCAACATCAAATACAACCGAATAATCTTTTTATCATCGCATCACGATCGATTATCACGATCCAGTAATATTTTTATCGTCGAATCCCGATCGCTTATCACGATCGATACCCACGACATCGTAAGTTTATTTGTAACCTATATCTTGTTACTTAATCGATTTACTAATTTTGATTTCAAGAATCTAGTTTTATTTGATCTCTTACGATTTGAAGTTTTTATGTTTAAGAAAGTTGCATACAAGGTGTTTGCTAAATGTCTCAACTAGACTTTACAAATGTGTTTTGGTAAAATTATAACTGTAATGTAGTATGATTTTGTGTGATGTACTAGAAAGTGATCAGAGATACAGTAGAATTGTGTGTAGTAGAGTGGAACATGTACTAAGATGCATTATACTTATTTCTACTGGATTACAGTTCAAATTTTAATGCAATGTAATGCAGTAGGTCACTTGCATTATTCTTTCTACTACATTAGAGTTTAATTTTAATGCAGTGTAATGCAGTAGGTTACTTACATTGTTCTTTCTACTGCATTATAGTTTAAATTTTAATGCACTGTAATGCAGTAGGTTAATTGCATTGTTCTTTCTACTGCATTACAGTTTATTTTTAATACATTGTAATGCGGTAGGTTACTTCCATTGTTCATATGCATGATTTATTGCATTATGACTTTATTTCTACTACATTAAAGTTTAAATTTTAATGCATCGTAATGCAGTATGTTACATGGGTTGTTCATATGCATGATTTACTACATTACAGTCTTGTTTCTACTGCATTATAGTTTAAATTTTAATGCATTGTAGTGTAGTAGGTTACTTGCAATGTTCTTTCTACTGCATTACACATTAATTTTAAGGCATTGTAATGGAGTAGGTTACTTACATTCTTCATATGCATGATTTACTGCATTAAAAATTTATTTCTACTACATTAAGGTTTAAATTCGAAACACAGTAGGTTACTCGTGTTGTTCATATGCATTATTTACTACATTACAGCTTTATTTCTACTATAGTACAACTTTATTTCAACTGTATGATAGTTTTAAATTCTAATGCATCACATAATATATATTAATACTTTCATATATAATTCTTGAACTATTCTATAGGTAAAAAGACACAGGAAAAATAACCCAAGGGACAAAGGAAGATGCATTTAACAAGCTGCAAAAAAAACGATAAGTGACAAAGCAAGGTGCATTTAACAAGCCACAAATACTAGATTGCATCCTCTAATACCAATGATACACTCCAATTCAAAGACAGTGTGGCACAAAGAAGCATAGAACGCGTAACAAGGGTTATTGGAGGATACTCGTGGATCATTTGAAAATAATGTTTAAATTTTATTTGATGTAATACTTTGGAATACTTAATGTCTACACAATATTGTACATTTTGTTGATGACAATGTTTGTTCGTACTCATATTTTATATTCAACTACATTTTTTCTTTCATTCTACTGCATTATAGTTATATTCTGTTGCACTACATTAATTTCTACTGCATTGCAGTCATACATTAAGCATCACAAATATATTTTGTTAATGCATTAAAGTTATAAAGTAAGTACATCTCAGTTTAAAAAAGTTAATGCATTAAAATGTATCTTAATGCATTACACTTAAAATTAGTACATCTCACTTCAAATTCTATTACCCGAGTGTATAACAGTAAAAAAATAAAATAAAAAAGTAGAAAAGACTATTCATTTTCGGTGTTGTAGATTCTTTTAAACGAGCTCTCTTTGGCAAATATTTTTTCTTTTCTTGGATTTCTTTGATGTTGGTAATAATTTGAAGTCTTGGAATTGTGACATCCTTTCTCTCCACAAACGAACAAGCCATTCTCTTCGATAGTCCTTCAGCTCTTGGTCTAAACCTTGAAAAGTATCTAGAACGTTTAGTAGTAATAACGATGTAATGCAGTAAAAATAACAATGTAATGCAGTATAAAAATAATTGTAATGCGGTAGAAATAACACTTTAATGTAGTAGAGATAACACTATAATTTATCTTCTACTGAATTATAGTTTAATTGGAAACAAAATGAAAAGCGATTATATAAAACTATAAGTCTATAACTCAGTAAAACATAAGATATAATTCAGTAGAAGATAAACTATAATTCAGTAGCAGACAATCTGTAATTCAGTAGAAGATAGACTATAATTTGGTAGAACATAAACAATAATTCACTAGAACATAAATTGTAATTCAGTAGAAGGTAAACTATAATTCGGTAGAACATAAACTTTGATTCAGTAGAATATAAACTATAATTCAATAGAAGATAAACTATAATTCAGTAGAAGATAAACTAAAAAATAACATAAAACATAGATTATTTATGATAATATAAAATTATATTATTCTACTGCATTATAATGTATAATCTACTACATCACAATGTATACTCTACTGCATCACATACAGTCACTTCTTCCTCTTATTACTTTATTGTATCATTATTTTATTCTACTACATTACTATGTATATTCTACCACATTCATATATATATTCCACTGCATCAGAATACACTAAACCAAATAACATAAAAACAACACAATACGAAATATTTTTTAACAACTTGTGCAAAATAACAAGTTTATAACCAGTGTGTATGAACAACTAGTGCATAACCATATAAAATTACGACACCGCAATTTTATATATCTTGTACGCATTATATCAAACACTTGGTATGCAAGTTCCATAAACACTTTGTTCATCTATTTTTCTATTAGATTTGTAGTAAAAAACATACAAGAAACACCACAAGATGATGATGATGATGATGATGATGACGCACCACTACGCGTCGAGGATGATGATTCTGTAAACATGATGCATCGATCGTGAGGTGGTTATGTGACGGGAGAGTTATGGAGGTGATGGAGGTTATGGTGTTACGGTGGTTAGGGTAGGATCGTGAGGTGGTGATGTGGCGGGGGAGTTATGGAGGTGACGACGGTTGTGGTGTTACGGTGGTTAGAGATAAGGTGATTAGGTTACTGTGTGAAAAAGAAAGAGATAACAAATAGTTACAGAGAAAAAAATAGTATATATACTGTCAAATTAAAAATTACAAAACCACCCTCGAAGTTTTATAAATTACAAAAAGACACCATTTTTTTTTGAAAAAAAGAGGGGACACATGGCAGCCTCTGGTTCCACCTCATTTATTTTATTATAAGTTTTGTTTTATTTTACCCCAACTCTATATATATATATATATATATATATATATATATATATATATATATATATATATATATATATATATATATATATATATATATATATATATATATATATATATATATATATATATATATATATATATATGTATATATATATATATATATATATATATATATATATATATATATATATATATATATATATATATATATATTATATATATATATATATATATATATATATATATATATATATATATATATATATATATATATATATATATATATATATATATATATATATATATATATATATATATATATATATATATATATATATATATCAAGTCTTTGATTTTTAGTTCAATATTGTTAAGTATTAGTTATGTATTCTTTAATTAATATTTGGTTTTAATTCGAGTACCATTGTTCAGGCCTTCATACTCGGAAGCCATTCTATAAACGTTTCAGGGGCGAGGGCACTTTAAATAGTAAACCCAACCACTCAGTAAGAACGTAATATCGAGATGGAACATCATTGTAAAAAGCTTCCTACTAACATGATACCTTTATTAATTCTTCATATTTATAATTAATCTTCTTTACTTTCAAAATTGGCAAAAATAGCCCTTTTAGTTACACGTTGGCTTAATTATACTTTTAACCCCTAAAGTATATAGTTTTAGTATTTGCATTTTAAACTCTCAATATTTAACTTTATGACTTCAAACTTACCAATATTTATTCTTTTATATTTAACTTTCACAAAATGTCACTTTTGGCCGAAAATGTTAAATAGTTTCAAAAATAACAGTTTTAGTCCCTATACCTATAAAAATCACATAACAACCTTAAAAATAGACAAAATAATCTAGGATTTTAAAACAAAGTTTTATAACATGTATATATATATATATATATATATATATATATATATATATATATATATATATATATATATATATATATATATATATATATATATATATATATATATATATATATATATATATATATATATATAGAGAGAGAGAGAGAGAGTAGGGATCCAGTAAGAAGAAAAATTAAAATGAGAAGAGTAAGAAGAAATCCTGACCACAGATTCCACAAAGGAAGGAGAATTTCAAGGGGAGATACATCTGACTTTGTAGGTGCATCCGAAATATGTGGTTGTGGTTTTCTCTCATTCTTCTCATTTTACTTAATCTTCTTATTTGATCCTAACTCTATATATATATATATGTATATATATCTTTACATTATATATAAGAGGAGGGATATGCCACATAAGCAGCCTTTTAATCCACGTCAGCACTATTTAGTTTTATAAATTCCGAAAATAAAATTTTTTTGTGTCATTCTTATGATTCGAACTTGGGTGTATAGGCCCACGCACAAATACCTTAACCAGTGGGACACGTTAGACATTATGATAAATTGTCCAAAAATATATTCATATACGCATGATGGAAACCACTCAGAACTTTAAAGAAATACCAGAAATTCACTTGCTATCTATCTCTCTCTCTTTCACAAATCGATAAACTATCCAAAGAAACCCACACACGTTTCTCTTTTTGATCACTTTCTTCTGCCACAAAAAAAGAATATCACCTATTTTTTAGTTCGAGCTATATGTCATCAAAGATCTACAAAGTAAGTAAGTGGTTTTAATTCGTTTTTCTTGAATCTATATGTCATCAAAAATTTTGGTATTTAAAATTAAAACATCCTAAAATCATCACTTTTGATTGCTCACGCACATAAACAACACACAAAATTAATCGAACGATCTCACGACGCTTAATACGAGCATTAGTGGTTATACGGGACAGCCATGATCTCTTGATTTGTTCTTCATTGAGTATTTTGATTACTTATTTTATTTATGTGTTTTTTTATTATGATAATTGTTTTGTTATTATATATATCAATTCCAGATCGAAGAAACAACACATCTCATAATCAAAACTCGATCAATACTCAGGTTATTAGACGCCTCAAATTAATTACTGTAACTGGATGAATATATGCATGCGTTATGATTGTTTACTGGTATACGAAGTCAGCCAGCCCCTTACAGCACCTTCATAAGTAACTAATGTTATTTGCATTGTTCTGATTTTGTTCTGGTCTATTGCAGGTCCAAATGTTGGCATCAATTTATTGCTTGCAGAATGCGCAGATCGTGGGTAATCCAGGCACGAGAAGGTTCAATAGGTTTTTATGTTATATCTTTATGTGTTGCTCATTTCATCTAATTAATTGCGACATGGATTTAAAAAGTGAATGAATTCCCTTATTTCTAAGCAAGTTAAGTTATTACTATTACATATTGCCTTTAATAGTTTAATGTTAACCCATAGACGGATCTACTTATGTATTTCTAATGCCTACATATGCGAAACTCATATACTAAAGTTTTTATTTAGACACTGATTTACTCAATTTTGTTGAGAAACTATCTATTGTTTAAAAAACCAATGGCTCGAAAAGGAAACCAATGACTCGGAAAGGAAACCTACAAAAGAATGTGTTTGACGGGAGCACATCAAACCACAAAATAGGAGGTCTCCAATCAAATAAGATGTTTATTTAAAGGAGTAGGGCCTTGCCTGCATATTGAATCAATGGATTGCGAGCTATTTTAAATCAAGTAAGTGGTCTGAAACGCAACTTGTGTTTATATGTAGCATTAGAGGTTGCAAAATGGGTGGTCTGTAACATGCTCTTTTCATCAAGCATGTAAGAGTGACACCAATAGACAGTTCGTATTATGAAGGCGAATAAAAGGTGTCATAGCGAAAAAGGAAGGAATTGTACAAAGAGCATCAGGAACCAATTTTGGGTTTCAATCCCTTTCGGTCAGATGAATTGAGATCACTCACAACTCCTCTCTATATTTCACTGACAGATTCTAACCTATCCATGTCAAAAAAACGTAATTAAAACAAACTCTAAGTTTTCACACACAGCTCAATCAACTGTTAAGGAAACCTTCTGCAGTGAGACTGAATATTACAGTGAAGAACATGTTCAAACTAGGCAAAAAAGGTACTTCTAAATTGTGCATTGTAATCATCCTTATAATTTGCGTTGCTAAAAAAATCCTGATAATATATAAATGGTTTACTTGAGATCTAAGGGGGAATCATGTTTTGACGATGAAATAAATTGAGGTGAATTTTATACTTACAAGCAAGGTTGCAAAAATCGCTCAGGGTTTGCTAGGCGGTTGGGTACCGCCAAGCGATTATTCGGTTTGGCGGGGATTAATCAAGGATTAATCGGATTGGATTTGTTATGTATAAAATTATAAAATTTTGAAAATATATGCTTGATTAGGCTGATTTATGCGATTTTTATCCGATTTATCCAATACGGCCGATTTATATTCAAAACCAAGTTGGCCGATTTATCCCTTTTTTAAGATTTGACCGATTTATCCCCGATATATCCCCGATTTATCCGATTTTTGACCGATTTTGCCCGAACCGATTATATGAGGGAGTCAAATAATCAGTTTCATACTAGCTCCAGCCTTCAGCTTGGTTTATTTATTATAAACTTCCTACTTACACAATATGATCTCTAATCAGTTGGTTAGGGGACTTTTTTGGTCACTTTCATCTTTGTACCTTTAACCACATGTGTAAGCAGTATATACAACCTCATGAACATGGAAAATACTTATGTGGGTGGTGTGTGTGTAAACATGAAGAAAGGGCAGCATGATTTTCAAAGATCTAAGTTGTAATATTGTCTTGCTCGGTTGATAATTACCATTTGATATTACTAAATTGGTTAGCTGCTTTGTAAATGGGTATAAAGCAATCTGTGAGGTTGGGCTTGAGTATAATGTAGACTTCTGTTAAACCATTCGACCTGTTGGCAAAAGCATAATATCAAGACTAACCATTTTTAAATAAATAAGATGGATATGGCGTCAGCTGCTATCACGTTGCTTAACTTCAAAGTATTCTTTTCACTTTTTTTTTCATAAAGCTGTCTAAAGTCGGCCAACACGTATTTAATACATAGAGATTTCTAAATCTTTTCAATTCAGAAAGTTAGATATTGATTGGAGAAAAAGCAACTACAGAGTCGCAAAAGAGCTGAAAGATAAGCTGGTCTATATTTCTCTTTAACATCATCATGTAAGACTGTCCTGTTTAGTAAAAAGTGTTATTGTGTATTATGAGGTGTTTGTTTAAGGTTATATGTGGGCTAAGGCGGTAGATGATCCGACGAGATTCTTTCCGTTCACTACTGCATTTTACTGCCTGTCTATATCGTGGAATTATAAAATCGTTTATTGTTTCAGATCATGAGTGGTATGACATGACATGAAACTTGATGCAAAAATATCTGCGTTGGAAGGACTCAAAAATTCACAAAAGATACCTAAAGGGTAACAGAGGTGGACATATGGGTGCATAAGGCAGGCTAGGTAATGAGTCAGACTGGATGTTTGACACGGGCTGGTTAGGCTGACCCTAAGTAAATTGGCCAGGCCTGCAGACTGTACCACAACTTATGAGGTAATATATAACAGGTTTCAAGATTATAACAATTTTAGTAATCACTTTTGATGGTTTGGATTAGCAAATTCTTATTGCAGTCAACTGATTAATTGAGGGTCAATTAAATAGTTTTAAATTATCAATTCAACGAACCTTATTATCCATGTGTATGTTAAACTTATTAATTGATGATATATTTTTATAGGCACCTATAAAATTCATAGTACTCGGTTATGCAGTAACATCAGGAATTGATGCAATAGCCGATATAATCCTAACTTACAGAATATAGATCTGGTATATGTGATCTGCTGAGCTCATACAGTCCTCAAAAACTTTAAGCACACGATCAATGTCTCTAAGGGCATGGTATAGGTATCTTCCATTACCGTCTATATTAGTATTTCATGAAGGTTTCTAGATGTATAATAAGTTAAATATGATTATTTAATACAAAAGCTAAGTTTTAAGTTTCTATAATCCTTTTTCCTACTCCTTATGACAAATTAGTGCCTCTATTCCTTGCTATTTTTTTGAGATGACTGGTCGGTCCAAAGTGGGACTCTCTCTGGCCATTGGTGTGTCTTGATGACACTAAATTGGTAATCTCTCAAAAAATGTATATTATATTTTGGGTTTTTTTTTAAAAATGGGAGAAACAAAAGTATATTACCATTGGTCATTAGTTTGTCTAAAGAATTTGTAAACCATATTAGGCGAATAAGCAACTTTAGTGGCAAACTTACAAAAAAGAAGAATAATAAATGTTTTTACATGCAAATGGGAGACATGTATTATCTTCAACAATCTTCTTGGTTTGTTTCAGTATTTTCGTGAATACTCTTTGTGGTTTTCAATAGAGAATTTTATAGACAATACACTTTTTAGCTTGTCATTTGAAATTAACACAATAACGAATTGGGCCTTATTCATTCATATGCATCTGATTAGACAACCTATAAAACAAGATCCAAAAAAAAAACTTACTTTGTCTCCATTTTTAGCAACTAGAAGGATTATGTTAAGGTGAGCAATTCGCTAAAGTCAGGGGCAACAGGTAAAACCTAATTATGTTTAAAACAAAGAGCATGTTGTAATAATCACGTGCTCATTTTACCCATTTTGACCATTAATTTCAATTTTTTTTGACAACCGATAACAAGCATAGAGAGAATGAGAATCAAAGAACCTAGGCATTGTATACCTTTTCTTTAACTATGTTTGTTGATTCAGGGGCATATGTGGCGAACAAGGTTTGAGAAACATGAAATAAAAGGAGTTGCTTATGATGATGTTATGGATGCTCTTGAAAGATGGCATGCTTCCGACATAAAGGTAGGTTCTACGTGTGTTGATATGTAACAACTTTAAGCATAATAAGATAATAATCATAATCATCTCAACTATAGGATCACTTTCCTTATCACAAATCATAAGCTGATCAGGTAAACACCACACGTACACGGATAACGGCGGCACAACAAATACCTATGACAAGCGCTGAAGCTGCTTTATATATGTAACACCCCCAAATTTATACAACTCAATACAGCGGAAGACTCGTTGGTGTTACGGGATAGCACATTACTCACATCATAGACAACGCATAAAAATCACGTCGTTTAATAATAAATCATTTCCATTCATAAACATCAAAGTTACAGCGGTCCCAAGTCATTATATTTCATATAAAGTTTTACAATGTATTTGAATGGAAAATATTGTTTAAGTGCGGGCCATGAATTCTTATCGTCTTCCCGAGAATTACCTTCAAGTACCGGAGATAAAACATGTTAAAAGAAAAGTTCAGCGATAACGCCGAGTGAATTCATAGAGTTTAATAAATTCCATCAATATAACTTTGGTATAAAATTATTACCAAAAATCATTTCGTACAAAACATTGTAATAAGCCATAAAATAGCCAAAGTCATTTTTATACAAATCCTTATCGAAAATCATAATATAGGCATTTGCCTTAAAAATAATTATACGAGCCAATGTCGTAAAAACATCATACAATACGTCTTATGACGTTGTATAAAATCAAATAAAAACCGTTATATGAATATGGTTATGAAAACCAAAACACAAACATAATATCAATAGTATGACCCTGTATTGCTAGTCAGGCAATACTTCGTAATTCGGAGCGTCTATTAGTATTTTGTAAATTTTGGATTATTATAAGCCGCATGACATTGTTACCTTACTAAACCAACAACGGGTAGCTAACCCGATACAAATTTTTCCCATCTAAGGTAGCGTGTCGTCTCAAAGGTCACGCTATGGAAATCTTCTCATACATAAATTCGCTTACCAATCAATGTGGCACGACGGGGATCAACCGTCAAGGCGCGAACTGGGGTAATCGTCCCCAAATAGTACTATTAAATGCATAAGCGTCTACCAACTCCCGGTAGTTCACAATTCATGCTAATGGGACTTTTTGTGACATAACCTAACTTTAATAATCCATTTGATTTCATCTATCGGGTCCTTTAATCATTTATAGGGTCATACAATCGGGTCATTCAATCATTCGGGTCCAAAAATCAATAAACAAACAATCGGGACAAATGGTGTCCTATTTTATAAAAACTAACATGTTATCTCCCTCGCGGGTTTATAAAACATTTATAAAAACATTTAAAAGAGTGCGAGGCTATGAACTCACGTTGATGTGGGAAAGCGGGTTATCGGCGATTCGGATGTACGGTACGTGCTTCAATCACGGAAACCTAGACAAATAATACTTGTCTTAGACTCATGTCCAATGACTTTATAAAAATAACAATTATGTATACATATGATGATTATATATATATGATGATCAAGTGGGTTTACATATTCTCGTTTACTCATTTTAGAGTTATGTGTCGATAACTTTTATACTAGTTTACTAGTTTCACCTATTTTCGTGTTTTAAGTCCAATAAACTTATTATAAGTTCTTTAACTCTTATTAATCCTTTTCACACTTATATTATCAGTAGTTAAACTTTACAAGTTGGGCCCAAATGGGTTAAGCCCAATAAGTTCTTTTTACAAGTTTTTATCTTATTAAGTCCAATTATTAGTCCAATATGTTTATTTAGCTCGTAAATGTCCGTATTTCTTATAGTTCGGGTTTTATCGGTTTTTACTTGTATTAGTTACCTATACATCAGTATATGACTTTTATAAACTTTACATTAGACGGGTTTGGTCGTCTAAGTTTTATTTGGCGAAAAACGTTAATTTTACGACGATAGCCGAAAAAGTCGTAAAAATCAAGTTTATAGTTTTTATTACTTATAAATATTATTTTACCACTATTTATATAATTTACCCATTTAATTAACCTTTTATACATTTATATAAATAAGTTTTATAAGTTATTGGATTTATACTTTTACATTTTATACATTATAATGTGAGTGTTTATATAATAATAATAAACATTATTTCCAAAAATCTGATTTTTATCTTCACTTTTACCAAAACTGCCATATCTTGAGTTCTATATGGAGATAGAAGCTCAAATTTTTATCACCTAAACTACATGATATTTGCTACATTTAACTCTCTTATAGCTACTGTTGAATCATCTTCTAAATATTTTCTAAAAATCGTCCAAAACAGTGAACTCAGATTTATACCTTAAACTTGTTTTGATCATATCTCACTCATTACTTTGATTCCATTGCATGGCCAACTCTCACATGTGTAAAAGACTCATAGCTTACTGTATATCAATTCTACTTCATCATTTTATCAGTTCATAACATGTTTCTTTACTGTTTTATACAGCCATGTAAATTAATCAAGATTTTAACCTTGTTTCTTATAGTTTTTCACCTTTTTAATCATATTTATCAACACCAAATCCTCACATAACATTTTTATCATCATATAATCATCATATACATATACAATAGGAAATAAAATACATGTTTACATAATCAAATTAACAAGAGGATGAGGAGGACAATCTTTATACCACCATGATGATGTAGGTTGTGATCAAAACATGGATTTTGATGGAGAAACTTATGCATAGCCAATACCATCTTCAAGACCACCAATCTTCATGATCACCTTGTGGAAAATCAGCCCTAATACTCCATGGAAACTCCTCCTTGGATGTTATAATCACCACCAATCTTCATCTCTTTTGAAGGAGATTAACATATGTAAGTTATAACAATAGTTTGTGGTTAAATTTGGATCAAATGGGGTGTTTATGGGGTGATATAGGACGAAATCATAGAGGGAGGAAGAGAGGATTTAGTTGTTTGCATGAGTGGAAATGTGAGAAAGTGGTTTGGCTAGTGGTTTTGAGGTAATATGGCTTAAAGTGTAAGCTTACTTACACTTGTAAGTTTTATGCTAACATGATGCCACATCCTAAGATGTGGTGTCATGTGTGCCATCCCATGTTTATTAGTGGGGTGGGATAATGTATTTTGTCCCACCTCACTAATTTACGGGTATTCCTCGATTCTAGTTTCCTCGATTTGCGTGCCCTCGGGTCGTTTTACGAAAAACGTTTTTATAAATTATGAATCAACGGCACAAAACGAATCTAATAAAAATTGTCTCATCAAAAACGGAGTTCAAAAACGTAAATACGTAATCCTAAGGTTTCCGGTCTAGTCGTAAAGGACGTTAAAATAAAATCGTAAGTCCTAGTCTCTTCTCGTAAATTTGTGAGTTTATGAACCAACACAAATTTAAAACTCCAAAATAATATTCACGGATATATTTATTTTCTGAAATGTCGGACTGTCACCAAAGACGGTGTATGTAAACGTAAGCACGTAACGTTGAATCCTCCGGTTTAGACGTAGTCGATGCTACTCCAAGACGTAAATCCAGATTTCTTCGCAGAAATAAGTGAGTTCATATTATAACGTTAAAATAATGTTTTTAAATAAATATTGAGAATAAAATATCAATCGTAAATTGACGGATTGTCACAGCATTTACCCCTAAACAGGATCTTTGTCCTCAAAGATCATCTTACTACTCGCTTCTTATTGTGTTAAAGCCATGTGGGTATTTCCTCCACATTCGGTCTTTTCTCACATGTGCAATTCATTACAATACGCGATTTCTATCAAACATAACTACGGGAATAAGATCAGGCTTAATGTTGACTTACTTTCTCTATCCATGATATTCACGGGTTTTTGATGAATGCAACTTTTCGCCGATCTAAGCTCTACTAAGAATAATCAGATTCTCACTTGATATATATTCCATCAAGTTCGATATACAAAACATAATTCAGGCAGCTCTTGAATTCCTAGGGTAGATCCAGCTTATATGCCTTTCAAACCAATCTTTTACATCATCTCAATGGTCCCATACAACGGGGACTTATATCCCATGATTTGTCAGATCATGAATTCATTTTTCCAAGGTTAAAAATTGTGGCATAACTTCGCTACCCATTTGGCATTTCAAGATCTACATTTCATATTCACATAACCTCTTGCCCACTACCGGCAGTCAATAATCAGATCCTAATTTCAACAATCATTTCAGATCTCGCGGGTCGGGTATTTTGCAAGGTTAGGTTCGTCATTATGGGAAACCTTAAACCTAAAAGACATGTCCAACTCACAATGGGTGTATGTCGGGTGTCTTCATCTCAACTCTTGCTTATAGATTCTATAAGATTTAGATCCTAACAAGATTCGATTTCGATCCTAATACGATAATTATCAATGGTAATCCTTCCAAAGGAAAACGATTATACGGTTCATTACCAAAGGTCAATCATTCAAACACAAAACAGCACTTATATTATCATGTATTGTTACTTTACCTCGTCCCTTCGATTTGGGGTGGTACATAGTACTCTCATCAAGGTTCGTTCTCAATGATTTCTGAGCAAATCTCTAGAAATTCGATGCGAAGCGAGGATCTTGATATAGATGATCGATACAGGCACGCATGTTTACATAACTCTTTTGCATTTATCATTAACGAGAATGATATTAGCAGATTTGGTCAGTTTGTCGACGATGACCCAAATCGAATCTAATTCAGATGATGACTTTGTAATAGCTAGACGTTTACTAATGTATGAGGCGGAGTATGCCTTCATAATTTGCCATTAGTACAACTTCTTCAGACAAAGATACTTTTAGTCATAAATGACATAAATAGAATACTTATACTTATACTTACAAGATTTCAATATAACTAAATCTCAAAATCTCCATATTTAGACAGTCACAAGTGGTCTTTAAAACATTTAACGCTATTGGCTTCTCAATTTTAATGGTTCACATTAGCCGCGAACCCCTTTTTATTATCTATATTATCCTTTTTACAAACATCGTTTATTTTTATATTGTTCGGCAAATTATTTTGTACCTTCATTATTAAGGAACATGTTCTAATTGGTTCTTTATCTTTTCTACATAATGCGTCGGTATCTATTTTCACTTCTCATGATGATATAATTATCATGTCCACAATTTACTCAAATATTCTTTCTATATTATGTGTCAGTAATTACGTTCACCTTCCTGATGAAATAAATATCATACACATATTTATTCAAAATTCTTTCTTCATATCTTCTGTGTTTTAGTTTCGTCTTTACTATCATTTTTATCTGTTTTACTCAATCCGACGTCTAAAGCGTCGATAATTATTACAACTAATTAAATATTAAATATTCAATTTTTATGAAATGTAAATGTAAAGATTTTAAATTTCTTAGTTCGACCAATTATATATAAAATGTTCAAAAATAAATTTGAATTTAACAAGATTTTTGTTGATTTATCGAAAATATTTAATAAGATTCGTAAATGTTCGAAAAACCTTTGTTTATACTTTGGTCAAGTTTTCTTAGTTTGAAAAGCAAAAATTGTCGTTTTAAGCTTTCAAGTTATGGTATAAATGGTTTTACTCAGTCCTCTTAAGTTATCTTGAGGTATACACAAACATTTACCCCTAAACAGAAGTTTAGTTAAATGGTTTGTGTATAAGGGAATAATCCCTTAAAATCCTTTGTTAAAACATTTGTCAAAATATATTTCCATTTCTTTTTGGTAAAATCCAAAGTCTTAAAAGGGCTCTTAATTTTTGAAGAGTCTATATGCATACATATTACCATTATTAATCCAACGGTCATTTTATGTAAAGGATTAAATCCTTAATCACATGTTAAATATTTAAGGTATAGGTTTTCATTGTTCAGCCAATTCAGGGCAATCCATAAATAATTATTAACTCATTCTTATTCTTATAAACAAATAAATGGTCCTTAATGATCGCGAGCATGAATTTATCAAATTACAGCCTACACATGTGATTCACCAAATTTATGAATGCTACATGTGTATTAGTCAATCCAAACGACACCACGGGAAACTCATAATGTTCATCACAAGTTCTGGATGCAATGATTGGAATAGATAATCTTTTTCGCAGATGCGAAGTTGATGATAACCATGCCGTAGATCAAATCTTTAAAACATACGCTAGAACCTTGTAAATGATCGAACAAATCTTCCATTTCGAGTTATGGATATCGCTTTCGATTGTCAATTTACTCAGTCACAGTAATCTATAAAATTAAGGAAAGATAACACCATAGCTCTTCAGGATGACAGGCTTGGTGTAATAACATCTTTCTCCGACAACTTTCTCAGTTGTACGGTAATTCCTTTAATTTAGATGGTGCTGACGTACAGTGCACAAGCCACAAGTGCAGCACCGAGAATATAATCAAATACCAAATTCAACTTGCCTTAATGGCGAAAGTCTAGGTAATTCATCAACAAATACTTCCTAAAGTTTCAGATAATCGAAACATCTTTTAATAAATTCATATTAGGTTCTTTCTAGATTATAATATCTATAACTAGTTCACAACCATTCATGGTAATATTTCAAGTCTTAATACAGGATATGGTCATCCATCAAGAATTATTTAGATCACTTTTGATAATCAACATCTTATCATTTAGGGGAATTCTATTCGAGTTCCCATCAATTAAGACAATGTCGTCATGTCATAATCAATCAATCCATTCTACTGGCATTACTAACTTTCCAGTTTTATTGTCGTCGATAAGATGTGAACTTCTCAAAAGACTAATAATAATTCATAATCCTTCACAAATTTAAGGATATATGGAGACACAACTAACCTTAAAAGAGTAAGGTTAACGCATAATCTACGCGGAAGAATTTCAAATCAGATACAGACGAAAACATTTAATGAATGTTTTCATAATTTGAGTACGCCTTCGAAAGCTCCTCGGATCGTTACCCAGGTCATTTAAATGAAATCAAATCATAAGAAATGATAAGAACGTCAATACATCCAATCGGGTATCAACACTCGGTAATCAAATACTTTTTTTTAAGAGTCTCACTACGGGAGAATTGGACAAGAAAGAATTGTCAATTGTCAAATAAGACAATTTCCACAGATGAGTAAATTCGACTTAGAAGAATAGATGCAATAGGCACATATGTTGGTGTCCCTAACACTATGTCCCTATTTTTCACTTCTTGCAGATCTCATAAAATTTATTTTTTCACAATCTTTAAAGAAAATGTAGTGTTTATTCATTAGTGTTATGGTGACTACTAATCAGCCTTGCATGGTCCATTCCAAATTGTATGTAGGCGCGCAACTATATACAATTTCAAGATTAACGATGCAATACTCAGTTCGTCAAAATTTTATCATTATGTTTATAATAAAAACATTTTCATGCTTAATTCTTAAATAAGAATCAAAATAAATTTACAATGATTTTCCTTGTTATGAAAACAATTAAGTTTTCCAAGATGTTTTATAAACAACTTCTTTTCGATAACAATCACTTATAAATCTCACTTTGAATAATCCTTATAGTGATGAAAATTAATTTTTTCTCAAAGGATACCGTTTTAACTTTATAAAAACAATGAGTGATCTGCAAAAGAGTGATGAAAGCTTGTTAGCCAAGAATTAACTACGATATGATAGGAAATGAGCTTAGCCAATTAATCATGAGGTTCATGACCTCGATGTCACTCAACAAGAATACTTCACAACGTAACTCAAATCGAGATGAGTACTTGATCAATGGTTGCATCACTAATGCGAACATTAGGATGAAGGAATAAAAGATAGATAACATGGATACATGTAGAATTTAGCAATCAAAGGTAGTCTTTTTATTAATCACAAACAAGTCAAAATTGTACCGTAACACATTACGTGTCACCATGTCATACAATTCTCAGAACTCATCCTACCAACTGATATCTCAGTTAAGTTAGGGATTCTTAAAAGATACCACAATGAATACTAATCTACAAGAGTCATTAGGTGTCCCACCAGTCCCGGAAGATCCATCGGTCCCAATCCAGAAGAAGATTTCTTCACTTTATTTGTTGGACACTAGGCATCCTCATTAGTGGACAATGGCCTAGGAACAACCCTTAACACGAACCTACAATCATTTAAAACCTCATAATTCAATCAAATAACTTAACGACTTATATTAACAATCTCATATTCCATATAGGTTAAGTTTCACTTTATTCAAGTTTTAACCAATTTTATACTCAATTCAATATCCTACCTCATATTCCAATACTTTCAATCTTATTCTTAGGCCTTAATAGGCAATAAAAGCTCGATATGATCAATACTTAATTTCCAATCCTATAGCTCTTACAACAACAATTATCAAATGAGTCACTAGTATGAAATGACTCGATCAGTCAATTAGACTTCTCGGAAAGGTACTAGTGGCATGAGGCTTTTGGGTAATAGTTCCCATGACAGCCTTAAGTGCAACATTCACCCTTTCGATTTCGATTTAAGAATTGGATGACAACGAATCAGATGACATCTTTCTAGGTGGTAACGTTTTGTCAAACTCCACTCTATAAGAAAAGATCGTCATGACATCGATATCAGATTTAATCTCGCCAATTCTTTTTCAATATCACAATCAACTAATATCTATATTTCTACGAATACCAACCATTTTGTTGGGATCATAGATATCCACAACTTGGTTTAGATCTAGGATAGCTAGAATTCCTACGAGAATAGCTTAGATTAATTTACTAGGGGATTTAGGGTACATTGTGACAATCTACGTCGTATAAATACCTCGTATAAATATCAAAATAATCATCAAACAATCATGTAATAAAATTACATCATATATATATATATATATATATATATATATATATATATATATATAATCCAAGTTATATATATATTAAAATAACACTTTTCAGTCTGACCTTGTCGGTAACTCGGGAATTCTTCGGCACCATTATAGTCAAAAGATTTTTAGACATTTTTAGAAAAATGTTTATAGTTAAAAGATTTTGAAATGTTTTATTCAAAACCTTAGTTTTAAAAATCTTTCGTTCTCTATAACGAGAGCTCTGGTACCAAACTGTAACACCCCCAAATTTATACAACTCAATACAGCGGAAGACTCGTTGGTGTTACGGGATAGCACATTACTCACATCATAGACAACGCATAAAAATCACGTCGTTTAATAATAAATCATTTCCATTCATAAACATCAAAGTTACAGCGGTCCCAAGTCATTATATTTCATATAAAGTTTTACAATGTATTTGAATGGAAAATATTGTTTAAGTGCGGGCCATGAATTCTTGTCGTCTTCCCGAGAATTACCTTCAAGTACCGGAGATAAAACATGTTAAAAGAAAAGTTCAGCGATAACGCCGAGTGAATTCATAGAGTTTAATAAATTCCATCAATATAACTTTGGTATAAAATTATTACCAAAAATCATTTCGTACAAAACATTGTAATAAGCCATAAAATAGCCAAAGTCATTTTTATACAAATCCTTATCGAAAATCATAATATAGGCATTTGCCTTAAAAATAATTATACGAGCCAATGTCGTAAAAACATCATACAATACGTCTTATGACGTTGTATAAAATCAAATAAAAACCGTTATATGAATATGGTTATGAAAACCAAAACACAAACATAATATCAATAGTATGACCCTGTATTGCTAGTCAGGCAATACTTCGTAATTCGGAGCGTCTATTAGTATTTTGTAAATTTTGGATTATTATAAGCCGCATGACATTGTTACCTTACAAAACCAACAACGGGTAGCTAACCCGATACAAATTTTGCCCATCTAAGGTAGCGTGTCGTCACAAAGGTCACGCTATGGAAATCTTCTCATACATAAATTCGCTTACCAATCAATGTGGCACGACGGGGATCAACCGTCAAGGCGCGAACTGGGGTAATCGTCCCCAAATAGTACTATTAAATGCATAAGCGTCTACCAACTCCCGGTAGTTCACAATTCATGCTAATGGGACTTTTTGTGACATAACCTAACTTTAATAATCCATTTGATTTCATCTATCGGGTCCTTTAATCATTTATAGGGTCATACAATCGGGTCATTCAATCATTCGGGTCCAAAAATCAATAAACAAACAATCGGGACAAATGGTGTCCTATTTTATAAAAACTAACATGTTATCTCCCTCGCGGGTTTATAAAACATTTATAAAAACATTTAAAAGAGTGTGAGGCTATGAACTCACGTTGATGTAGGAAAGCGGGTTATCGGCGATTCGGATGTACGGTACGTGCTTCAATCACGGAAACCTAGACAAATAATACTTGTCTTAGACTCATGTCCAATGACTTTATAAAAATAACAATTATGTATACATATGATGATTATATATATATGATGATCAAGTGGGTTTACATATTCTCGTTTACTCATTTTAGAGTTATGTGTCGATAACTTTTATACTAGTTTACTAGTTTCACCTATTTTCGTGTTTTAAGTCCAATAAACTTATTATAAGTTCTTTAACTCTTATTAATCCTTTTCACACTTATATTATCAGTAGTTAAACTTTACAAGTTGGGCCCAAATGGGTTAAGCCCAATAAGTTCTTTTTACAAGTTTTTATCTTATTAAGTCCAATTATTAGTCCAATATGTTTATTTAGCTCGTAAATGTCCGTATTTCTTATAGTTCGGGTTTTATCGGTTTTTACTTGTATTAGTTACCTATACATCAGTATATGACTTTTATAAACTTTACATTAGACGGGTTTGGTCGTCTAAGTTTTATTTGGCGAAAAACGTTAATTTTACGACGATAGCCGAAAAAGTCGTAAAAATCAAGTTTATAGTTTTTATTACTTATAAATATTATTTTACCACTATTTATATAATTTACCCATTTAATTAACCTTTTATACATTTATATAAATAAGTTTTATAAGTTAGTGGGTTTATACTTTTACATTTTATACATTATAATGTGAGTGCTTATATAATAATAATAAACATTATTTCCAAAAATCTGATTTTTATCTTCACTTTCACCAAAACTGCCATATCTTGAGTTCTATATGGAGATAGAAGCTCAAATTTTTATCACCTAAACTACATGATATTTGCTACATTTAACTCTCTTATAGCTACTGTTGAATCATCTTCTAAATATTTTCTAAAAATCGTCCAAAACAGTGAACTCAGATTTATACCTTAAACTTGTTTTGATCATATCTCACTCATTACTTTGATTCCATTGCATGGCCAACTCTCACATGTGTAAAAGACTCATAGCTTACTGTATATCAACTCTACTTCATCATTTTATCAGTTCATAACATGTTTCTTTACTGTTTTATACAGCCATGTAAATTAATCAAGATTTTAACCTTGTTTCTTATAGTTTTTCACCTTTTTAATCATATTTATCAACACCAAATCCTCACATAACATTTTTATCATCATATAATCATCATATACATATACAATAGGAAATAAAATACATGTTTACATAATCAAATTAACAAGAGGATGAGGAGGACAATCTTTATACCACCATGATGATGTAGGTTGTGATCAAAACATGGATTTTGATGGAGAAACTTGTGCATAGCCAAGACCATCTTCAAGACCACCAATCTTCATGATCACCTTGTGGAAAATCAGCCCTAATACTCCATGGAAACTCCTCCTTGGATGTTATAATCACCACCAATCTTCATCTCTTTTGAAGGAGATTAACATATGTAAGTTATAACAATAGTTTGTGGTTAAATTTGGATCAAATGGGGTGTTTATGGGGTGATATAGGACGAAATCATAGAGGGAGGAAGAGAGGATTTAGTTGTTTGCATGAGTGGAAATGTGAGAAAGTGGTTTGGCTAGTGGTTTTGAGGTAATATGGCTTAAAGTGTAAGCTTACTTACACTTGTAAGTTTTATGCTAACATGATGCCACATCCTAAGATGTGGTGTCATGTGTGCCATCCCATGTTTATTAGTGGGGTGGGATAATGTATTTTGTCCCACCTCACTAATTTACGGGTATTCCTCGATTCTAGTTTCCTCCATTTGCGTGCCCTCGGGTCGTTTTACGAAAAACGTTTTTATAAATTATGAATCAACGGCACAAAACGAATCTAATAAAAATTGTCTCATCAAAAATGGAGTTCAAAAACGTAAATACGTAATCCTAAGGTTTCCGGTTTAGTCGTAAAGGACGTTAAAATAAAATCGTAAGTCCTAGTCTCTTCTCGTAAATTTGTGAGTTTATGAACCAACACAAATTTAAAACTCCAAAATAATATTCACGGATATATTTATTTTCTGAAATGTCGGACTGTCACCAAAGACGGTGTATGTAAACGTAAGCACGTAATGTTGAATCCTCCGGTTTAGACGTAGTCGATGCTACTCCAAGACGTAAATCCAGATTTCTTCGCAGAAATAAGTGAGTTCATATTATAACGTTAAAATAATGTTTTTAAATAAATATTGAGAATAAAATATCAATCGTAAATTGACGGATTGTCACAACATAGGACACACGGTTTTAGATTGTATTTACACAATTATAGTCTACAATAGACAGTCATGTTTAGCACACTAAACCAGGACATTAGTATTGTAAAACGTTAGTTGCAAACTCACCAAATAGACATGCATAGTATAGCTTTGCGATCATCTTATTCACATAAGATTAATCTTTTTTCTTTTTCCAAACAGCCGCTATGAATTCATGTTAATGCTTATCCAGAGCGTGAAAGCAATATGTCCTGATGTTGGTGCTGCTGTGCTTCTAAAGTGCAAATTCACTGACCAGGTATATGTTCTATTCTAACCCGAGTTCATTTTATCTAAGCTAATGTTATGTTTTGACTCGACTGTTACACTTTTCTTCCATTTTAAGAAACCAAAACATCATGGTTTTCCCAAGAACTATACTAATATATATATTAAGCTTTAATTAATCTCGGATATTAGTGCTCATAAAAGTTTCCAACAGACTAACTTAAAGTAAGAATTGTTAAACGTTTAGATGTATACACCAACTAATCTACATTTTTGACTAATTACAATCTAATTTAATCCTTTATAGGTTGAAGTAGTTCAGATATGTCAAGAATTTATATCTTTTGTGCTTTTTTATTTACACTTTTAAGCCGACTTATAAGTGATTATACTGTCCATCCTGTTTATGCATAAGTTCTTAGAAAGAAAGCATACAAGTATGGTGTATGACCGTCTACGGGAAATATATGTGAGAGGGAAAGAGGAAAAAAATAAGACAAGATCGATAGAAAAAATTGAAGAAAACTAGCTTGATAGAATGGTGGCTAATCGTGAAGAAAGCAAGCGGAATCGAGGTTTGATCTTCTAGAAAGAACGAAGGGCAATGACCGAAATCGAGGATATAGACGAAACAAACTCCATACCTGAATAGATTACCAATGCTTTACAAAAGGGATTACCAATTCTTGGTGTATTCAGGTATATAGTTTCTTCACTTTAGACCACACAGTTAAGATATAGTCTTAAGTGAGTATTGCAATTAATTGATATCAGCACAAGTATGATAAAAACAAGACAATGAGCAAAGAACTGAGTTCATACAAATTTGTCACTCTATGTACTTAATGCTCTTATATTAGGGATGTTTCAAAATTGCGATGTTACCTGCTTGGCGTACAAAACTATCAGGTCTGATATCAGTTATGTTATTAACTTTACACACTATTTCATCTTCCATAGTCCTTATTGCAATAGTAATTGCTGCATACATTTCGGATGTGCAATGGGTCATCTTTGCTACAGCTGGGTGTAGGTAGACCCGTTTTTATATATTTGTAAAAAGGAAAAGAGGGTGTTTCTTTCAGTCAGATATTAAAATTAACTTTTTTTATGGTGTCAGTATAACTGGTATTTTGGAACTAAACTGGGTATGTACATATTCTATTCTAAGTTTATGCACATCTGAATATGCCAATTAGGTATGTTTCATTATTCTTAATTCTATTCAGCAGTTTTTTTGTATGTTATCAAGGCTGATCATGCGTTCCTTGGTTCCTACATTAACTGAATCATTTTTGGTTTGAATATCCAAAACTGTTAATTTTACATTGTGAATCCAAGCTTCTTTAAACGCGAAAATGCAAATGTTCTTATTTATGGAATTCTCATTATAAATTAGATCTAGCGAGTTAGTTTTTTGTATAAATTATTTATGTTGATTAGAACGACATTTCATTTGTGTCTGAACACAGATTGGATGGATCTCAGTTTCCAAGATTTTTGAACAATGTTTCCTTCTATATATCCAAGACACATCACACTACATCTTCGAGGTATCAGCTAGACTCGAATCATTTGGGCGAAGGCCAAAGTTCTTTCCCAAGTCAAACAATGCTAAAGTGAGTCAAGGAGTTGCAGCCTTCACATCAGTAGGCTTGATTGACTCTTGGCCTGAACTATACCGAGGTATATTAACTTATTTGAGTTTATTATTCGTACTGATCGGATGGTTAAGATCTAGGTGTACTAATGGATGAATTTGCTGAATTTTCTAGAGTTTTTAGAGTTAACATGAATATGCCTTCCCACCAAACGCATATAAACTACCGAAATGGAGGTGGAGCTGAATGCTTTACGCTTTCTGGATTGGATTGGAACCTAAGAGGATCAACTTCAACACAAATGAGGCCCATGTCACACCGATAAATGTCAGGAGCGGCACCAAAACCGCAACTACTAGAGGACATAAATTCATCTATGCTTATAAGTAGTTCTGGACTTGGAAACGAGCAAGCCATCAGTTATGGTGGGGATATATGTAGCAACACAAATGGGATTGGCAACAAATGGTTCATGCCAATGGACCAATGACTGCTCCAGATCCCATTCCCGTAAGCAATCTCCTATAATGCTCAGAATTTAGAAATTACAGAAGTCTCAGCATAAGCTTTGGGGTTTACTTTTTTTTCACAGGTGAAGAACTTGATGAATAGAGGTTGGACCGTTTTTTCTATGATGAGGTTAGCTGATTTTTTTAACTTCTCATGACATATTTTTCAAAGAACATTCAATTTGACATTAGTAACAAAAAAAAAAGCAACCTCTTGACCATTACACATAGTTATGTGCAAGAAGTACCAGGTAGTTCAGCTTCCATTCAATCGACCGATTGGGGCAGCCTGCCAGCCTGGTGCCACATGTTTGTAAACCCGTTTTGATGTATTTGATCACATGATTTTGAAACATTATTCCGTCCAGAGGAGTCGATGTGTGGCTTTTAATACACCATAGCTAACATGATCGCAAAAACGACTATGTACTTGAAAGAAAATGGACACTGCTCGGAAGTCCTTTGGCTATGGCTACTCATGATATGCCTATCAAACAATGTATAAATGGCTTGGTAAGAATTTGCTACAATCTTATTTGGACTTTATGCATCTTTTTTGCATCTAAGGTAACTGGAATTGTTCTAGAGGGATCTTCTTATTGAGGAAGAAAGAGGTCGACTGGTAAGCTGCTTCAATATACCCTGATAGTATGCTTTTCCTATCCATTTCTCCATTTAACTAAGCTGACATCAATTTTATCTTCTCAATAGCTGATTGCTACTAATAAATTACCTCAACATTTATAAGTATGCATGACAAAGTTATAAAAGTGAAATGCTATATTAGCATTACGCACATTCACAATCATCACAAAATCGCTACTACGATCATTTTTTGGTCCACAATGGGTAATAACATGGGGCATTGTAGATCTTACTTTTAAAAAACTTAGGGCCCGTTTGTTTGAGCTTTATGGAATAAAAGAATGGAATCATCTTTGAAAACAATTGTTTGGTTTCAGCATGTTATGGGTATCCGGATTAAATTATGTCATAAAACCCATAGCATCCATACCAGTGAAGAGAGGTACCTATCATAAACTTATCTCTCTCTTTTCTCATAAAAAATTATTTATTTCTTGTCAAGTGTTTTTCTTTCCATACTTTTTCTTACACAAAGCTAATCAAGTTTTTGGTTATCATCTTCTTGTCATCATCGATGATCATAAGCTTTTGAAGCTACGTCATAATCGTCGTGGAGATGTTTAAACGGTCACCAACTTACTCTTGTCGCCGGAACTAGGTTCACCGGTCACCGAGCTGCATCGATGTTATCACCGGAATTGGTTCACCGGAGTAGATCAAGTAACTGATTTGCTTGCATGTAATGAAGGAAAGTTACATTTTTGGGTTGATTCATTTTTCACAATCATTAGCAAGTTTGTTTAAAGCTCTGTAGGTTTAAAACAACGATCTACCAATCTTGATGTAGTTTATATTCTTTTGTGGTTAAAGGATTTCATATGTTTTTTACTTTTGATGGATGCAGTGGCGGAACGATAAAGTTTTAGGAGTGGGGGCAAAAAAAAATTTTTTTGACAGTAGTTGTTGTATACATCAAATAATGATACAAATATAAGGTTTTTACATTATTTTTTTTCTTTTCGGAAGTAATTTGAAAGTTTTTACATTGTTTTATTTCCGAGTGGGGGGCAATTAGAATTTACGATGGGGTGCACTTTAATAAAATGGTCCTAAAAAAATTTATTTACACAAAAATTTGATTTTTTTTACGAGCCATGGGAGGCGCCGCCCCCCTTGCAATTCTCAAGTAGTTCCGCCCCTAGATGGATGGCAATCATGGCATATGCCTTTCACTTTTAATAAATGAAGGTAAAGAAACGAGTGGATAAGTTACTGTATAAACTATAAACTTTCATACCACCAATGTTTTAAACACTTAACCAAACATGGCTGCGAAGTGTGATATACCACCTCATACCGATTCCGATTCTACCTCTTGTCTAAACCCATACTCATAGTGATTCCGGTAAGCAAACCAAACGCACCCTTAAGCTATGAAGTACTATACAGGTTCTAATAAAGTATACGTGATTATGACGGAAGCAAATTATTGAATTAACAATGATTTGTTTTTGTTCTTTATCAATCGATATAAAATTTACAATGTTTGTAATTCATTAATCGTTACTTAATTTATGTCTTAAATACTTTAAAGGCAAGCGCGCTTAGAAAAATAAGAAAAATATAATATCTTAACATCAATTTAGAAAAGTAAAAAAAAATGTAAACAATAATATTTGATTAAACAATGTAAACGAAAATAAGAAGTCAAACCCGCCCATCGGGCGGGTTTTGAAACTAGTATATATATATATATATATATATATATATATATATATATATATATATATATATATATATATATATATATATATATATATATATATATATATATATATATATATATATATATATATATATATATATATATATATATATATATATATATATATATATATATATATATATATATATATATATATATATATATATATATATATATATATATATATATATATCAAGTCTTTGATTTTTAGTTCAATATTGTTAAGTATTAGTTATATATTCTTTAATTAATATTTGGTTGTAATTCTAGTACCATTGTTCGGGCCTTCATACTCGGAAGCCATTCTATAAACGTTTCAGGGGCGAGGGCACTTTAAATAGTAAACCCAACCACTCAGTAAGAACATAATATCGAGATGGAAAATCTTTGTAAAAAGCTTCCTACTAACATGATACCTTTATTAATTCCTCATATTTATAAATAATCTTCTTTACTTTCAAAATTGGTAAAAATAACCCTTTTAGTTATACGTTGGCTTAATTATACTTTTAACCCCTAAAGTATATAGTTTTAGTATTTGCATTTTAAACTCTCAATATTTAACTTTATGACTTCAAACTTACCAATATTTATCTTTATATATTTAACTTTCACAAAATGTCACTTTTGGCCGAAAATGTTAAATAGTAACAAAAATGACAGTTTTAGTCCCTATACTTGTAAAAATCACATAACAACCTTAAAAATAGACAAAATGATCTAGGATTTTAAAACAAAGTTTTATAACATGTTTATAATCATAATAAAAACATTTCTTCAGAATTATATGTTTTGACATGGGTTTTTGCTTCTTAGTTTATGTAAATTACAAAACTGGGGTTTTAATACATCTTTAACTTATAACTTCCATTTAAAATGATCAAATAACTTAACTTCTTTTAGATTATTATTCTAACCTCTTTTTAACATTTTAACAACATTAAGAATTCATTATAACAATATCAAAGCATAGCTAACAAAGTGATTACCTAGGATGCTCCAAAATGGCTCCTAATGGGGTATATGGACTATATCTTCCTCATAACTTTTCAAGAACTCCTCTAACTTCTTCCAAAACTTTCTACTGATCTTAGGGACTTCTTAGAGCTTCAATGGTGGTATAGTAACAGAATTTATAGGTGTTTAGATAAGAAATAAAGGATGATTCTAAAATGAAGCTAAAGGCTCCTATTTGATAGGTGTGTAAACACCCATCCTTTTACCACTTAATTCGGGCTAAAACGAGACCAAAACACGTATTTAATATCATTTGTTTGGAATTATGCGTGGTTTTTGTGTTTATTGTATTTTCAGAGCCAACCGGATGAATATTGAAGAAAACATGGGATTGCACGGGTTTTACTAAAGAAAAAGACTCAAGATAAAGTCTATTGTCCAAGAGATGCAAGAGATTTGAAGTCGCTGGGCCTATCCGAAGATTTATCGAAGAAAAGGACCAAAGATGGAAGATTTATATAAGTCGAAGAAACTCAAGTCTATTAAACGAAGAAATTAAAAGACGAGTTGAATTTAATCGACAACAAATCCCGAATCAGAATCGAAAACGGAAACTTTTCTGAAAAGACGAAAATACAAGAAGAACGGGAGAAAGCCCACTCACCAACTAAAGGACAAGCCTATATAAAGGAGTCCCTCACACACATTTAGAAGCTAGCTTTATTTTACTTCCTCCCCACTTTTTCCTGGTTCGTAGCTTCACCTTCACCACTAGGGTGATTGGTGATTTTGATCTTTAATTCTTTAATCTTGTAATTTTAATCTTTGTTTTATCTTGTCAAAACATTAATCATTCAATACAAGTTCTTGTTTAATCTTTCCATTTCATCTTGTTCATTATCATCTTTATCTTCAAGTTTTTAAGTTTTTATTTTCTTGATTTGATCTTCAAAAGTTGTTTGGATTTGTGTTTTTATTAGTGGGATTCGTTGCTTATGGTGTCTAAATGATTTGTGTTTAATTTGGTAAATCCTTTTTAAGTATTTGGTTTGATTTTGATTAAAATTTGTGTTCCGTGTTCTTCGCATATCTGCTACTGTATCTGGTTCCCAGAACTTCCGAATCAAACAAAAAGTTCCGAATGAAGCCTTCATTCGGAAACTTCCGAACCAGCTAGTTCCGAATCAACAACCTTCATTCGGAAAGTTCCGAATCAGCCAGAAAGTTCCGGATAAGTTCCGGATGAGAAAGTTCCGGATAAGTTCCGGATGAGACAGTTCCGGATGAATGAACAGTAAGTTCCGGATGAGTTGTCTTTCAAAAGTTCCGAATCAAAGGTTAAAGTTCCGAATCAATCTTTCTTTTAGGTTACTGTTTGTTTGCTTTACTGTTCCTTTATGCTTGTTGAACTCTAATTTCAATTTTAATTTTAATCTTAATTTTAATCTTAAGTTTAATACAAATCTTTGTTAGTTATAATTAAAGTAATTGTCTTTGACTTAAATTTTCATTTCCCCTTATTATTAGATTAGAAAACCAAACCCTTTTATTTAGTAACCAAGAACAATCATTCCACTTAAGACTGAGATCAATTCGAGAGGATATCGAGAACTTTAATCAGAACCCATAGCAAAATGCAAATATCAAATGGCGCCGCTGCCGGCTCTTCTCGTTAAGATCAAAAGTTTTTTGTGAGAACTTGGATTTTGGGATCCGTTCCCCGTGAACGTTACTTTTTCATAAAAATTTTCAAAAACAACTAAAAAATATAAAATTTTCAAAAATCCTAAAAATTAAAAAACAATAAAAACCAAAAATATTTTTGCTTTGTTTTTCTTTGTTCGTTCTTTTGCAGGTGTATGCGCACTCGATCCACGTCTTATCAAGAGCCCGAGCCTCTCGATAACTTAGACATGGCTGGTGTACAAAACAACAATAACATACCACCTCCGAACAACAATAATAACAACAACAATCCGCCTTTCAACAACATGAACAATAACAACAACAATGAGCACCTTCCGGATAATCGCCCAATGATTGAATTGCTGCAAGCTCATGTTGATGGCAACACGGATCCAATTGTCATCCCTCCAATTGCCGCCAACAATTTCGAGCTCAAGTCAGGCTTTATCCAGATGGTCTCAGCTCAACCGTTCTTGGGACGAACCATTGATGATCCACACGACCACATCAAGAGATTTCTACAACTCACTAACACGGTCAAGTTCAATGGAGTTTCACAAGAAGTGATAAGGTTACAACTTTTTCCCTTTTCTTTAGAGGGACAAGCCCGGCATTGGCTTGCTAAGGAACCGCCACAGAGTATTCTCTCGTGGACGGATTTGGAAACAAAGTTTATCAACTATTTTTTTCCACCCTCTCGTACTACCGCTTTGCGGAATGAGATTATAAACTTTGAACAAAAGTACGATGAGTCATTCAGTGAATCTTGGGATCGTTTTAAAGATCTTTTAAGAAAATGCCCACAACATGGTTTTACCAAAGTACATCAAATCAATACTTTTTACAATAGTTTAAGCATGAGTGACCAAGATTCACTGAATAGTGCCTCGGGGGGTAATTTATTGGCTAAGACTTCCAATGCTGCTTGGGACATCATTGAGAACAAATCTCGTGTGCAAACCAAGAGTGTTAGGACCAATGTTGCTAGTGCTAGCACTAATGACAGCGACAAGCGATTAGACAAAATCACCACGCTTCTTGAATCGCTTGTCACCCACACCGTCAGCAACAACAACAGCAACAACGCCAAAAACGCTCAAGTGAACGCTGTCAGCCAACCTTGTGAGATATGCGGTGGTCCTCACTCTTACACAACTTGTACCGCTACCCAAGATTACCCTGCTGAGAATGTGAATGTGGCATATGGCACCTACCAACAACCTGCTTATCAAGCTAGACCTCAAGGTGACCGTAATTTGCTTAGCTATCGATCCAACAACTACCTTTCACCACCTGGCTTTCCTCCTACCAATCCAAACCAACAACAAAACCTTAACCGCCCTCCTCAACAACAACAACAACCTCGACAACCATACATCCCACCTCACAAGCAGCAACAACCACCTCAACGTAACAATCAAGTCTACCAACAACCTGCTTACCAACCACCTGCATACAATGCTCCTCCTACCCAAACCAACACTGCATTACACCAAGAGGTTGCAACCTACATGAGAACCAATGATGTGATAGTGGGAAATCTCCAAGAGGAAGTGCGCAATTTGAAGGCAGACTTGGTCAAGCAAGGAAATGATTTGAGAGCTGACATGCGAAATACGTTGGATAGCCAAACAAATGACCTGAGGAACATGATGGCTAGTTTCTTCCAAAGTAGTCAACCCTCTTCTTCGGGTACTCTTCCGAGTAACACCGTTGCCAACCCACGAGGGGAGATGAAAGCAATCACTACTCGAAGTGGTAAAGGTACCAAGGAACCCGAGCTTCCTATACCTCCACCGGTGGTTGTGACTAAGGAGAACGAGTCACCTGCTCCTATTCCTCCTCCTTCTCCTTCCCCAATTTCTCCACCTCTTCTTTCTACCCCTCCTCCACCCGTGCTTGTGAGTGATCCTATTCCCTTAAAGCCTTCCTCTTCTTCCAATATACCTTATCCTTCAAGGTTGAGGAAAGAGAAGCAAAAGAGCAAGGATGATATTCAGGTTTCGAATTTCCTTAAAATGTTCAAACAACTGAATTTCAATATCTCCTTCGCTGAGGCTCTCGCTCACATGCCCAAATACGCCAAAATGTTTAAAGACCTTCTGAGCGACAAGGAAAAGCTCCTCGATCTCGCCAACACCCAACTTAATGAGAACTGCTCTGCAGTGCTCTTAAGGAAATTGCCAATCAAGCTTGGTGATCCGGGTCGTTTTCTTATCCCTTGCAATTTCCCGGGAGTAGAGAATTGCATGGCCCTAGCCGATCTAGGTGCCAGTATTAATCTCATGCCTCTAAGTGTTTGGAAGCAATTATCTCTCCCAGAGCTAGTCCCCACCAAAATGACTTTGGAATTAGCTAACCGTACGGTTGCTTATCCAGTGGGGATAGCCGAAGATGTCATTGTAGGAGTCGACAAATTCACCTTCCCTGCTGATTTTGTCGTCGTCGACTACGAGATGGACCCCCGTGTGCCACTCATTGTTGGTCGTCCATTCTTGAGGACCGGTCGCACTCTCATTGATGTTGAAGCCGGTGAGCTTATCATGAGAGTGGGTGACGATAAAGTAGTCTTCAACATGGGAAAGTTATCCAAACAGCCTTCTTCTTACGAGAATGTTAACTGTATTGACGTTCTTGATGAGGCTTGTGAAGAACACTTCAAGGATGCTTGTAAAAACATTCCTACCTCTCTTCCCAATGTTGAGACCGTTTCCTCTATCGACTCATCACTATCTCTATTTGGAGAAAGTGATTTCCTCTGGAAAGATTTGGAAGCCACCTTGGAAGATGTGAAGCAAGACAATGACGATTCTACTGCCACTTGGGATGAAGACCTCAGTTTCATTGCAAACCTCCTCAAAGAAGACAATCCTTCCCCTCCATCTCCCACTGTTATTGCTATCGAGACTCCGACTTCGAATACGCCTCCCGTCGACAATCCTCCGGATTTGGAACTTAAGGAGTTGCCACCCCATCTTGAGTATGTATTCCTCGAAGAAGAGAAGAAGTCGCCAGTCATCATTGCTAAGGATTTGAAGGATGAAGAGAAAGCCCGACTTGTCGCTGTATTGAAAGATCATAAGAAGGCTATTGCTTGGAAGATTTCGGATATTCGCGGAATTGATCCTCACTTCTGCACACACAAAATTCTCATGGAGGACGACTTCAAGCCCACTATTCAAAGCCAACGAAGGGTGAATCCAAAAATACATGAAGTCATCAAAACAGAGGTTATCAAACTTCTTGATACGGGTATGATTTACCCTATTTCGGATTCACCGTGGGTTAGTCCAATCCATTGTGTGCCCAAGAAGGGCGGAATAACCGTTGTTCCCAATGAACACAACGAGTTGATTCCCACTCGTCTCGTTACTGGGTGGAGAGTTTGTATAGACTACCGCAAACTCAATGATGCCACGAGAAAGGATCATTTCCCTCTACCTTTCATGGACCAAATGCTTGAAAGATTAGCCGGTAATGAATATTACTGCTTTCTCGATGGTTTTTCGGGTTATTTTCAAATACCCATCGATCCCCAAGATCAAGAGAAGACTACATTCACTTGTCCCTATGGCACTTTCGCTTACAAAAGAATGCCTTTTGGCTTATGTAATGCGCCCGGGACTTTCCAAAGGTGCATGTTAGCTATCTTCCATGACATGGTCGAACAAACCATGGAAGTCTTCATGGATGATTTCTCGGTCTTCGGGGATTCCTTCTCTGCTTGCCTTGCCAATTTAGAACGTATGCTAAAGCGGTGCGAAGACACTCGCCTTGTTCTAAATTGGGAAAAATGCCATTTTATGGTAAAAGAAGGCATCGTGCTTGGACATAAGATCTCGAAAGCCGGTCTTGAAGTTGACCGTGCTAAAGTCGATGTTATCGCAAAGTTGCCTCCACCTTCAACCGTGAAGGGTGTGAGAAGTTTCCTGGGTCATGCGGGCTTCTACCGTCGATTCATCAAAGATTTTTCTCAAATCGCTCGCCCGATGACCCACCTCTTGGAAAAAGATACTCCTTTTATCTTCTCCAAAGAGTGCCTTGAAGCCTTCAACTCGCTTAAGGATAAGCTAACTAAGGCACCCGTCTTGGTTACCCCTAATTGGGAGCTGCCCTTCGAGTTGATGTGCGATGCTAGCGATTTTGCTATTGGAGCGGTTCTTGGACAAAGAGTGAACAAACACTTCCAACCGATCCATTACGCTAGCAAGACAATGACTGGGGCACAATTGCATTATACGACAACCGAAAAAGAGCTTTTAGCTGTTGTCTATGCTTTTGAAAAATTCCGCCCCTATCTTGTCCTTTCAACCACCATTGTGTACACCGATCATTCCGCGCTGAAGTACTTGTTGACAAAGCAAGATTCCAAACCAAGACTTCTTCGCTGGGTTTTGCTGCTCCAGGAATTTAAAATCGAAATTCGCGATAAAAAAGGAGCTGAAAACTTAGCCGCGGACCATCTTAGCAGACTTGAGGATCCATACCAAGGGGATCATCCGACCAAAGAAATCAATGATTCTTTTCCCTTGGAGACCTTATTCTCTGTAAACTCGAAGCCGAATGAAACCCCGTGGTTTGCGGACTTTGCAAACTACTTGGCGGGTGGAATTCTCAAGGAAGGGTTGACGTCCCAACAAAAGAAGAAGTTCTTTACCGACATCAAGACTTACTTTTGGGACGACCCTTACCTATTCAAACAATGTGCTGACCTGATTATTCGCCGATGTGTTGATGGACCGGCAGCGTCTGAAATCCTTAATGCTTGCCACAAAGGACCCACCGGTGGTCACTTTGGTCCCAACTACACCGCTAAAAAGGTGTTTGATTCCGGATTTTATTGGCCCTCCATATACCGTGACGCTCACGATATGGTCAAACGATGTGATGTTTGCCAAAAACAAGGCAAAATCACACATAAAGACGAGATGCCTCAGAATTTCATTCAAGAGTGTGAGATTTTTGATGTTTGGGGTATCGACTTTATGGGGACATTCCCTTCGTCTAAAGGAAACAAATACATCCTTGTAGACGTTGACTACGTTTCAAAGTGGGTTGAAGCCAAAGCTTTGCCTACTAATGACGCAAGGGTGGTTTGTAACTTCTTGAAAGCTCTATTCGCTAGATTCGGTGTGCCTCGCGCCATTATTAGTGATCGTGGGACTCATTTCTGCAATGACCAATTTGCTCGAGTCATGGCTAAGTACGGTGTAAATCATCGTCTTTCCACAGCCTACCACCCACAAACTAATGGCCAGGCTGAAATATCCAACCGAGGGCTGAAGCGAATTCTTGAAAGGACTGTGGGAGAGCATCGTGCCTCATGGGCTGATAAACTGGATGATGCTTTGTGGGCTTTCCGTACTGCTTACAAGACCCCAATCGGCTGTACGCCTTATCGTCTTGTGTACGGGAAAGCATGCCACCTCCCCATTGAGTTGGAGCACAAGGCTTATTGGGCCTTGAAGTGGGCTAATTTTGATATAAACAAAGCCGGTGACCTACGCAAGATCCAACTCAATGAGCTGAATGAACTCCGTAATGAGGCTTATGAAAATTCTTTGATCTATAAGGAAAGAACTAAGCTCATTCACGATTCTAAGATTAAAAACCGAGAGTTCCATGTTGGAGACAAAGTCTTACTTTTTAACTCTCGGTTGAAAATCTTTTCGGGAAAGCTCAAATCTCGTTGGTCCGGCCCATTCACCATTGCCCAAATTTTTCCATATGGTACTCTCGAGCTCGCTCAACCTGATGGACCAAATTTTAAGGTGAATGGCCAACGAGTGAAGTTGTACTTTGGTGAGGACACCTCTCAGGAGGTGATTCCATCCCTCACCACGTTCCCCATGAACTAATTTTGGGTCGAGTCAGGCTCGTGACTCGGTTATCAAAAACAAGCGCTCCTCGGGAGGCAACCCGAGTATCTATCCTTTTATATTTTAATCCCCTAAGTGTAGGGGGGGACTTCTATATGTGTTTGTCTTTGTGTGGTGCATTACAGGGATAAGTGCACTCTTGGAATCTTTGAAGAACCGTGCTCCCGTGTTTATCCGAAATCCGGTTCTATCTCTCAACTATCGTGATTCAATTTTCTTCATACTCACATTTGAAATTGATCACTTTAGTCGTCTCTTCCTTAACTTGAGTTAACCAACGTGCACAATGTCATAAGTGTAGGGGAAACTTTTCCCACATGCTTAAACATTGAGGACAATGTTTATCTTAAGTGTAGGGGGGACTTCTATCGAAGTTTTAAGTGGACTTTTCCATGAAAATGCCTTCAATTAACCGGAAAATCATATTTTTCAACATTTTCAAATTTTTTATTAACTTTGGCCAATTAGTTGAAATTTTTAAATTTTTATCGTTGCTTTCATATGTATATATTCCACAATAAAGTCAAAAATATTAATAAAGTGGTGTAGCTAGTTTAGAAGTCTTTGACATATTAGGCCCGTTGCGTTTATTTTGACTCAACCCGAATAGACTTATCCAAGTTTATTCTAGCTAGTATCCTTAACCAGGTAGACCTTAATTGGTTTATTAGGCTAAGTATCCACGAATCTCATTACTTGAGATTTTAAATTGTGGAGAACGAGAAATGATAGAGTCAATTATAAGTCGGTATTCTTGCGCAAGCCCACTTGGTGTAATTGTTTGCCTATTCTCCCATCACTTGCTAATAATTTATCTGCAATAAGTAAGGTCGTACGATTTGAAAAGTTACTTAGCTTCTAGCCCAAGATCGTTTAAAAGTTGCTCGGTAATGATAAGAGTTCATAGCCAAGGCATAACTTATGAAGCGGGGCGCGAAGATTGGCGAGTCCGAAAAGGCCCTAACAAGGCATGAGGATTCAATTTTATTGCTGAAGATCCAAAGTGATGTGAAAAGCATTATTCCTAAAGTCAATATGAAGGATCAAGACTCACGACGAAAAGCAATCAACTCCCATAAAGATCATGGAGAAGTCTATCCAAAAATACCCTAACAAGGTATGAGGATAAATAGATCCAAGTCCGAAAAGGAGGCGGATCGTTGTATCTCAAAATCCCAATTAGAGATTGAAGAAATAATCATGAAGTCGTGGTCAACAAAGTTGGAGAACCCCTCAAAAGTCTCCAAGCGAAGAAACTCTATTATGATGAGAAGACCATTATCTCAAGAACGTCTCTCGAAGATATGAAGTATGAAGTACATGCCAAATATCGGCCCGAGAAAGGTCTCAAATCGTGAACCAAGTTATGCCAAGATATGAACTTTTGGATATCCCGAGAAGCAGTTTTAAGATATTTTGTCCTTTAGCTAACTATTGATCAAATCGTCCTACTTTGCTTTCAGCCCTAATAAACTATCGAAATAAGTAAAAAAAAAATGCATCTTCATGATCATTCTAAGACAAGAATAAAATATAAGAGATACACCTAGGAATAAGGGAGTTTAAGCATTTAATTAAGCCATGTGTGTAAGTGTTTGAATTGCTAACTTATAATAACAATGATCTCGTTTTTAAGCTTAGTTTGGGGAACGTGAAACTTGAGGGTGATAAATCTTCGCAGCACCCAAGCCCTAATGTAAGTCATCGATTTCTTTGCAAGTTATTTCCATGTAGCTATTTTCAAGTGAAAATGGTTTTCTATCCCTTTGTTACCTTTAAAGTTTTATTGCTTTAATTTTTGTTTAGTAGAATTTAAATAAGGCCAAGGTTGATTAATTATGAGAAAGGTGTAAGCTTGCTTTATCACTAAGCATTGCATGAGGGCATGGCAATGGTTAAGTGTAGGGGATTTGATAGGTGTGTAAACACCCATCCTTTTACCACTTAATTCGGGCTAAAACGAGACCAAAACACGTATTTAATATCATTTGTTTGGAATTATGCGTGGTTTTTGTGTTTATTGTATTTTCAGAGCCAACCGGATGAATATTGAAGAAAACATGGGATTGCACGGGTTTTACTAAAGAAAAAGACTCAAGATAAAGTCTATTGTCCAAGAGATGCAAGAGATTTGAAGTCGCTGGGCCTATTCGAAGATTTATCGAAGAAAAGGACCAAAGATGGAAGATTTATATAAGTCGAAGAAACTCAATCTATTAAACGAAGAAATTAAAAGACGAGTTGAATTTAATCGACAACAAATCCCGAATCAGAATCGAAAACGGAAACTTTTCTGAAAAGACGAAAATACAAGAAGAACGGGAGAAAGCCCACTCACCAACTAAAGGACACGCCTATATAAAGGAGTCCCTCACACACATTTAGAAGCTAGCTTTATTTTTCTTCCTCCCCACTTTTTCCTGGTTCGTAGCTTCACCTTCACCACTAGGGTGATTGGTGATTTTGATCTTTAATTCTTTAATCTTGTAATTTTAATCTTTGTTTTATCATGTCAAAACATTAATCATTCAATACAAGTTCTTGTTTAATCTTTCCATTTCATCTTGTTCATTATCATCTTTATCTTCAAGTTTTTAAGTTTTTATTTTCTTTATTTGATCTTCAAAAGTTGTTTGGATTTGTGTTTTTATTAGTGGGATTCGTTGCTTATGGTGTCTAAATGATTTGTGTTTAATTTGGTAAATCCTTTTTAAGTATTTGGTTTGATTTTGATTAAAATTTGTGTTCCGTGTTCTTCGCATATCTGCTACTGTATCTGGTTCCCAGAACTTCCGAATCAAACAAAAAGTTCCGAATGAAGCCTTCATTCGGAAACTTCCGAACCAGCTAGTTCCGAATCAACAACCTTCATTCGGAAAGTTCCGAATCAGCCAGAAAGTTCCGGATAAGTTCCGGATGAGAAAGTTCCGGATAAGTTCCGGATGAGAAAGTTCCGGATGAATGAACAGTAAGTTCCGGATGAGTTGTCTTTCAAAAGTTCCGAATCAAAGGTTAAAGTTCCGAATCAATCTTTCTTTTAGGTTACTGTTTGTTTGCTTTACTGTTCCTTTATGCTTGTTGAACTCTAATTTCAATTTTAATTTTAATCTTAATTTTAATCTTAAGTTTAATACAAATCTTTGTTAGTTATAATTAAAGTAATTGTCTTTGACTTAAATTTTCATTTCCCCTTATTATTAGATTAGAAAACCAAACCCTTTTATTTAGTAACCAAGAACAATCATTCCACTTAAGACTGAGATCAATTCGAGAGGATATCGAGAACTTTAATCAGAACCCATAGCAAAATGCAAATATCACTATTTATACTATTTCTAACCCTTAGCCTCCAAGTTAAGCCATGAAACGTGTAAGGAACAGATATTAGTGACTAAGGAAGGCTAGGAACGATCTATGCGAGTTTATAGAATCATGGAAAAAAATAACTAAGCTTAAGGTCCTTATTATGCCACGAAACTAAAAGGATAAGAACGCCATGTTTCATCTACAAGTAGGTGATTCACCTACTTGGGAAATATCTCACAATATCCCAAAATATATGTCCTATGTTTGAATTTGGGAGGAAAAGATTTTAAATTCATTTTTGGAAGGAAAAACTTAGGTGGATACAAAACTAGGGCTTGTAACTTTATACTTTGTGATTTTGATGATTAAGGGTTTAGGAATGTGATTATTGATGGATTAGGATATAATTATGGTATATACATTGTAATTAAGAAGTTTGGGTCTTTGGTTTGACGTTTAACAAAGGTTTGAGGTGAAATTGGGAAGAAAACCTAGGCGGGTTAAGGTTTCTAATGATTTATGGTTAAGTCTTAGTAAAAGTTATTATCCTTCAATTAGCTACTGATGTACACTCATTTTACACTTCCTACATTGTCCTCAATGTGTTCATGAAGTCCCTACATTGGTTTTACTAAGTTATTTTAAGTAAACATGTCTAAAGGGTGAAATACCCATTTTGACCTAATTTATAAGCCATGCATTAATATCTGGTAGATTGTTCATTAGGGTACTTGTACATTGTCTTATCATAATCTTATAACCTTAATGAAGTCCTATCAGTGTTTGTATACTTGTCCTAAAAGACTAGGTAGTGATTCCATGTAGATTTCTTAATATACTAGCAGGGTACCCGCGCGATGCGGCGACGGGCACCCTGTGACTATATCTTTTAATGAAAAATATTGTGCGGTTACATATATTTCTAACATAATTATACAAAGGAATGAGAATTTAAATTAAAATAACATTAAACAATAAAAATGCAAACCATTTGATAAAGTAACACAAATAGCATCTTTGAAGAAAAAAAACATCACTACAAAATCAATTGTAATTTAGCATAAACACAACAATGCCTTTTACTTACGTGTATCATTATAAATAGTGTGAGGCGTGGTGTGGCGGTATGTTCAAGCTACACGCTTTAGCGGTTAAGGCAAATTTTTAACGTTTTTAAAGCGTGATTATGGCGGCAAAACATATAGAAATATTTATTTGTTTTTATACATAATAATTAAATTTATAATATTCTCTATATATGTAATAATATTCATTTTTAGAGTTGATACGAAAAATTACCGTACCCCATGTTGTAACGCGCCTTGACGTATTGTATAGCGTGAAGACCGTGCTTCAAGTTTTAGCGCGTTTTAAAACGAGCCTTAGCGGGACTATTTAGAACCATAGTTATGTGCATTTTTAGCTGCAATGTATTTGTTTACAAAATCTTTAGAAAATTCATAAGTAAATAGGACATTAGTATCACGAAGAGTAACCTATTTACAACAATAAATACGTACTCTTATTTTTACCATGATTTAATGTGTACAATATACTTGTTGCTCTAGGTCCTCTTTCTCTAAATCCCAAGGCTCCCGATCATAATCAAAATAATGTGCGTAGAGTAAATAAAATAAATAAATATATGTTTTTTTAATGTTGTATATATATTTTTTTATTAAAAGTGAATTACTCTTTGTCAATATGCGACTACTTGTTTCTGGTTGAAATCGTCATCTTAATGTAAAAATACACAACTACTGTAACTTGTTTGGATCATTTTTGTCAACGCTTCTATTTTCATCTAAATTACAAAGTGAAAATATAACTTGTTAAAAATATTATTATTGAATAAAAATAATCAAAATCTTTTGTATAAACAATGCTTCTATTTTGATAATTGATAAACTATTGATTTCTTGAACAATGTAAACCATAATATCATTAATTATGAATTTTAATCTTCCATAGTGCTACATTTTATCTTTACAGGACAATATATCAGTCACATTTTATTTTCTAAAAAAAATGAAAACATTTTATAAAATATCTTTTTTGACTTTTGACCACAAAAGAAAATTTGATACAAGGAAAATCAAGACTTTTCTCATTCCATATGTCCTTCTTTCTTTTGACTAACCTAAATTATATCCTCAATAAATCCGTCAAAATTATACCCTCAATGTTAATCCGTCAATTCATTTTTCATCGTAATTTTTTTCAATCTTCCCTCATATCCTATCAATTTCCAAATGCTTAATTATTTAAATCTTAATTATTAACTGATGGTGTAACTTTGAAATTCTTAGATCTTATTTATTTAAGTCTTGTGTGATTTAAGGTTTGCTTGATTACATTAAGTTATAATATTGAACCGATGGTTAGTTTAAGCTTAAAAGGGACAACTGGTAGTGATTCTTTTGTTGTAAAGTTGGTATGTTTCTTGGTTTTTTTTTTTTTAGTAATTAGTAATGTTGATATACTTAAAGATTTGGATTTCTTTGATGATGAACTTTAGGTACCATCAAAAGAGGGGCAGAAAGAGGGATTATCACTGTAAGAAGGGTGGCTACTACTTGTGGCATGTTTTTATCATGGGTGCATTATGTAAGGCTTGATTATAACAATAATGGAGGGCTGTTACAATTTTTAGTTGTTACAAGTCTGAAACAATAATTGTTAGAGGGGTGTCGCCTTATATCTATGAAAATTATGGTGCAAACTATACAAGAATGAAACCGACTTTTCCAATATTAGTAAAGTTTTTGTGTCTTACGGAGTAATTTTTAAGACTTATAGGAAGTCCTAACTATAATACGGAGTATTAACAATTTTTATAAGCAGTTTTTGAATTAGCAATGTTGGTGCTTTGATAATGATTAGTGCTCAGCGAATTATGTGTTATTGACCTGTGAATCACAGATATGATTTGAATATGAGCATATCTAAAGTGGGACACCCTAACAAGTTACAATGAAGTTATGGTTAGACAACCTGCTGAAAGGATGACTCAGGTTAGTAGATCTTTTACCATTGGCAATTTGATTTATGTAACGGAAAACGTTGCTTTTGTTAAGTGGGTAGATATTTCACCATCCTATTCAAATAATCCTAATGATAAATATGTAGAATGTAGAAAGGAAAGATACTTTCTGCCTTGAAATTGATTTTCATAAGTTTGTCTGTTCGTTCTTCATACCTTTATTGATATGCTAACACTACAACCAATACATAAAAAACACAAAATGCTTCATCAAAAGGTGTTTGATTTTGACCATATATTGGGAAATGTAAACTGTTGACAATGCAAGATAATTTAAGTATATTCTTTCACTATTGTGAATAAAAGGAAATAAATACATGATAACAGAAACAACATTCAATATAAATTCTACAAGCTGTTTTAGTTCTTGTGCTTCTAACATATATGGGTTGAACTCGATCTTCGTAACATCCGTAGATTCTAGAATGTTACCTGTATGTTAATCTTTGAGATATTTATAGTACTTAAATTTGAAGTGGAAAACAATTATCATATTCTCAAATTTGGTAGTTACCTGTTTGTTTGTGTATGAGTAAGTCTAACTCGAGCTTCATATATGTTTTTTGTAACTTGCTTTTGCTATCATTGCTAGAACACCCGGAATGTGATGCAAGATCAGTTTTGTTTCCTGGCTTGTATTCATTACTCAATACGATTGGTGAGTATATTCATATCTATTTTTTGTTTTCATTAAAAAACGACTCCATACAAACTCATACATACAAACCTGCAGAAACAATGCACACAAACCTCTTTACCAACATTAGCATTACTTACAAGCAGGTAAGTTTTCATATACTTCCTTCAATAAAAAACTAAGTTATTTTTAGCGTGAACTGAAGAGGGACCGAGAGAGGTGCATGGACTGGAAGAGGGGCTAGAAGAGGCGCAAATGATGCTGAAATGTTACCTGAAATAGGAACATGAGAAAAGATGCCAAAAACATTGTTAACAACTTGGATGCCCATAATATACAGTAATAATATTGGAGGGTTGGGAGGCTATTGTGTGGGGGATTCTAACTGTGAAATGGGATGCAGTGACCATATATATATATATACTGAAAAAATGTATACATTTACTTCCGGTCAGTGTGTTACTCCAATTTTAAATGGTGAAAAAACGTTTCATTAAGTCTAGAATATTAGACATGTAATGTCATTGACTAACATTTATGGACTGTTATTGACTCATATAGAAAAAAACGTATGTATTAAAGCATTTGTAAGTGGTCAACTTTGAGTAGTGTGTTAGTATATGTTTCTTAATAAAGAAATGTTTTAGTCTTAAAATTTTAAGAATTCTAATTATTATAGGCTAAATGTTTTATAAAGTAGTTAAGAATGGTTTTTAGATCATTAAGCTTAATGACTTTCTATCTTGGGTAATTAGGGTTTATATCTTAGTGTAAGCTTATTATAAGTCTTATACATTATGTTTATGACTTCTAGGGTTTCTACATTCTTAGTTTAAGGGTTTATATAGGTTAATCATATCTTATGGATTATTAAGTGAGCTTAGGGTCCTATGCATTAAAAACTTGTACTTTATGCTTTATTAACTTCTACTTTATATTGAAGTAATTGTATAATCTTAATATGATACATAATTTAGTATTATAATTAGTGGCAAAAGACTAGACTCTAATTCATGATAGAAACGGATTTTATATGCTAATCTTGGCTACTAGGTCTTAACTTGTAATTAGCCCTGGATTAGTGAATATTAGTATTTTGTGATCTATTAACTTTCCTTTATATGATAGATTATAATTAGTATATTGTATTTGATACTTTTACATAGATATTATGTAGTTATATGGCTTGAAACATTGTTTACTAAGGGTTTCTAGGTGATGATCTAGATTATTATGTAGTTTTACTTGTACTTAGCTTTGTATAGTTTGATTTTATCATTCTTAAATATTATTATATCTTCAAAGTATAGTTTACAAGTTGCTTATAATTCATAATCACTTATTTATATGTACTTTCCATTCATATTTTACCATTCTCCAGTTTACAACTCATTTAAAGGGATTCTAGGGTTTCTAAGGGAATTTAGGGCATCATAGTTATATTTGAGATGTTCTTATTATTATGGTACTTATAAGATCACTTTTAGGGTTTAGACTTGATATATATAAGTTCTTCATATCCTGTAAACACAAGTAAAATTGATAGTGTGAGTTGTGTGAATTTGTGCACCTTGCTATGTAAGCTATTCACATAATTCATATAGGAAAAATAAAAAAAAGCACCATAAAAACAAAGTATTATTTATTTCACAAGAATAATGTACATAATACATAGATGAAAATATTGGGTTGTCATAGTCTCTACCCCTTAAAGAAAATCTCGTCCCGAGATTTAGTTCAAAGTAAGATCTCTTATTCTAAAAATAGAAATACGGCTTATTTATTTCCAGTATCTGGCCCTTTCTTTTTGCAGTTCCTAGTTATATGACCCACATTATGGCAAATCTGGCACTGAACAGTGCAAGGCCCCTCGTGATGCAGAGTACATCTTATACATAGTGTTAGTTTTTTAGGATACAACTTTCTCTCGGATGGGATAGCAGTATTATCCTTGAAGTTTTCTTGCCTCTTATCTTTATGATCGTTATTGTTGCGATTGTTGGAGCGATTGTCGTTGTCGTGATCATTGGAGTAGTAGTGGTCTTCATTGACTTTGGCGTCTCTTTTATCTTCGAACTTCCTCTTATGATCCTCAGTTCCTTGCACAAGATTTCGCTTTAGAATCTGATCCATTAGCCTCTGAGTTATGGGGAAATTACTTCTTCCGAAGTGTGGGACTTTGAAGCAGTAACATTTCCCTCAATACTTAGAGACCATCCTCCTATGAATGCTTCCATAAGTTTCTCAAAATCTGGCACCATAGTTGGGCATAATAGTGTTAGTTCTTGGAATCTTCTTATGTAAGTCTTGAGATCATTTCCTTCCACCTTAAGTTGATAAAATTCTGCTTCCATCTTTCTGATCTCATTTCTAGGTAATACTTCTTTATCAACAGTTTCTTAAATTCATACCATGTGGTCTTATAAGCTTCTACAATTCCGATGGGTTGAGCAAATGAATTCCACCAGGATAATGCTTCATCATTTAGTGTACCAGTAGCAAATTTCACTTTGCAGTCCTCAGTACAATCACTTCGAGCAAATACTAATCCAGTTCTCTCAAACCAACGAATAAGACTAACAGCACCTTCAGATCGTTTGAAGTTAAAAGGTTGACAGTTCATGAATTCCTTGTAGCTACATCTCTTGGCTACAAGAATTTCTCTCTAAACATTATTCCTTTGAACATTAGGCATGTTAGTAGCTTGTGCTTGCAGAGCTGCAACAACACTATCAGCTACCAATTTCCTAATTTATTCTTGAGTCATTGTTACCATTACAGATGTCGATGCTCTTGTGGGTGCCATTCTATCACTACGCACAAGATAACAGAGGGTGAGAATGATATATTCGTCAAAATTCATACATAAGGGTATTGAATCATATGACAAATCATTCATAAGGGTTCCTATTTTGGTACTATCGTAAAATCATAAATTCAACGAAAAACGTCGTATATATTGAGAAAAATACATTTGTGTATGAGCTATACACTTAAGCCTAGAACTTTTTAAACTATTATTTCTACGAATTGATCTGACTCGTGTGAACAACATTTAAAAAATTATGGTTCAATAATCTAAAATTTTTCTTATTTTAATGAGGGGTCAATTCATTTAAATAAGACAATCATATGTTATCTTATTTAAGCATAAATAGCTCATAACACGAATCCAAAAATCCGAATATTATATTGATGAAAATTTTGAAATCCCAGATTTCTAGAGCCAAATAAATAGAATGACGAGGTTTTTAAAGGATAACACATCTTTTATTTATTAACCACTTGTATTGTTTAAACTTACAAGACAACCTTTATTGTTAACCATAAAAGAAAAGACATAAAATTGAGAATATTTACAAATCAGCTTGTCAGCTATTTGGCTTTGTAAAATTCACAAATTCTAGTCTAGTGTCTAACTCTCTTCTTCTCCAGTTCTTTGATGGCGTCAAAAAGACTTCGTATATTGGGTCGATGTATAATTTAAATGTCCTCAATGACTAACTTTATAATATAAATCTTCAGTCAAACTTGAACAATTTCTTCATCATATATCTCTTGTCTTCTCTATAACTTGGACTTAGCTCCTTCAAAATATCCTTTTAGCTTCTTAAAATCTCGTTGTATGATTCTTCGGTCTTTCCTAAGTCTTTTAAGATTATATATAATATCTTCACTCGGGAAGAACTTCTTCATTATATGTATCATAAGGATTATTCATTGGAAAATTAGAAATATACTTTAGGGAGTCGTCAAGAATACTTGCAGAATGCTCATCTTTTTGAACCCGATAAGATGATAATAGGAGGAAGGTATGCATACATATTTCCGGAGACGTCGATAAATATCATATCTTAATTATAATAGTAACATTATATTTTGTACACATAAACATAATATAACTTATACATTGTTCTGAAAGGTAGCAGTATAGTATTACATTGAACCCGATAAGATGATAATAGGAGGAAGGTATGCATACATATTTCCGGAGATGTCGATAAATATCATATCTTAATTATAATAGTAACATTATATTTTGTACACATAAACATAATATCACTTATACATTGTTCTGAAAGGTAGCAGTATAGTATTACCTTATTTTTGTAGTAGCACTAGAATTGGCACAGAGGACTTTCTTGAAATTATTAGGAAAAGTAGTTAAAGTCAAGATTTTTAATTTTTGTTCTCTATAACCATGGCTCTGAGTACCAATCTGTAACACCCCCATTTTTACCTTATAGCAGCGGAAGCTAATTTGGGGTATTACTTCATTAAACACAAGTCATAATAATAGAAAACAACTTAAAAGAGTGATTCCGTTAATTTTATTTATATATCATTAAAAATCAGAGTTCTACAATATGAGGTTCCTAAAATCTAGAATAATAATTTCAATCTTGTGCCTCTTCATGCCATCCTTATGCTGCTCCATGCTAACAGTCACAATTTCCTGAAATATATGCTTACAAGTCAACACAAGGGTTGAGTGAATTCATAAGTTTGTAATAACAATTTTGAATACATGTTTACCAATGAAACAATAATTTTATTTCACTAAATTCATGATATCAAAACTAACGAAATTCACCGAAGTGACTGTCATGACATGAACTCATGACAATTAACCTACATGTCCTAGGTTACCCATTAATTCTAATAAAGTATGCTCTATTACCCCATTTATAGGTAACACAAACAGGATTCGTTAAACCCAATAGATCTATTTACCCCATTAGCGCACACGGATGTGTTTAATGATTCATGAAATTTGGGAAACAAGTACGAGTTTGAACACTCGAACAATACCATATTTCAGTAAAATCATATAGTTCAAAAACACATGTATTCTAATTTTAGCATATATCCCCCTCACGGGTTTTCAAAACATTTACAAAACTTTAAAAGTGAGGCTATGAACTCACGTTGGCCTACGGAGTCTGAATCACGTCAAATATATAGCAGTCACAGGCAAACAGCTTAGTCTCACAAACCTGGGTCAACATATATGTATATATATATATATATATATATATATATATATATATATATATATATATATATATATATATATATATATATATATATATATATATATATATATATATATATATATATATATATATATATATATATATATATATATATATATATATATATATATATATATATATATATATATATATATATATATATATATATATATATATATATATATATATATATATATATATATATATATATATATATATATATATATATATATATATATATATATATATATATATATATATATATATATATATATATATATATATATATATATACTAGCGGCGTAACCCGCCCAATGGGCGGGTTCGTTTCGTTCATTTGTTTTTAAAGTACATTGTTGTATTAATTTTTTTAGTAGGGCGCGTTTTGGTTAAAAGAAAACTTAAACGAATATAGCTTATGATATTTTTAGGTTATGGGTCACTTAGCGGAATTTTTTAAGTCCCATGTAGCATTTTCTTTTTACTAATATGTGTGGGTTAGTTTTGTTAATTCTTTTTAAGAGTATCTTGTGTATTAATTTTTTTTGCAGTGAGCGATCATCTTTATGAATTAATTACATTGTATCTTTACGTATTAATACAGCTTACGTTTATGTTAATCTCTATAAAGTACATGATATTTCATTTTTAAAAGATAAGAATATATTGCAATCAGTTATGTACATATATGGACCATTGCATGGTCAGAAGGATTTATAGGTTAGTTTTCGTATAAAACATGTCGATGCATAAAGGTGTGTAATAAAGTTGTATTGTTACTTATAGTGAGATCAAAATCATCGCTCATTTAAAGATCAGTGTCAAGTTGTCATTTTTAAAGTTTTCAATTTAAACTTTATTGTATTATTGAAGAGAACTTAATAAGCATGACATATTAATTATATATTTTTTTAGAACGGCAAATGTTATTGGTTAGCGGGTCGAGTCGTGCCATGACATCCAAGCGGTAGAATGTCTTCTTCGAACCCTCGCCTAGTTATGTTAGACTCCTTATCCTCTTCGTCTGAAAGGGCCCTTGTTAACTTGGATTCACTAATAACACGGGTAAAAGATCTGGAGGTCGAGGAGGATAGAAGTGTTGTTTAGCCATTTTAGAGAGAGAAACAAGTAAGAATAAAAGTGTGTTTATTCTAGTGAGAGAAAGACAAGAAGTAAATGATAAGCCTCACCCCTCCATGGAAGTATGGAGGGGTTTATATAGCCCGGGACTTGGACTTTACATATGACAATATTAGTCCCTGCAAGTCCCGGCTATGAAACTAATGTAATTCCGTTAGTCGCACACATTTTAAGGCTAACAATCTTCCCCCAATGTGGTGACATACGGAATTACTTACAATGTACCTAACAAATGCAAATACAACAAAAATATGACAATATTAAGTTTGCTTCCAATGCTGAGGATGACACCGTTGTCTTCAAGTCTTCTAGAAAAACTTATACCCCAGTTTGAATCCTCTTTGTCTTTGCTTGTTGAGGAACCATTGTATCATATATGAACTGGATTAACTTCCCCCCAATTCATACCACATGTCTTGAAAAGCTTTCTTCATAGACTTCTTTTTGATGAAGCTTCTGAATCAGCTTCCCCCCAAACCAATATCCCTGTCTTGAGCAGAACCTGTAGCTTGAGCAATCTTCTATCTTTGACATTTAAAGTGCACAACGGTATTTTGTTGAAGAAGAAGCAAACCACACCAAGTAACTGCTACCTTGACATTTTTGGTCTTAATGATTATGTGTTCGGGGGAACATGTAAGAAATCAGCAACAAATCTTCTCACGCTTGTAGAATACATTCCCCTGGAAGTTGAACTAAGTACTCCAGAGTGGGAACTAAGTCTCCAAAGTACACGTTCTTCCCCCATGATGGCGACGAACTCTCGGAAGCATCATCTGACGTGTACGGTCAAAATCGTGAGATGTTCTTGTCAAGAGTATGGTGGTTAAGAACACTCGGGAGCATCATCTAACAAGTACAATAAGAATCGCGAGATGTTCGTGTCTGAAGTAGAAATCTTTGTTGACATTTTGTAGCTCAAGTTGCTCGTGAGAATTGTTTGCTGATCACATCTCTACTCTTGTACTCTCTGGCTAAACTTACCGACCTCATATTCTTTCGGCTATCTGTAGTGACCACTGGTGAAGTAAACCTGATATTCCAAACTTGAAACTGAAGTACAATCTCCCAAATTTGTTACTTACGCTTAGCACTGTTGTTGATTGACGAACGGTGCAGAGAAACGTCTCTTAGTACCTTATACATAAAAGAAGAGAGTAGTATAAGATGTAAAACACCTCTTCAAGTATCCACAACTACAGGTGAGTGTGACACTGAGCACTACAACGTAACTCCTTAAGTGATAGTTGTCCATGTCGTTGACCATCCACCCCTTGACAGTGGAAACTAGATAAATCAAGTCTCAATCATAAATGCTGAAGCGAATCATCAATCGATAGAGGGGGTGAAAAGGCTCGATGATGAATTGAGTAGACGCCTTCGTGATATTCCACTTCACCTTCAAATAATAAATACCAAATCCACTTCGTAATCACTTGACATTAATTTGCCCGAATACTAGCCGTTTTGACACTTTTAGTGAATCTTAAAGGATCGTTTTGGTGTTTGTTTGTTTTTGTCGTTAGTGTTTGTCGTGTTTGTTGTGTGTTGTTTGAGTGTCGTTAACTAGAGATCCAATCAATGACTAAAGAATGAGAAGTCGTCAATGTGGTCCAGCTAACTTTACTTTGAAGCCCAAATCAGTAATATGCCCAACTGATGCGCGGTGAGGTCGTCGAAAATATTTTTCGAGAAGTAAGGTTTCAAAACGAGCATTTTCTTTAGTCGGAATGAACCCGTAATCACCATATCCCCATAATCCGTACATCATAAAAAAGGTCATTTAGCACAATCCATTTGCAATTAACTAATATCCAACACATTATGGCATAATCCAATAATCTTTGGCCCACCTTTGTTGAACTAATACACGGGCCAGCATACTTTGTATCCAAGTCCAATATTACAATCAAGATTAAGAGATGCCCATGACAAAATCGATATACATCTGAGACATGTGTAGTGATACAAGTAGACCCAATCCTAAAAATTAGGTCAAATATTATCACACACGCACATAGAAATATCCGCCCCTCTTTTTCTCTCCATCATCATCACCTAATCTCAAATAACTCAACTCAGACGACTCCATCCTTCATTTCTTGTTGTCTCCGCCCATCAATCGATGTTTCAATGAACATCAGTCTCATCTCACCTATCACATTAAATCAAAAACACTTGCATCTTTGATAACCTCACAGTTAACCCTAGTAAACTCACCGCCCTCAATCCTTCCTCATAAACTCAGAACTACAGATCCATCGTGTCAATATTGACGCAGCATCAAGAAACATTCATCTGTGATGAGTGTTCGATTTGCATAGATCTTTGAAGGTCTTGGCATATCAAAACTATAATTCAAACGAACTAAACTGAGATCTTGATTTGTTCTTAAAACTGCAAATGATGATGTGGTTTCAATAGATGGTTTGGTCAGTTATAAGTAGAGGTGACAGGATAGGTAGACAAAATCGGGTTTGATTGGTGTTGGTTTGAGTGTTATTGAGTTTGATTGTTGGGATGAGTTGGTTATAATGGAGTTTTAAACTTTGACTCAGTCGAGTTAAACTGGTCAACTCGGTAATTACCAAGTTGACTCGGTGAGGGATGTAGGTTGGGTTTTGGTGTAAGATGGTTTGAGTCATCGGAATGTTAAAACAAAATCCATCGAAATGATGATACAGAATCCATCGGAATGACGATACCGAATCCATCGGAATAATCCATCAGAAAATTCCATCCGAATAACTATCTAAAAACCCATCGGAATGACTATCTGAAATCCCATCGGAATGACTATCTAAAAATCCATCGGAATGACTATCTGAAAACCCATCGGAATAAGCTGTCGGAAAACCCATCGGAATGCTTTATCGGAAAAACAGTCGGAAAAGGGTTTTAAAACCGAAAATGGTGGATCTTGTCTTTTTTTGTTTTATGTCCTTTTCCCAATTAAATAATCAGTTGATGTTATATGGGACACAAAAGACGAGAAAAAAAACATGACAAGGAATTTATGATAACATGAACAGTTAATGAGAAGATAGTATCAAGAAATGATAGAATCAGTGACAAAAAATAACCAGAATAATATGGACCATGAATCAAACACGAATTTGAACACACGCACACGAATCAAAAACACGAAACACCCGATTCACTAATAACACGGGTAAAAGATCCGGAGGCCGGGGAGGATAGAAGTGTTGTTTAGACATTTTAGAGAGAGAAAAAAGTAAGAATAAAAGTGTGTTTATTCTAGTGAGAGAAAGACAAGAAGGAAATGATAAGCCTCACCCCTCCATAGAAGTATAGAGGGGTTTATATAGCCCGGGACTTGGACTTTACATATGAAAATATTAGTCCCTGCAAGTCCCGGCTATGAAACTAATGTAATTCCGTTAGTCGCACACATTTTAAGGCTAACAGCCCTTAACAGGTCTTGCAGGAACCCCCCCCCCCCAAAAAAAAAACCACTTAATAGAACTTTGGTGACCAACTAAGCTAAGCCAGTTGGTTCATATTAATTATATTATTGTTACGGTTATGGACCTTATAATATTTATATAGTTTATTATTTTTTTAACGTGTAGGATGTTAATCGGACAGTAATCGAACATAAGCGAACGGAATAAATTAATGAATTTAGACGGACATAATTGGATGTTCAAGAACGTAAATGAACGAACAAATCGTTTGTTCATTTTCATTCATTTAACTAAATGGACCAAAAATATTATTCATGTTCGCTTATTTATTAAATCAACGAACATAAACGGGTTTCTTGCTGAACGATATGTGAACGGTTCGTTGAACGTTCAGTTTGTTTACAACCTTATGTAGTCTAAGTTTTGTATAAAAAAAACTGTATTGTTTTTCAAATATATCGATAGATTTTTAAGTAACATATTAGACCAGAATCTCAAAATTCTATTAATGATACGAATTATTTACAATTGATACGATCGAGTCTCATTTAGTCACTTTTATAATTTTATGCATCATTGTCACACATATACACATGGTGATATACATGTCGTTAATGACTTCCAAATGACATAATTGAAATATAAGATTTGTGTCGTTATGGCGAACCCTCATCAAAATATTGATATCGAATACAAAACATGTTTAACATGTTTCATTATTTTAGTAAAAGGAAACTCAGGTACATCAGTACAGTTAAATGTCATGATCAATATTATTTTCCACTTCACCTAGTGAATTAGGTGACATATACTTGTTCATTGGTAGAAAATGTCATGATCAATATTATTTTCCACTTTACCTTGTGAATTAGGTGACATATACTTGTTCATTGGTAGAAAACTTATAAAACACCTATACAGATGATGAAGTATAATTAATAGCCTACCAAATTGAAAATAAACTCGTTAACAATGGCACACGATGCACTTAGTTGATCCGACTAATCTGCTACGACTCCCAGTCTTGAGCAATTACCAGGCTCCATCGACATTGTCAACAAACCACTCGGAGAGTTCTTGAACCTCTTGCAGTTGGATAGCTAGACTGCAATTAAATATGGACCATTTAGTTAATCACACCAACCACTTCTAGCTTTCGTGCTGATTGTGCTCTATATCTTGCGTCAACGTGTTTCAATGAGTTACCATTTTCAGTGATAATGACTGGCGGGTTCCCATATTTTTCTTTTATTTAAACGGATAACTTTCTTAAGCTCCGTGGTTCTATGCGTGAACCAGCTAGAAACAACCTGCAAGTTATATCAATGTTCAAGGGTATTTTAGGTGCTAACAAAATAATATAACATATTCATTTTGTTATACCTTTCATTTACCATATAAACATAAAACATCGACATTAGTTATTAGCATTTCCATTCCTTCTCTAACAGTCCCCAACAACAACATCATCCTCAACTCCAGCGTGCTATAATTGTGTGCACAAATAACTTCACATACACGACAATTATAATGTGTTAAAAACAAATGTTCTAGAGGAAGAGATGACCTACATCTGAGATACTAATAACGGGATAGAGATACATTTACCTTGAGAGAATTTGGTTATTTTTCACACCAATCTTCTAATCAATTTCTTTTACCATTAACGTCTGATGAGTTGGGCTAATTTATAAAGTGCTAAAGTACTTTTGCCAACATTGTTCAACAGGTTGAGCAAGAAGATATTTATATGGTGATTTTCAACCCCAATCTAACTGGACTTGTACCCATTTGACCGGTCACCCAACACGCTCTTTATCTACTTGAAATAAATTGTTGCTTAGATTTTAAGTTAAACCTACTGGTAGTCATTTTCTTTTCTGTATAGATACACTTTTGACAAAGTATGTCAACTCAGTGTATTAGGAGTATACATAAATATTTAGTCACATGCTTTATCAAAAGTTACATAAATATTTATTAATCATCAGTACCTTATCGTCAGTTGTTTCACTTCTCACTACCTATCTGTTGCTCCATCAGTAACAATGTAAACCACGTGCTCCAAGTATTCACAACAGATGTAACACCGCTGGATGCAGCCTATAAAAGTCAGCGGTTAGTTGTTTTTGGACAGGAAACAAGTAACCTCTTGGACGCTCGGCATAAGAAGCCAAGACTTTTCTTAAAGTGCATGGAGGGGAATGAGGTGGAAAGGAAAAACAAAAGGTCAAAATATAAACATAAAAAACTATGATTATGAGTCAAATTTTTATAACTGTATCTCTTAGTATGTGTAGAAAATAGCAAATTCTCCGGTCGTGTCTAATTTGAAACGAATTAAGCCAAACCAAGAAAAGCAACAACAACCAGTAAAGTGCACAAGATAACAACTGGATTTCTAGCCACGCAGGTTCCATACAACCTGGTAATTAAGATCTCAATAAAAAGGAGGTTTCATAACATCTGCAGTTATTTAGCATCCATGATATAAGCTCAGACCTATGCTTTTTTGCCATTCGTTTCTCCTGATTTTTGTAACTTTCATCCCAAGTCACTTTGGGCTTAATTAATCTCCACACCTTTATATTATCATCATTAAATTTTTCATTCATTCTAGGTTTCTTAATATGTTAAACTCCCAGTTGGCAGATAACAATGAGGTCTCTTTTGATTGTCCTCAAAGTTGTAGGATTTAAACCTCCACGTTTGGAGCAAATGCCATCGAGTAAGCTGCTGCTTTAACCTCTTTTAAACCACCTTCTTGTAAAATAAAGTAGAAAGATTGCAAAAATATAATGAGAAACAAATATCATACCAAAGGTTTAGGCATGGGAAGGCTGAGCATTTGCCAAAAATAACTCAATCTGCTCAATGCACATCCTACAAAGAGTTGAACGCATTTTGTTGCGCGCTGAAGTTGATTGTTGCTGAAGCTAATATATTTCAGTGACACTTGTTGTAATTATGCAGAAGACCATAACTGCGATTCTACCTTTTCATAAATGAATCTAAAATTGTGAGTCTAAACCCATCTATGCAGTATGAATTCTTTGGAAGACTCGTCATACAAACTTAAACTCCAAAAGAGCCAATATATACAAAAAATGGTTTGAAATTCAAGTTGTCCCAAACATAATGTGTGTATTGGAAATAACATACCATGAGGTTGCTGCAAGAAGAGCTACTGATCCCCCAGAACTGCTGTTTGATGGTGATCTCCCAGATCTACTATTTGGTAGGGAGAGTTTCATACTATTTGCTGGATCCTGTTAGTGAGATGTGATCAAGAATGTCATCAGATTCATAGCTTAGGTTCATTATTTATGATAATGGTATCAAGAAGAAAATAACAACAATGAATCCGATATAAGTTTTCAAGGTCACTAACCCCTGACCAGAGGCACTATGTGTATTTATCACACATTGTATTTGCCTAGGTAGAACTTTGGAACATGAATCACATGATTTGTTGCAAAATAATACGTGAAAATAAAATATAAGGATATCAAATCATAAAATGTTTATGATAGATTTAAATGATTCACAACCTTTTAATTGGAAATTCATACACAATATTTAACACATTCATGAAGAAGTTAGCATACAAGAGCTGTAAATACATGCATTGTTGAGACTAATTTCATGCACACAAGATATATATGCAAAAAATGCTAAAGGTTGATAATATTATACCCTCATAGTTAAAGACCACAAAACATATAATATGGGGCTTACGAAGACCTTCACACATACAAATCGTAAAAAATGTTTGTGATTTCTAACAGATAAAGAGAGATATTTGATTACCTTTTCAGATAACTTAAACTGTGTATTAAGCATTGACTATGTACTCAAAATTTCTCAGCCAGAAGCAGAGATCGCATGTTTTGAGAATCCATTCGACACCTTAAACGCCTGATCTTCAACCAAATTTATTATCAAAACAAAAAACAAATAATAAACAATTAATTGTATATATGTGCATACACTTAAGTACAAACGCATTCTTTCTTTTGTAGTCAGTTTCACAGCCAAATCAAGCGCTTTGTTCTCCTTTTTCTCTAGGTTCTGTAAGACTTTCATATCTTGCTGCAACCACACAAGGTAATAAAAAGCATTATTCGATATTTGATCACCAACTTTCAAATGAAAAATAAAAGTCACCAAGAAAAGGCGGGTCAAAAACATACTTCCTCGTAGATAAGTCCAATAATATCTATTAGAAGAAGAAAAGTACACTTATTGTATAAATTTTAAATTATGTGTATCAGATAAAGAAAAAGATACAATAATGAGGTGGCAAAATATGCGTTTTAAAGTCGGGCATTACTTTCTGGAATATATATCTCCTGAATAGGGTCATCTTTATTTTAGTGATGTACTTCTGATAAATAATGATTGGTTCCAATTCTTCTTTGATATCCCTTTCCTTCCATTCTTCAATATCGATCCCTTCCTTCCAACCTGTAAGAATCAATAAAGCAGTATGTCAAACGCTCTTTAATGGCTTAATTAGCTTTTTAAACACAACATGGAACGCATCAGTCCATCAGGCAACATAGAACAAACTATTGGTGGGAAGTTTGGAAGCACGTGTCTGAACTAATATCACAAACCAGATCTCCCCCTAGGGAAGCAACTAAAGCATATGCTAAAATGAATAAAAAATATATAAAGAACATACATACATCAAACATGGTCCCTTAAGAATGAAGATACTTTCGTAGACGTGCAAAAATTTAACCTAAACAAAATAAACAAAACAAATCGGAAGACATACCTATGAAGATAAATATGATATTAGGGTTTAAGAAATTTATATAGGATGATAATACGAATGGTCATATTATAAAATATTTGATTTTACATATTCATAGTTATCTAGTGTTATATTTGGGCATTATCTATATCTATTTTAATCAATCATATAATGCGTATTTTAGGGAAAAAATATCCGATTAAATCATATGTTTTACAATTTGTATTTGTAAATAGAATGTTTGATTATATTTAGAAATAACGGACAAAAATAGAATAATAAACTTGTAGCCAATGAAATAATGCCACATAGGATATAACATGACGTCTTTTATTTTCTTATGTCAAACTTAGCCCCATATATATATATATATATATATATATATATATATATATATATATATATATATATATATATATATATATATATATATATATATATATATATATATATATATATATATATATATATATATATATATATATATATATATATATATATATATATATATATATGTGTATATATATATATATATGTGTGTGTTCTTGAATTACGAATGGTCATATTATAAATAACTAATACTTAATCATATTAAACTAAAAACTAGAATTACAACTAGAATTACAACCAAATATTAATTCAAGAACACATATTATAAATAACTAATACTTAATCATATTAAACTAAAAACTAAAAACTAGAATTACAACCAAATATTAATTCAAGAACACATAACTAATACTTAATCATATTAAACTAAAAATCAAAGACTTGATATATATATATAATGCCCAAATATAACACTAGATAACTATGAATATGTAAAATCAAATATTTTATAATATGAACATTTGATTTTTAGTTTAATATGATTAAGTATTAGTTATGTGTTCTTGAATTAATATTTGGTTGTAATTCTAGCATGATTGTTCGGGCCATCATACTCAAAAGCCATTCTATAAACGTTTGAGGAGCGAGGACACTTTAAATCGTAAACCCAACCACTTAGTCAGAACGTAATATCGAGATGGAACATCTTTGTACAAAGCTCCCAACTAACATGATACCTTTGTTACTTCCTCATATTTATAACTAATCTTCTTTACTTTCAAAATTGGCAAAAATAGCCCTTTTAGTTATACTTTGGCTAAATTACACTTTTAACTCCTAAAGTATATAGTTTTAGTATTTGTATTTTAAACCCTCAATATTTAACCTTATGGCCTCAAACTTACCAATATTTATTCTTATATATTTAACTTTTACAAAATGATACTTTTGGCCCAAAATGTTAAATAGTTTCAAAAATGATAGTTTTAGTCACTATAGTTGTAAAAATCACATAACAACCTCAAAAATGGACCAAATAATCTAGGATTTTATAACAAAGTTTTAAAACATGTTTATAATCATAATAAAAACATTTAGTCAGAATTATAGCTTTTGAAATGGGTTTTTGCTTATTATTTCATGTTACAAAACTAGGGTTTTAAGACATCTTTAACTTATAACTTCCATTTAAGATGATCAAATGACTTAATTTCTTTTAGATTATCATTCTAACATACAGTTAACATTATAAAAACTCTAAGAATTCATTATAATAAGATCAAAGCATAGCTAACAAAGTGATTACCTAGGATGCTCTAAAATGGCTCCTAATGGGGTATATGGACTATATCTTCCACATAACTCTTCAAGAACTCTTAGTGTTGGGAATAAAATGTAGCCAATACACTTGGACGCTGATAAGAGCAATCTGGACGTTGATAAGAAGAAATCAAGCGTTGATAGGACAAGCGTTGATAAGTAGAAGTCAAGCGTTGATAAAAAGAAGTCAAGCACTGACAGAAGACTTAGTCTACACGTATTATGTTTCTAGTATGTTTCTAGTAAAGATATGATCGACAATGTATTTCTTATGTTTATCTTTACCTATAATAGCTGATACGTAGACTCTTGTACAAGGCTCCTTATTCTATAAAAGGAGGCCTTTAGGTTTTAGTTTAATATATGTTTTACAATTTCATTGTACGCAAGTTTGATTTATCAATCAAAGTGAAAGTTTGGTTTATACTGTTTGTGTGTTTGATACTAGAGATTTTCTATGATGAAAGTTCGATTCTCGGAATCCTCTCGAATTGATCTCGGCCTTAAGTGGAATGATTGTTCTTGGTTACTAAAAAAGGGGTTTGGATTTTCTAAGACTACTAAATGACAAATGCTCTAAAATGTAAACTTAAATTAAAGACAATTACTTTAATGACTATTAATAAAAACTTGAATTAAAATTAAAGTTAAAATTTGAAATATAAGTGTGAAATAAAGAAACAGTAAAGAAACCTCAGAAATCCTCAAAAGAAATTGATTCGGAAGTATGCCATTGTTCCGGAACTTTGCTCATCCGGAACTTTTAACTCGGAACACCTTGATTCGTAACTTTTCTTAACATAAACTCATTCGGAAGATTTAGTTGTTCATCCGGAACTTTTGCTTCATTCGGAACTTAGGTTCATCCGGAACTTTAGACTGACTCGGAAGTTTTGACAAGGAAGCTCATTCGGAACTTTTTGGAAAGGAAACCTTCATTCGGAACTTTGGGAAATAAACATTCATTCGGAACTTTTTAAACAAAACTCATTCGGAACTTTCTAAAAAACAACTCATTCGGAACTTTTAAGAAACAAAACTCATTCGGAAGATTTAGCTGTTCATCCGGAACTTTTGCTTCGTCCGGAACTTTTTGATTCGTCCGGAACTTTTTGATTCGTCCGGAACTTTTTGATTCGTCCGGAACTTTTTGATTCGTCCGGAACTTTTCAGTTCATTCGGAACCTGGGAATCTCAGTTACATACACTTACCCCGAAGAACAAGGAAAAACGTTTTGAATCCAAAAATCACCAAGTTTTTCACCAAAATCTTAAATAAACTAATCTCTAAACATCTACTAACCATAAACTACAAATCCCATCGACAAAAACACAAATCCCAACAACTTTTGAAGATCAAAACTCAATAAAATAAGAACTTAAGAACTTGAAGATAAAGATGATGATGAACAAGATGAAATGGAAAGATTAAACAAGAACTTGTATTGAATGATTAATGTTTTGACAAGATAAAACAATGATTAGAATTACAAGATTAGAAAAACAAAGATTAAAATCACCAATCACCCTAGTGGTGATGGTGATGATACGAACTAAAAGGGAGAAAAAGGGGGAGAGAAGAAAACTAAAAACTAAAAACTATGTGTGTGAGGGGATTCCTTTTATAGGCTTGTCTTTTGGTTGGTGAGTGGGCTTTCTCCCGTTCTTCTTGTCTTCTCGTCTTTTCAGAAAAGTTGACGTTTTCGATTCTGATTCGGGATTTGTTGTCGATTAAATTCAACTCGTCTTTTAATTTCTTCGTTTAAGAGACTTGAGTTTCTTCGACTTATATAAATCTTCCATCTTTGGTCCTTTTCTTCGATAAATCTTCGAATAGGCCTAGTGACTTCAAATCTTTTGCATCTCTTGGACAATAGACTTCATTTTGAGTATTTTTCTTCGATAAACCCCGTGCAATCCCATGTTTTCTCCATTATCCATCCGGTTGGCTCTGAAAACACAATAAACACAAAAACCACGCATAAGTCCAAACAAATGATATTAAATACGTGTTTTGGTCTCGTTTTAGCCAGAATTAAGTGGTAAAAGGATGGGTGTTTACACACCTATCAGTGTTCTTGTTTGAGTATTAATTCCGCATAATACTTAAATTGTTTTATACACAACAAAGTTTCTCTAAGCGTTTAACTTGATTTAATCTCGTTTACACAAGCTGAATCGATCTATGTTTGGGATCAACAAGTGGTATCAGAGCTTGTTGAGAAACTTTGATCTAAAGAACACAAAAACCCTAAATCGCCAAAACCCCTAATTTTCAAGAAACCCTAAAAACAACATGTCTACTGTAGGTCTATGAATTCTAAGGATTTGGTAAATGATGGATGATCTATTGATTAGATGGAGGAAATGGGGAAGAAGGAGATGGAGTGTAGTGAGAGAAAGGAGAGAAAAGAAAAGTAGAGAGAGAAAGGGATTAGATTAATGAAATGTTGTAAATGAGAAGAACCACCCCTCCTAACATGCTAGGAGGGGTATATATAGCCCACCCTACATGTGGGCTATATGGACTATATTTAGTACAAACTGGATCACGAGCCTAATACAATAATATATCGTTGGAGCGACCGATCCTTCATAAATACGTAAAAACGTATTTCCAACAATCTCCCCCTAAGGGAGGTCGCTCCAAGTTACAAAGTTCTAAATATTCTATAGCTCGTGATCTATGCTAATAATGATGTGACCGAGACTTTCTTTGGGAAAACACATTTCCAACAATCTCCCCCTAAGGGAGGTCACACCATTTTACAAAATCTTAAACCTAGCATACTATGCTTGAGTCTTCGATCTTGTTCTTGTGAATATGCTTGATGTGATCTTTGACTTTAGTCTTGAGCATGTTTCCTTGCCTTGACCTTGTGCATTCATCACTTGTGAAATTTGCCTCTTCGTGACTTCATGTTCCACATACTTATACCTTTAAATTCTTGAAAGCTTCAGAGTTTGATACAGCGGAAGACTTGACCTTCAGACTTTCTTGAATTTGTTGAAGTACTAATTGTATGTAGTATAAGCATGTGGTGACGACTTCTTCTGGATTGTACACCGCAATGCCACCTTCTTGTTACGCTGCATAAGACAGTTAGCAACAAACAATATACACGGATGAAATGGCCTTGAACATTTCATTCTAATTCGGTAGCATTTTACCTCCGGTCGGCGAAGACCGTTGGACGATATTAAATATCGTACTTGTGACAGGTAGTTTCAATAAAGAACCTCCTTGACAAGATTTCGCGGGTAAACCCGTTCTCTTTACTTGACCGTCCAAAGCTGACTGCGAACGTAAAGAGTGAATCATTTGGATAATAATATCCGCATGATTTGAAGCCGTCAATTCATGTTCCTGGAACAAGTGAAGTTCAATTAAGAACCGCACCATCGTTGCTTTCCAGTTGTCACTAGCTTGATTCGTATAGAATCTTGCAAGTTACCTACCAAGTGCTGTTTGATGTTAACACTAGAAGGATTTCCACTCGTCACTGTAATCAATAAAGAGTCACTCTGAGTGTTCTGGCAAGATCATATGATAATGCGTAGAGGCCTGGAACGTGTTTAAATTCATTTTAGAATTAAACCACTGTTGCTTTCCAGTTATCACAAGTTTGATTCTTAAAGAATCGCACAAGTCACCTACCATGAGCTTTTTGATATTCGCTCAAGAAGGATTTCCATCTTCATTGTAAATACTTTCGTATTACTCGGATGTTCAGGCAAGATCATGAAGATTTTGCGTAGGACTCTTAATATCTTTCTTACTTTTCACATTGTGTGAACAAGCAAGTAAATATGAAAGTGTGTCCTAATGAGATATTTGATGATCTCAAATGGCTCTAGACTCGATCGTGCATTTTGGATTTTTAGTGATCGGAGGCTGGAGAGGAGTGCCACCTTTTCAATACCAATTTATTCGGAGTGAATAAATCAATAGATAATGTGTTGTCTCCGTGTGATTAAAACAAATATCTTTTGAGAGATATCTGAGTTAGCTGGGATGGGTTGTGCCTTGCATCACTGGGTCCATGATGTCTTTCTTCAATATCAAGAATCATTAAAAATGATCTCAATAGCATATGAATTGACCCGGTTTCTGCCTAAGGTTGTAAGGAGGGCTTCTTTCTTTACACCCTTTATCTTTACAATTCTTTTTCATTCTTCAACCCCTTCAATGCTTACCAATACGTCATCACTAGCACCTTGTTGTGATTGTTCCAGTGCTAACTTAAGTACTTGGTCGGCATTCAGCTACGTTCACAATCTTTCTCCATCTTTCCTAAGGACTACTATTTCTAGCTATGGAATGTCCTTGGGAAGATTCCTCCGGTTCTAGAGAAATCATTGGACTTTAACCTATCCTACCATCCTTATGTCACCACAATCTTCATCGTCGTGAAATAAATGGGTTGCGGGTAAGTATAAATCACCATGAAATCTATTTTGAAGTGCAAATCCATTTTGCTCCCCCTTAACATATGCCACGATATCCGAAAACATTTCGCACATGTCGGGATGAGCTAGCACGTTAAGTCAAACCATTTGTGATTAATCATTTCCCATATTAAATCACATTTTCTCCCCCATATTAAAAATATTAACTCAATCAATGTTTTTAATATCAATTGATTTAATAGCGTTTTAAGAAAATTTGTGAAGAAAAATGCAAATCCAATTATCGTCGTGATTTTAACAAGCTCCCCCTCAAATTAATGAGGGTATACTTGAAACGTAAATTAAATACCTTTTAAACACAAGTGTAAGGTATTTATTACGTGCAAAGATCATATATAATAATGAATTCACAAGATTAGCAATGTACGAGGTTGGACCTGAATAATGGAGAACAGCATATGAAAGAAGCACATGGTTCTTGTTCACGAATGTTGGTCACCTCGTCACGTCCCCGAGAAAATTAATTCCCGTTGTTGAGTCAAAGCTTTCCGGTGAAATGCTTGACTTGATTATGAAAAGCGGGTTGCTATCTGAAATAATAGCAAACCATTGTGAGCATGTTTTAAAAATTTGAACTTCTGCTCGAACTTTATTTACAACCCCGTGTCATTATTGAATGACATTTCTAGGTTCGTAAATATTATCGATTCCAGAAGACATGCTCTTTTTATCAAAACATTTTTGAACACACAATTTTGAAAGATTTAGAAAAACCTTTTGAGAAATTCTCGAAAAATTGTGCTCAAAGTTTTGAAAACCAATTACTTGAGCTGAAGATGTTGAATATCTTATAAAACGAGCTCAAGTCCGAGAAGTTGTAAACTTCCCGTTGTTAAGGATAAGTTTATCATCGGTGATAAATTTCCTTTTATCTGAAGAACGAGTCCTAAGCTGACATTTACTTAGAAGTCGTTTTTCATGAGCTTGAAAACTTTGACTGTTTTAACGGAAAGCTCATGACCGAGAAAGGTTAATTTCTCGTTATGAGGAAAAGTTCTCTTATTTAAAAGATACACTTTCCTTTCTGAGCTTAAAACTTCGAATGTTTTAATACAAGCTCATGACCGAGAAAATTGAAATTCTCGTTATGAGGATAAGTTTATCATTAATGATAAACTTTCCTTTATTTGAAGTTCGAGTTACAGTCTGACATTTAACTGTAAGTCATATACACGAGCTTAAAACCTTTGAACGGTTTTAGCATAAACTCGTGTCCAAGAAAACTTAATTTCTTGTTAAGAGGGTAAGTTATCGTTGCGTAGATAAACTTCCCTGTCTCTGAAGTCCGGGTCTTCGTCTGTCATTTAACGAGGAGCCATAATGCATGAGCTTAAAAACTTGGAATGTTTTTGATATAAGCTCATGCCCGAGAAAAATGAATTTCTCGTTTTTAGGATAAGTTTATCATCGGCGATAAACTTTCCTTTCTTTGATGAGCGAGTTATAGTCTGTGATGTGACTATAAGTCCTTGATGCATGAGCTTAAAAACTTGGAATGTTTTTGATATAAGCTCATGCCCGAGAAAAATGAATTTCTCGTTTTTAGAATAAGTCATCATCGGGATGAACTTTCCTGTCTTTTGAGATCGAGTTACAGTCTGTTATGTGACTGTAAGTCCTTGTGCATGAGCTTAAAAACGTGGAATGTTTTTAACATAAGCTCATGCCCGAGAAAAATGAATTTCTCGTTTTTAGGATAAGTTTATCATCGGCGATAAACTTTCCTTTCTTTGATGATCGAGTTATAGTCTGTGATGCGACTATAAGTCCTTGTTTGCAGCTTAACCATGAATCCCCTGAGACATTTGTTTCTCTGATATCTGCTTCTTCAGCAACCAAACTCTAAGAGTGTCCTTAGTTGAACGGTACACAACGATTGTACCGCTTCGTTCTTTTGGAACATCAACTTTGGTACCTGCAATCTCATTAGGAATTTGCATGCTTTGACGTGGGTTAGCGATATCAATTATAGAAGCACATGGGGGTTCACAGTTGGCTTTACTTGTTTCAGAGGCGACCTGAGTAGATGATTCACTAGTCTTGGCTGGCAACCGTTTCCTTTTATAGAAAACCTTAAGTTTAGGCGTAAGTGAAGTATCATCTTTATCAGTTTCCTCCCTAGTAGACTTAGTAGAATCGGAGACTATCCTAGTTAAAGGGCACTCGTTTCCTACAAGAGTGAAATTTCTACCAGTGGGGCGCCAAACTTTACCAAAGGGTTTGATTTTAGCTATCCACTGGGACTTAATTCGAGCACGGGAGTTCACCTCATCAAGTAATTTCTTGACACAAGCATCATGATTTGCCGTAAAGACACATTTTCTACATGTTTTACAAGTAGCATATTTAATGTCCGAGTAAGATCTAGATATCCTAGATGAATGATTGATGCTCCTAGGATGTGACATGCTACGGTTAGCAGTGTTGGGTAAACTAGAAGGCATCTGACTAGGTTTGAAATTCATATCTCTTACTTGTGTCTTTTGCTTAGCTTCCCTTTGACCAAATGTATGGCGAACATCATTTGAACTAGTTCGAGACGTATTCTTCGGACTATGTCTAGGGACATTAGAGGCAATCGTGTGATTAGGTCTTGCAAAAGCTGTTTTAGTCACATTGGACCTAGATGGTGGAGTGACTGGTCTAGGATAATGAACCAAATCAACTTGGGAGGCAAACCGCGGTCTCGAGGATTGTGGTCTGATAGGTGTGTAAACACCCATCCTTTTACCACTTAATTCGGGCTAAAACGAGACCAAAACACGTATTTAATATCATTTGTTTGGAATTATGCGTGGTTTTTGTGTTTATTGTATTTTCAGAGCCAACCGGATGAATACTGAAGGAAACATGGGATTGCACGGGTTTTACTGAAGAAAAAAAAGACTCAAGATAAAGTCTATTGTCCAAGAGATGCAAAAGATTTGAAGTCACTGGGCCTATTCGAAGATTTATCGAAGAAAATGACCAAAGATGGAAGATTTATATAAGTCGAAGAAACTCAAGTCTATTAAACGAAGAAATTAAAAGACGAGTTGAATTTAATCGACGGCAAATCCCGAATCAGAATCGAAAACGGAAACTTTTCTGAAAAGACGAAAAGACAAGAAGAACGGGAGAAAGCCCACTCACCAACCAAAGGACAAGGCTATAAATAGCCCTCCCCTCACACATTTTAGAGGAGTTTTTTTAGTTTTTTTAGTTTTTCTTCTTCTCCCCCATTTTTTTCTCTGTTCCGTTTCATCACCATCACCATTAGGGTGATTGGTGATTTTCATCTTTAATTTTCTCATCTTGTAATTTTAATCTTTGATTTATCTTGTCAAAACATCAATCATTCAATACAAAGTTCTTATTTAATCTTTCCATTTTATCTTGTTCATCATCATCTTTACCTTCAAGTTTTTAAGTTTTTATTTTCTTGATTTGATCTTCAAAAGTTGTTGGGATTTGTGTTTTTATTGATGGGATTAGTAGTTTATGATTAGTAAATGCTTTGTGATTGATTTATTTTAGTTTTTGGTGAAAAACTTGGTGAATTTTGGATTAAAAATAGTAACCGTGTTTCCTTGTTCTTCGCTTAAGTTAGTGTATCTGGTTTCCAAAAGTTCCGAATGAGTGAACAGTAAGTTCCGAATGAGTCTTGTTTTCATAAGTTCCGAGTCAGTTAAAAGTTCCGAATGAATTTAGTATTAAAAAGTTCCGAACCAAGCAATACTTCCGAACCAAACAAAAGTTCCGGATGAAGCATTAAGTTCCGAATCAGTTACAAAAGTTCCGAACGAAGCATAAAGTTCCAAACCGATTTTTATCTTCCGAACCAAAGACTTCCGAACCAGTAAGTTCCGAATCAAAGGGCTTCATTCGGAAGTCCAAAACTTCCGAATCAGTAAGTTCCGGATGAGTGTAAAAGTTCCGAATCAGAAACTTCCGAATGAAGGATAAGTTCCGGATGAATCCAAAAGTTCCAGACCAAGCACAAGTTCCGAATGAAGAATGAACAGTAACTTCCAAATCAGTTATCTTTGGGTATTTTAAAGTTTTACTGTTTCTTAACTATTTCTTTACTATTTCCTTGATTTAATTTTAATTTTCTTTTAAGCTTAATTCTAATTTAAATTCAAGTTTAAATTCTAGTTTTTATTACTTATAATTAAAGTAATTGTCTTTGATTTAAATTTTCATTTCCACTTTTTTAGACTAGAAAACCAAACCCTTTTATTTAGTAACCAAGAACAATCATTCCACTTAAGACTGAGATCAATTCGAGAGGATTTCGAGAGTAAAATTGAACCCATACAAAATGCAAATATCAAATGGCGCCGCTGCCGGCTCTTCTCGTTAAGATCAAAAGTTTTTTGTGAGAACTTGGATTTTGGGATCCGTTCCCCGTGAACGTTACTTTTTCATAAAAATTTTCAAAAACAACTAAAAAATATAAAATTTTCAAAAATACAAAAAAAATTAAAGAACAATAAAAACCAAAAATATTTTTGCTTTGTTTTTCTTTGTTCGTTCTTTTGCAGGTGTATGCGCACTCGATCCACGTCTTATCAAGAGCCCGAGCCTCTCGATAACTTAGACATGGCTGGTGTACAAAACAACAATAACATACCACCTCCGAACAACAATAATAACAACAACAATCCGCCTTTCAACAACATGAACAATAACAACAACAATGAGCACCTTCCGGATAATCGCCCAATGATTGAATTGCTGCAAGCTCATGTCGATGGCAATACGGATCTAATTGTTATTCCACCAATTGCCGCCAACAATTTCGAGCTAAAGTCAGGCTTTATCCAGATTGTCTCAGCTCAACCATTCTTGGGACGAACCATTGATGACCCACACGACCATATCAAGAGATTTCTATAACTCACCAACACGGTCAAGTTCAATGGAGTTCCACAAGAAGTTATAAGGTTACAACTTTTTCCCTTTTCTTTAGAGGGACAAGCCCGGCATTGGCTTGCTAAGGAACCGCCACAGAGTATTCTCTCGTGGACGGATTTGGAAACAAAGTTTATCAACTACTTTTTTCAACCCTCTCGTACTACCGCTTTGCGGAATGAGATTATAAACTTTGAACAAAAGTACGATGAGTCATTCAGTGAATCTTGGGATCGCTTTAAAGATCTTTTAAGAAAATGCCCACAACATGGTTTTACCAAAGTACATCAAATCAATACTTTTTACAATGGTTTAAGCATGAGTGACCAAGATTCACTGAACAGTGCCTCGGGGGGTAATCTATTGGCTAAGACTTCCAATGCTGCTTGGGACATCATTGAGAACAAATCTCGTGTGCAAACCAAGAGTGTTCGGACCAATGTTGCTAGTGCTAGCACTAATGATAGCGACAAGCGACTTGACAAAATCACCACGCTTCTTGAATCGCTTGTCACCCACACCGTCAGCAACAACAACAGCAACAACGCCAAAAACGCTCAAGTGAACGCTGTCAGCCAACCTTGTGAGATATGCGGTGGTCCCCACTCTTACACAACTTGTACCGCCACCCAAGATTACCCTGCTGAGAATGTGAATGCGGCATATGGCACCTACCAACAACCTGCTTATCAAGCTAGACCTCAAGGTGACCGTAACTTGCTTAGCTATCGATCAAACAACTATCTTTCACCACCTGGCTTTCCTCCTACCAACCCAAACCAACAACAAAACCTTAACCGCCCTCCTCAACAACAACAACAACCTCGACAACCATACATCCCACCTCACAAGCAACAACAACCACCTCAACGTAACAATCAAGTCTACCAACAACCTGCTTACCAACCACCTGCATACAATGCTCCTCCCAACCAAGCCAACACTGAATTACACCAAGAGGTTGCCACCTACATGAGAACCAATGATGTGATAGTGGGAAATCTCCAAGAGGAAGTGCGCAATTTGAAGGCAGACTTGGTCAAGCAAGGAAATGATTTGAGAGCCGATATGAGAACTACGTTGGATAGCCAAACAAATGACCTGAGGAACATGATGGCTAGTTTCTTCCAAAGTAGTCAACCCTCTTCTTCGGGTACTCTTCCGAGTAACACCGTTGCGAACCCAAGAGGGGAGATGAAAGCAATCACTACTCGAAGTGGTAAAGGTACCAAGGAACCCGAGCTTCCTATACCTCCACCGGTGGTTGTGACTAAGGAGAACAAGTCGCCTGCTCCTATTCCTCCTCCTTCTCCTTCCCCAATTTCTCCACCTCTTCTTTCTACCCCTCCTCCACCCGTGGTTGTGAGTGATCCTATTCCCCTAAAGCCTTCCTCTTCTTCCAATATACCTTATCCTTCAAGGTTGAGGAAAGAGAAGCAAAAGAGCAAGGATGATATTCAAGTTTCGAACTTCCTAAAAATGTTCAAAAAACTGAATTTCAATATCTCCTTCGCTGAGGCTCTCGCTCACATGCCCAAGTACGCCAAAATGTTTAAAGATCTTCTGAGCGATAAGGAAAAGCTCCTCGATCTCGCCAACACCCAACTTAATGAGAACTGCTCTGCAGTACTCTTAAGGAAATTGCCAATCAAGCTTGGTGATCCGGGTCGTTTTCTTATCCCTTGCAATTTCCCGGGAGTAGAGAATTGCATGGCCCTAGCCGATCTAGGTGCCAGTATTAATCTCATGCCTCTAAGTGTTTGGAAGCAATTATCTCTCCCAGAGCTAGTCCCCACCAAAATGACTTTGGAATTAGCTAACCGTACGGTTGCTTATCTAGTAGGGATAGCCGAAGACGTCATTGTAGGAGTCGACAAATTCACCTTCCCTGCTGATTTTGTTGTCGTCGACTATGAGATGGACCCCCGTGTGCCACTCATTGTTGGTCGTCCATTCTTGAGGACCGGTCGCACTCTCATTGATGTTGAAGCCGGTGAGCTTATCATGAGAGTGGGTGACGATAAAGTAGTCTTCAACATGGGAAAGTTATCTAAACAGCCTTCTTCTTACGAGAATGTTAATTGTATTGACGTTCTTGATGAGGCTTGTGAAGAACACTTCAAGGATGCTTGTAAAAACATTCCTACCTTTCTTCCCAATGTTGAGACCGTTTCCTCTATCGACTCATCACTATCTCTATTTGGAGAAAGTGATTTCCTTTGGAAAGATTTGGAAGCCACCTTGGGAGATGTGAAGCAAGATAATGACGATTCTACTGCCACTTGGGATGAAGACCTTAGTTTCATTGCAAACCTCCTAAGAGAAGACAATCCTTCCCCTCCATCTCCCACTGTTATTGCTATCGAGACTTCGACTTCGAATACGCCTCCCGTCGACAATCCTCCGGATTTGGAACTTAAGGAGTTGCCACCCCATCTTGAGTATGTATTCCTCGAAGAAGAGAAGAAGTCACCAGTCATCATTGCTAAGGATTTGAAGGATGAAGAGAAAGCCCGACTTGTCGCTGTCTTGAAAGATCATAAGAAGGCTATTGCTTGGAAGATTTCGGATATTCGTGGAATTGATCCTCACTTCTGCACACACAAAATTCTCATGGAGGACGACTTCAAGCCCACTATTCAAAGCCAACGAAGGGTGAATCCAAAAATACATGAAGTCATCAAAACAGAGGTTATCAAACTTCTTGATGCGGGTATGATTTACCCTATTTCGGATTCACCGTGGGTTAGTCCAATCCATTGTGTGCCCAAGAAGGGCGGAATAACCGTTGTTCCCAATGAACACAACGAGTTGATTCCCACTCGTCTCTTTACTGGGTGGAGAGTTTGTATAGACTACCGCAAACTCAATGATGCCACGAGAAAGGATCATTTCCCTCTACCTTTCATGGACCAAATGCTTGAACGATTAGCCGGTAATATTACTGCTTTCTTGATGGTTTCTCGGGTTATTTCCAAATACCCATCGATCCCCAAGATCAAGAGAAAACTACATTCACTTGTCCCTATGGCACTTTCGCTTACAAAAGAATGCCTTTTGGCTTATGTAATGCGCCCGGGACTTTCCAAAGGTGCATGTTAGCTATCTTCCATGACATGGTTGAACAAACCATGGAAGTCTTCATGGATGATTTCTCGGTCTTCGGGGATTCCTTCTCTTCTTGCCTTGCCAATTTGGAACGTATGCTAAAGCGGTGCGAAGACACTCGCCTAGTTCTAAATTGGGAAAAATGCCATTTTATGGTAAAAGAAGGCGTCGTGCTTGGACATAAGATCTCGAAAGCCGGTCTTGAAGTTGACCGTGCTAAAGTCGATGTTATCGCAAAGTTGCCTCCACCTTCAACCGTGAAGGGTGTGAGAAGCTTCCTGGGTCATGCGGGCTTCTACCGTCGATTCATCAAAGATTTTTCGCACATCGCTCGCCCGATGACCCACCTCTTGGAAAAAGATACTCCTTTTATCTTTTCCAAAGAGTGCCTTGAAGCCTTCAACTCGCTTAAAGATAAGCTAACTAAGGCACCCGTCTTGGTTACCCCTAATTGGGAGCTGCCCTTTGAGTTGATGTGCGATGCTAGCGATTTTGCTATTGGAGCGGTTCTTGGACAAAGAGTGAACAAACACTTCCAACCAATCCATTACGCTAGCAAGACAATGACTGGGGCACAATTGCATTATACGACAACCGAGAAAGAGCTTTTAGCTGTTGTCTTTGCTTTTGAAAAATTCCGCCCCTATCTTGTCCTTTCTACCACCATTGTGTACACCGATCATTCCGCGCTGAAGTACTTGTTGACAAAGCAAGATTCCAAACCAAGACTTCTTCGCTGGGTTTTGCTGCTCCAGGAATTTAAAATCGAAATTCGCGATAAAAAAGGAGCTGAAAACTTAGCCGCGGATCATCTCAGCAGACTTGAGGATCCATACCAAGGGGATCATCCGACCAAAGAAATCAATGATTCTTTTCCCTTGGAGACCTTAATGTCTGTAAACTCGAAGCCGAATGAAACCCCGTGGTTTGCGGACTTTGCAAACTACTTGGCGGGTGGAATTCTCAAGGAAGGGTTGACGTCCCAGCAAAAGAAGAAGTTCTTTACCGACATCAAGACTTACTTTTGGGACGACCCTTACCTATTCAAACAATGTGCTGACCTGATTATTTGCCGATGTGTTGATGGACCGGCAGCGTCTGAAATCCTTAATGCTTGCCACAAAGGACCCACCGGTGGTCACTTTGGTCCCAACTACATCGCTAAAAAAGTGTTTGATTCCGGATTTTATTGGCCCTCCATATACCGTGACGCTCACGATATGGTCAAACGATGTGATGTTTGCCAAAAGCAAGGCAAAATCACACATAAAGACGAGATGCCTCAGAATTTCATTCAAGAGTGTGAAATTTTTGATGTTTGGGGTATCGACTTTATGGGGCCATTCCCTTCGTCTAAAGGAAACAAATACATCCTTGTAGCCGTTGACTACGTTTCGAAGTGGGTTGAAGCCAAAGCTTTGCCTACTAATGACGCAAGGGTGGTTTGTAACTTTTTGAAGGCTCTATTCGCTAGATTCGGTGTGCCTCGCGCCATTATTAGTGATCGTGGGACTCATTTCTGCAATGACCAATTTGCTCGAGTCATGGCTAAGTACGGTGTAAATCATCGTCTTTCCACAACCTACCACCCACAAACTAATGGCCAGGCTGAAATATCCAACCGAGGGCTGAAGCGAATTCTTGAAAGGACCATGGGAGAGCATCGTGCCTCATGGGCTGATAAACTTGATGATGCTTTGTGGGCTTTCCGTACTGCTTACAAGACCCCGATCGGCTGTACGCCTTATCGTCTTGTGTACGGGAAAGCGTGCCACCTCCCCATTGAGTTGGAGCACAAGGCTTATTGGGCCTTGAAGTGGGCTAATTTTGATATAAACAAAGCCGGTGACCTACGCAAGATCCAACTCAATGAGCTCAATGAACTCCGTAATGAGGCTTATGAAAATTCTTTGATCTATAAGGAAAGAACTAAGCTCATTCACGACTCCAAGATCAAAAACCGAGAGTTCCATGTTGGAGACAAAGTCTTACTTTTTAACTCTCGGTTGAAAATCTTCTCGGGAAAGCTCAAATCTCGTTGGTCCGGCCCATTCACCATTGCCCAAATTTTTCCATATGGTACTCTCGAGCTCGCTCAACCTGATGGACCAAATTTTAAGGTGAATGGCCAACGAGTGAAGTTGTACTTTGGTGAGGACACCTCTCAGGAGGTGATTCCATCCCTCACCACGTTCCCCATGAACTAATTTTGGGTCGAGTCAGGCTCGTGACTCGGTTATCAAAAACAAGCGCTCCTCGGGAGGCAGCCCGAGTATCTATCCTTTTATGTTTTAATCCCCTAAGTGTAGGGGGGACTTCTATACGTGTTTGTCTTTGTGTGGTGTGATTACAGGGATAAGTGCACTCTTGGAATTTTTGAAGAACCGTGCTCCCGTGTTATCCGAAATCCGGTTCTATCTCTCAACTATCGTGATTCAATTTTCTGCATTCTCACATTTGAAATTGATCACGTTAGTCGTCTCTTCCTTAACTTGAGTTAACCAACGTGCACAATGTCATAAGTGTAGGGGAAATTTTTCCCACATGCTTAAACATTGAGGACAATGTTTATCTTAAGTGTAGGGGGGACTTCTATCGAAGTTTTAAGTGGACTTTTCCATGAAAATGCCTTCATTTAACCGGAAAATCATATTTTTCAACATTTTTCAAATTTTTTATTAACTTTGGCCATTTAGTTGTAATTTTTAAATTTTTATCGTTGCTTTCATATGTATATATCCCGCAATAAAGTCAAAAATATTAATAAAGTGGTGTAGCTAGTTTAGAAGTCTTTGACATATTAGGCCCGTTGCGTTTATTTTGACTCAACCCGAATAGACTTATCCAAGTTTATTCTAGCTAGTATCCTTAACCATGTAGACCTTAATTGGTTTATTAGGCTAAGTATCCACGAATCTCATTACTTGAGATTTTAAATTGTGGAGGACGAGAAATGATAGAGTCAATTATAAGTCGGTATTATTGCGCAAGCTCACTTGGTGTAATTATTTGCCTATTCTCCCATCACTTGCTAATAATTTATCTGCAATAAGTAAGGTCGTACGATTTGAAAAGTTACTTAGCTTCTAGCCCAAGATCGTTTAAAAGTTGCTCGGTAATGATAAGAGTTCATAGCCAAGGCATAACTTATGAAGCGGGGCGCGAAGATTGGCGAGTCCGAAAAGGCCCTAACAAGGCATGAGGATTCAATTTTATTGCTGAAGATCCAAAGTGATGTGAAAAGCATTATTCCTAAAATCAATATGAAGGATCAAGACTCACGACGAAAAGCAATCAACTCCCATAAAGATCATGGATAAGTCTATCCGAAAAGACCCTAACAAGGTATGAGGATAAATAGATCCAAGTCCGAAAAGGAGGCGGATCGTTGTATCTCAAAATCCCAATTAGAGATTGAAGAAATAATCATGAAGTCGTGGTCAACAAAGTTGGAGTACCCCTCAAAAGTCTCCAAGTGAAGAAACTCTATTATGATGAGAAGACCATTATCTCAAGAACGTCTCTCGAAGATATGAAGTATGAAGTACATGCCAAATATCGGCCCGAGAAAGGTCTCAAATCGTGAACCAAGTTATGCCAAGATATGAACTTTTTGATATCCCGAGAAGCAGTTTTAAGAGATTTTGTCCTTTAGCTAACTATTGATTAAATCGTCCTACTTTGCTTTCAGCCCTAATAAACTATCGAAATAAGTCCAAAAATGCATCTTCATGGTCATTCTAAGACAAAAATAAAATATAAGATATACACCTAGGAATAAGGGAGTTTAAGCATTTAATTAAGCCATGTGTGTAAGTGTTTGAATTGCTAACTTATAATAACAATGATCTCGTTTTTAAGCTTAGTTTGGGGAACGTGAAACTTGAGGGTGATAAATCTTCGCAGCACCAAAGCCCTAATGTAAGTCATCGATTTCTTTGCAAGTTATTTCCATATAGCTATTTTCAAGTGAAAATGGTTTTCTATCCTTTTGTTTCCTTCAAAGTCTTAATTCCCTTTAGTACTTTAATTTTTGTTTAGTAGTATTTTAAATAAGGCCAAGGTTGATTAATTATGAGAAAAGTGTAAACTTGCTTTATCACTAAGCATTGCATGAGGGCATGGCAATGGTTAAGTGTAGGGGATTTGATAGGTGTGTAAACACCCATCCTTTTACCACTTAATTCGGGCTAAAACGAGACCAAAACACGTATTTAATATCATTTGTTTGGAATTATGCGTGGTTTTTGTGTTTATTGTATTTTCAGAGCCAACCGGATGAATACTGAAGGAAACATGGGATTGCACGGGTTTTACTGAAGAAAAAAAAGACTCAAGATAAAGTCTATTGTCCAAGAGATGCAAAAGATTTGAAGTCACTGGGCCTATTCGAAGATTTATCGAAGAAAAGGACCAAAGATGGAAGATTTATATAAGTCGAAGAAACTCAAGTCTATTAAACGAAGAAATTAAAAGACGAGTTGAATTTAATCGACGGCAAATCCCGAATCAGAATCGAAAACGAAAACTTTTCTGAAAAGACGAAAAGACAAGAAGAACGGGAGAAAGCCCACTCACCAACCAAAGGACAAGGCTATAAATAGCCCTCCCCTCACACATTTTAGAGGAGTTTTTTTAGTTTTTTTAGTTTTTCTTCTTCTCCCCCATTTTTTTCTCTGTTCCGTTTCATCACCATCACCATTAGGGTGATTGGTGATTTTCATCTTTAATTTTCTCATCTTGTAATTTTAATCTTTGATTTATCTTGTCAAAACATCAATCATTCAATACAAAGTTCTTATTTAATCTTTCCATTTTATCTTGTTCATCATCATCTTTACCTTCAAGTTTTTAAGTTTTTATTTTCTTGATTTGATCTTCAAAAGTTGTTGGGATTTGTGTTTTTATTGATGGGATTAGTAGTTTATGATTAGTAAATGCTTTGTGATTGATTTATTTTAGTTTTTGGTGAAAAACTTGGTGAATTTTGGATTAAAAATAGTAACCGTGTTTCCTTGTTCTTCGCTTAAGTTACTGTATCTGGTTTCCAGAAGTTCCGAATGAGTGAACAGTAAGTTCCGAATGAGTCTTGTTTTCATAAGTTCCGAGTCAGTTAAAAGTTCCGAATGAATTTAGTATTAAAAAGTTCCGAACCAAGCAATACTTCCGAACCAAACAAAAGTTCCGGATGAAGCATTAAGTTCCGAATCAGTTACAAAAGTTCCGAACGAAGCATAAAGTTCCGAACCGATTTTTATCTTCCGAACCAAAGACTTCCGAACCAGTAAGTTCCGAATCAAAGGGCTTCATTCGGAAGTCCAAAACTTCCGAATCAGTAAGTTCCGGATGAGTGTAAAAGTTCCGAATCAGAAACTTCCGAATGAAGGATAAGTTCCGGATGAATCCAAAAGTTCCGGACCAAGCACAAGTTCCGAATGAAGAATGAACAGTAACTTCCAAATCAGTTATCTTTGGGTATTTTAAAGTTTTACTGTTTCTTAACTATTTCTTTACTGTTTCCTTGATTTAATTTTAATTTTCTTTTAAGCTTAATTCTAATTTAAATTCAAGTTTAAATTCTAGTTTTTATTACTTATAATTAAAGTAATTGTCTTTGATTTAAATTTTCATTTCCACTTTTTTAGACTAGAAAACCAAACCCTTTTATTTAGTAACCAAGAACAATCATTCCACTTAAGACTGAGATCAATTCGAGAGGATTCGAGAGTAAAATTGAACCCATACAAAATGCAAATATCATGGTCGCTCGGATCTAAATGCAGTAGGTTGTCTGACAAACTGATTTGTAGGTGGTTTCCCCAAGATTGATGGTTTTTCAAGCTTAGTATCCACACTAGATCCTCTAGTTTTCCTTAACTCGTTTTTCAATGCAGCTATAGCAAAAACCTTTTCCTGTACTTGGGCCTTCAAAGTCTCATTCTCTTTGAGTAAGTTATCTTGGGATGCCAACTTAGATTCAAGCAGTTGAATTTGTTTCAAGAGATTATCCTTTTCAGCTTTAGAATCTAACACTTTTTGATCCAATTTTCTTTCAAGAACAACATTTGATTTTTCAAGTTTTTCAAAATATGTTTCAAATTTGTTCGTTTTCTTTGAAAATTCAATTTTGGCATCCTCAAGATCTTTTGATTGCCGAGCTACGATCGTTTCGAGCTCTTTAATCTTGGAATCAGAATCAGTTAACGAGGCAGTTATAAAGCATTTATCATGATGTTTAGCATTTTGAACACTTTCTCCCCCATTATGACTTACATCGGATGAATCAGAAGTGGTATTGCTATCACTCTTTTCCATCCCATGTTTGGCATGATTAGGTTCAGAATGCTCAATATGCGGCATATCATTAGCATAGACATCATAAACAACATTACATTGTACCATGTTTGCAGGCTCTGCGCCATAAATGGGTAAGGTGTCATCAAGAGAAATCTCGTGAACATTCCCTGACGTGCCACTGGCATCATGTTGTCCTCCTGATTCGGTGCTCTTGCCATCGTTAGGCTCCAAGTTGTCAACCGTATGACCATTCTCTTCTTGCATCTGTGTCATTGATTCTTGCACTCCATTATCATATGCTTGCTGAAGTTGTGATCTTTGATAAATCGAAGACGAGACCGATGTCATGAGTTTCAAAATTGTATCACGGAAAGCTCTAAACTCGGTATGTGTATCTCGAAGAAATGATTGGCAAATCACTGAACTTTCAGGCATGATGATATTGAATTGGAGAAAAGGCGTGAGTTGTGTCACAAGAGCCTTATATGCAAGTGCCGATGCAGAGTGATTAAAGTTGTTATGGTTGAGTTGCTCGGCGAGTTTGGTCAAAGTGGTGAAAATTGAGTCGATGAATATATGACGATCTTGTCCAAAGATTGTCACAAATTCGCTCCCTCCTTGAATCCCCGAAAGAGTGACAAGATGATATTGAAGCAATTGAAATGAATTTATACCACTTTCTCTAGCTTTGTCTTGCATTCGATGCAAGTCTCCCTCTTTAAGTGTCGAATTGAACGAATCCATTGAAAATCGAGAAAAGATAAAGAAAAATGATGTGGATGTTGTTGTTGTCGGGTTTTTACAATTCGACTCGGCTCAAAAAATTTTGTCGGCTCAAACGATTATGAATTAAACCTGATCAAAAATCCGTAGTCGCTAAAAATAAATCCCGTCACGTTGACTCGTCACTTTTGTCTTCAAAATCCGGCCACAAAAACTTTTTAACCCGTAAAATAGTTTACCAATTTGATTCTATCAAAAAACCCGCCTCAATACGATGTACCAAAACTTAATAAAAAAAAAATTATTGAACGAAAATTTAAAAGTGACAAAAAGACAAAATAAAAATTTGGACTTAACTTAAATAGACTTAAAAAGAAATGTAACCAAAATTTTAAAATTTAACTAAACTTGAACGATGCGTTTATTTTTTAAAAACAGAAATAAATTTCGTTTATGATAAAGATTCCCAAAAAAATAACGTGTCCCAAAAAAATCAAAGTTACCAAAAAAAAACGTGCAAACTTTGAATTCTCCGTCAAAAAGAAACACGTGGCCCAATAAAAGAAATCCACCGCCCCACTTGCCTTTTCCTTGTTATATCCGCCCAGTCAATATCTTTACCTAAATCCTCTCTCTTCCTCACACAGATAACCAAAAAAAAAACTGCGTCTCTCTATCTCTCTCAATCTCACAAATTTACTCCGCCTCTGTTTACACTCTCTCTCTCCCAATCAAACACTCACAAAGACAACCAAACTCAACCTAATCTAACAAACACAAATCACAACTATTCCTTGAATCGAATCAAAGACACAACATATCAAAGCATCTGATTCATCATCAGCAAGTTTTTTGGCTTCAAGATCAAAAAAATTGGTCTCGGGTAGGTTTAATTTTATGTTTTCTGTTAAGTCCCTCTCTCTTCTGTAGTGTCTTTCTAGTCGAGTGTTGATTTCGAGTGGGTTTGTTTGGTGTCGAAGGTCAGTGTTCGAGAGGTGTGAGAGAGGGAGTCAAATGAGAGGTGTGAGGGTCTGGGTTTTGTTTGTCGAGTCTTGATGTGATGCGAGAAGTGTTCGAGTGTAAAATTGTTTTTTATGTAGTTGTTGATGTCAGTTTGTTGAGTTTGAGAGGGATTTGAGAGATTTGTGTTTGATAAAGAAGAGGGGTTTGAGTGAGGGTAAAGATCTGTCTGTGGTGTTGGGGAATCGAGTCAGTTTTGGTGGTTTAAAAATGAGTCGACAAAGGTTTTAAGGTTTGAGTCTGTTTCGGGAGTTTGTTGTGTTAAAGTGTCGAGGGATTGTGAGGGGATGTCTGTGTCTGTGTCAGTCGATAGGGAGAGGGTGAGTCTGAGAGTCCTGTTGGTTTGTGATAAAAAATGGTTTTGAGGGTGTTTGTTTTTGACAGTCTAATGTGAGGTCTGTTTGAGAGTGTGTGAAAAATGAGTCGAGTCGTGTTGTTAGAAAAGTCTATTCGGAAAAGGTCCTATTCGGAAAAAGTCTTATTCGAAAAAAAAGTCTATTCGGAAAAAATGGCCTATTCGGAAAGTTGTGTCTATGCGGAAAGTTGTGTCTATGCGGAAAGTTGTGTCTATGCGGAAAGTTGTGTCTATGCGGAAAGTTGTGTCTATGCGGAAAGTTGTGTCTATGCGGAAAAACTGTCTATTCGGAAAAAATAGGGAAATCTGATATGTTTGGACAGTTTGGACAGATTGAACAGATTTGGACCGATGGACTGATATGAAAAAGAAGGAAGAAAAAAACTGATTAAAAAAATTTACTGATTAAAAAAAATGATTAAAAAATGACTGATAAAAAAAATGATTAGACAAGGTTCTGATGATATAAAAAAGTGATTATTTAAACAGAAAAACACTGATTGGACTGATTGAGGATTTTGACTGATATGAAAAAGAAGAAGAAAATTTGGACGGATTTGGACTGATTAAAAAACAGATAATAAAAAACTGATTATAAAAAACATACGAAAAAATAAAACTGATAATAAAAAATAAAAATTGATAAAATTTATAAAAATTGATAAAAAGTTGATCGAATGATGAAAAGATTGATAAAAAATTAGAAAAGAAATAATTTTTACCACCAAATCAAAAGATAAAAAATATGCAAATCCTAAGATTCAACCATGGCTCTTGATACCAATTGTAGGTCTACGAATTCTAAGGATTTGGTAAATGATGGATGATCTATTGATTAGATGGAGGAAATGGGGAAGAAGGAGATGGAGTGTAGAGAGAGAAAGGAGAGAAAAGAAAAGTAGAGAGAGAAAGGGATTAGATTAATGAAATGTTGTAAATGAGAAGAACCACCCCTCCTAACATGCTAGGAGGGGTATATATAGCCCACCCTACATGTGGGCTATATGGACTATATTTAGTACAAACTGGATCACGAGCCTAATACAATAAGATATCGTTGGAGCGACCGATCCTTCATAAATACGTAAAAACGTATTTCCAACATCTACTCTAGAGTTAAAATCCTCCTCCTCATCAAACCCCAACATCAAGATTCCCATGCTAGACCCAGACAATTTTGAGCTGTGGAAGTTTAACTTTGAACAGTATCTTCAAATCCATGACTACACCCTATGGGAAATTATTGAATATGGAAACACATTCAATAAGGCTGAAAAGATTGCAGTTGCTATTTTGACAAGATCAACTCAAGGCTCTACTGAAGAGGATCGAAAAGAAAAACCTGAAGATGGTAGAGCTGTCTCAGCTGAGGACATAGCAAAGAGAAGGACTGACATGAAAACCCTAAGCATTCTCTAACTCTCTTTGGGACAAGCCAATCAGCACAAATATATAAGCTATGAGTCTGCAAAAGATCTTTGGGCAGCCCTTAAAGTTGCTTATGGTGGTAATGCTGATACTGTACAAGAGAAAAAGAAGCAACTCTTGCATGAGTATGCTGTTTTTAAAGCTCAACCCAATGAAAAGCTAAGTGGAGTGAGAAGCAGACTTCTTGACATTACAAGCAAGCTGTCCTTTATGGGAACAATGCTTGGTGATGTTCATATCATCACCACTTTTCTTAAAAGTCTTGGTGATGCATGGGAGATTGAAGCAAGGTCTATAATTGCTAATAATACTCACAAAAGTTCTACTTTTGATGATGTTTACAATAAACTGAGGCTAGTAGAGAATGAAATTCTTTTGGATCAAGGAAGCAAGTCTACCAATGGAAATATGGCCTTCTTCTCACATAGTGAAGGTCAATTTGATCAAAAGGAGTCATACATGCATCCCATTACTGGATCACCTTGTGTCAACACTGGATCAAGCTTTGTCAATGCCTCACATTCAGACGCTGACACATACAATGTTGACTCTCCAAGAGTTAAGCCTGCTGGTATTGATCTAGATACTATTTGTGCATACATTGCTTCATTGCCCAATGGTTCAGAGATTACATATGAGGACCTTAAGCAAATTAGTGATGAGCATTTGGAGGAGATGGACATAAAGTGGAATATGGCTCTTGCAAGCATAAGGGCAAATAGATGGAATCGAAGATTTAAGAAGAATATGACTTTTAATGCTAAGGACACTTCTGGATTTGATAAATCCAAGGTTGAGTGTTATAATTGTCATCGAATGGGACACATTATGAGAGAATGCAGAGAAGATCTGATGCTGGAAAAACCTCAAGCCAAATTATCAAGGCTCAGGATTCCAAAGCTATGGTTGCTATGCAAGACATTGATGGTGTTGGCTGGGATTGGAGTTATTTGGCCAAGGATGAGGAAGAAAACAAAGCTTTGGTTGCAGAAAAGAAATAAGAAGAGCATGTTCACTATGCTCTCATGGCACACTCTTCATCTTCATCAGACAATGAGGTATATGATGATGCATTTTGTAGTAAGGGTTGTCGTCTGAACACTAAAAAACTTAACAAAGAAGTTTTAAAATTGACAACAGATGTGGTTAATGAAAGATGCAAGTTATCTAACTATCAACTTGCTCTTACTCAAACTGAAAAGACTGTAGCTGAGTATAAGAAAATGGAGTTTTACCTAAAAGATCAAATCAATATTTTAACTCATGATTTAAATGCTAGTGTTGAGGTTAGAAACATCATGGAGAGGGCCAATGTTGTTTTACAGGCTAAGTTAGATGAGGCTATCAAAAACAAAGATAATGTAGATCTTAAAATTCAGAGATTTGATAAAGCCTCACAAACCCTAGAAAAATGTGTCAGTGAACAAAGGGATTCTAGGGATATGACTGGGATTGGGATGAAAGAGTATGTTGGTGTTCCACCACCTGCTGGGAACTTCTATGGTGTCCTTAGAAAGGACTTTTCTTGGACTGGTATACCAGAACTCCAAGAAGAGGAATTTATTCCTCCACCAAGAGTTCTTACCCCAGTAGAGGAATACAAGCAGAATTTGACTAATTTGGACCAATGGAAGAAAGTCAATCCTACCTTGTTTGTTAAGGGTGGCATGCTTAGTGACAGCCTAAATGAGTGTACACCCATAAAAGTGACAAACCCAACCACTGGCAAGACTGTTGACCTTGGCTTAAACGTTGATAGAAAACCTAGTATTAAATATGCAGAAATGTATAGAAAACCTAGGTCACCAAAAAGCCAAATTAGTGATAATGGGACAGGTTTCTTTTCTTCTAGACCTAGAGCTATGTCTAGAAAAGCCTGTTATACTTGTGGAAGTTTTTCACATTTAGCCTATAAGTGTGTCAATGCTTCAAAGGTCAACACTGATAGAAAGTCAAACACCGTCAAACCCAAACCTTTTGTCCAGGAAAGTCCACAAGTTGTTAGACCATCCCCATTCTTTACTAAAGGGTCTAATACTTATGGACAAAGACCTTTTCAGAAGACCAATACATGGTCTAACAGACAATGGGTTCCTGTAGAAAACCCTAGGTTCAACGCTGATAAGGGTAATTTCAGCGTTGACAAGAACAAATTAAACGCTGACAGGAACGTTGCCAGACCAAATAATGGTAAATATTTGCAACCAAGGGAAAAGGGTCTAAAGCTTCTTCTAGCTTGACATGGAGACCTAAGCAGGACCAAAACCCTAATTCAGATGGGATTTCTATTACCTGTAACAGCTTTCATTATATTTCAAAGGTCATAACAAAACCAATTGGGGTTAACTGGGTGTTTAATTCAAAAAGGAATGAACAAGGGGTTGTCATAAGGACTAAGTCTGTTCTTGTTGAACAACCAAATGAATCCAAGTCTGCTCAGGCTTGGGTTCCCAAAGAAAACTAATTTGTTTTCTTTATGTGCAGGGCATTCAAAAGCAGGTTAATGATTATGGCTATTGGGATAGTGGATGCTCTAGGCACATGACGGGGAAAGAAGATTATCTGACAAATTTTATCCCCATTAAAGATGGTGACAAAGTGTACTTTGGAGGTGGATATGGAACTATTACTGGCAAAGGCACTCTTCTCACCAACAATTTGCGTTTTGAAAACGTGTTTCTGGTAAAAGAACTTGACTATAATCTGTTTAGTGTATCACAAGTGTGTGATAACAAAAATAAGGTTCTTTTCATTGATACTAAATGCTTGGTGTTGAGCAAAGATTTTAAAATACCAGATGAGAAATTCATTGATTATAGAACACCTAGGCATAAGGACATTTATAATGTGAATCTTAATGGGATTAGGATGAATAATAATTTGTCTTGTCTATATGCTAAGGCTTCAGTTGATGAGAGTAATCTTTGGCACAGAAGATTAGGGCACATTGATTTTAAGAATATGAATAGACTTGTGAGACATGGTTTAGTTAATGGTTTGCCTGAAAAGGCTTTCAACAATGACCACTCTTGTGTTGCATGCCTTAAAGGCAAATAGCACAAGGTCTCATTTAAGCCTAAACCAGTGCACTCTAGTTCTAAACCACTTCACTTGCTGCATATGGACTTGTTTGGTCCAACTAATATAGAAAGCTTAAACGGTAAATCCTACTGTTTTGTCATCACTGATGATTTTTCTAGATTACTTGGACTTTCTTTTTAGCTTTGAAAAGTGACACTGCTGATACCTTGATTAACTTTATTACCCAAATTGAAAAGAAGTCTGGTAATGAGGTTAAGATGCTTAGAAGTGACAATGGTGGTGAGTTTAGAAATAAGTTATTAGATGACTTTTGTACCAAGAAAGGGATTACTAGACAGTTTAGTGTAGCTAGAACCCCACAACAAAATGGGGTAGCTGAGAGAAAGAATAGAACCCTCATTGAAGTAGCTAGGACTATGTTGGTTGATGCTCACTTTCCCATTGCTTTTTGGGCTGAGGCTGTGAATACAACTTGTTATGTTCGGAATAGGGCATTAGTAAACAAGATTCATAACAAAACACCTTATGAGTTACTTTGGGGCAGGAAACCTAATATTTAGTTTTCTTAAACCTTTTGGATGTCATGTAGTTGTGTTGGACACTAGTGATGCCTTAGGTAAGTTTAGTGCTAAAGGTGATGAAGGCTACTTCATGGGTTATTCTGTGCAGAGTAGAGGATATAGAGTTTACCTTAAGAAAGAAAAACGTATACTTGAAAAGGTACATGTTAGGTTTTTAGAGAGTAAACCTAGTGATCCTGAAAGTGGTCCAAATTGGTTATTTGACTTGGAACCTCTATCTAGGACATTGAATTATATGCCTGTTACTAATCCAAACATTGTTAAGGTAACTTCAAATGTTGTGGAAGAACCAGTTGTTGATCTTTCAGGTAAACAACTTGATGAAGAGGTTGGATCACAATCAGACAAAACAACACCCATACTTGAGTATGTTACCATTCCCATATGGACAGATGCATTTGCTGTTGCTGATGCTGCTGGAAAAGGAAAAAGGTGGTCCCCAAGTATCACCAGTTGAAAACATGTATGATCCTTCAGGCGCTGACAAAGGAAATTCTGGCGCTGACAAGACAAATTCAAGCGTTGATGGCACAAACGTTGACAGCTTTGGTTCAGGTGTTGACAGATCTTTTGACCATCTTTTCTCTTCCAATAATTTTGAACAAGGTGAACCTTCAAACAGAAATGGAGAGGTTCGTTCAGATGATGATGGAAGAGAGTCTGAAGAGGATATTGGTAACATGGAAGATGATATTGAGGACAACACAATTATTGAGGGAGGAGTGCTTACTTCTACAATTAAAAATCATCCTCCTTTTCTAATTATTGGTGATGTGATGACTCATGTGCAAACTAGAAGGTCTCATCAGAATCATGGAGGATTTATTGCCACTATTCACAAGAAGGTTGATACCCCTCTTGTTCAAGCATGTTTGTTTGCCTGTTTTTTGTCACAACAAGAACCCAAGAAGATTTTTGATGCTCTCAAAGAACCAAGTTGGGTGGAAGCAATGTAGGATGAGCTTCACCAATTTTCTATTCAGGATGTTTGGGAGTTGGTTGATTGTCCCAGACATGTCAAACCTATTGGGACAAGATGGGTTCTTAGGAACAAAAAGGATGAGAGAGGCATTGTGGTCAGAAACAAGGCACGTTTAGTGGCTTAAGGATATACACAAGAGGAAGGGATAGACTATGAGGAGGTCTTTGCACCTGTTGCAAGGATTAAGGCTATAAGGATTTTTCTAGCCTATGCTTCCTGCATGGGATTTACTGCTATCAAATGGATGTGAAGAGTGCCTTTCTTTATGGCACAATTACAGAGGAGGTTTATGTAATCCAGCCTCCTGGTTTTGAAGATTCAGAACATCCAGACAAGGTGTATAGAGTGAAGAAAGCTATGTATGGACTTCATCAAGCCCCAAGAGCATGGTATGGCAGATTGTCCACCTATCTGGTGGAAAATAGATTTAAAAGGGGCACCATAGACCAGACCTTGTTTACAAAGAAGACTGGTAAGGATTTCTTACTTGTACAGGTCTATGTGGATGATATCATCTTTGGCACTTCTAGTCCAAAGATGAGTGAAGACTTTTCCAAACTCATGACAGACAAGTTCAAGATGAGTGCAAAGGGGGAGATGAACTTCTTTCTAGGGTTACAAGTACAGTAGAAAGAAGATGGTATCTTCATCTCTCAAGATAAATATGTAGCAGAAATCTTGAAGAAATTTGGCTTTTCTCCACATGAGAAACGGACTAGCACACCTATGGATATGGAACACCCTTGGGGAAAAGTGGGAGATGGAAAAGAGGTGGATGTCAGGCATTATAGGTAAATGATTGGTTCATTGATGTATCTCACAGCTTCAAGACCTGACATTATGTTTGCTATGTGTGCATGTGCACGCCATCAAGTGACTCCCAAAGAATGTCATCTTCATGTTTTCAAGAGGATTTTTAGGTACCTTAGGTGTTATCCAGACCTGGGATTATGGTATCCAAAAAATTCCCCATTGGAGCTTATTTCATATTCAGACAGTGATTATGATGGTGACAAATTTGATAAAAAATCCACAACTGGTGGATGCCAATTTCTTGGGAGTAGATTGATATCTTGGCAATGCAAGAAACAAACAGTGGTGGCCAATTCTAGAACTGAAGTAGAGTATGTTGCTGCAGATGCTTTTTGTGGACAAGTCTTATGGATTTAGAACCAGCTGTTGGATTATGGGTATAATTTCATGCATACCAAGATTTTTGTAGACAATAACAGTACTTTATGCATTATTAAAAATCCTGTACATCACTCTAAAACAAAACATATAGAAATTAGACATCATTTTATAAGAGATTGTTTTGAAAAAGGTTTAATACAACCAGATAGGGTTGACACAGAAGAAAATGTGTCTAATTTATTAACTAAACCATTTGATACTAGAAAATTTCAATACTTGGTAACAAGTATTGGAATGATCAATCTCACTTAATATGTTTTTTGGGATCTTATTGTAAAAGTATGTACAGGATTGCATTTGTTATTGGTCTTTATACAAAATTAGATTTTCTACTTTATTTGTCAAACGCTGACAAAGGTTATTTTAACGCTGATAAGTGTTAACGTGACGTTGTCAGCAACATGTTCGTTTGTTGGTTTTTGATCTAATTATGCAGGCGTTGTTAGCATTGTACCATTGGATACAGAGTGCTTATGGATTCTTGGAGCATTATTGGAGCATGTTTTAATTTATGGATGATGGTTGGAATATTTATATTCCTATCTTGACATAAATTTTTATTACATGCATATTATTTGGCAACTTATGTATCATAGTTTAAGGGGAGGTTTAGGAACCTTTTAGGACTTTTTGGGTATTCTTATAATACTCTTATCACAATTCTAGATTGTGTCCACTGGTGAGTATGAATTAGTTTACTAATTCATAAGGCACTGTAGCATGCAAAGTTGATATACTATGCACGCTGCCAAGTCTTTTTGGCCTAGAATTGGGAGTGGTCTGTTGGGAGACTTGGGTATCATTTATATTGGGCTTACCTGGGAAGTTACAAAGGATTTTATGAGATAACTTCACTGTTAAGAACTTTGGTTAGCAAGGGACACTAGAGGACTGTTATGTCTATCTTGCATAAGCAAGTGTGCATGATTGGACAGTGCTTTCCACCCTATAGTAATTTTCAGTTTATAGGTTATCTTCACTAGGATAAATCACTTTGTTAAGGTCCTTTTTCATTTTTACTATTTTTATTTTTGGACGTTGACAGATTTATTTCCAAACGTTGTTGAACAATTTAGACGTGGACATGGCTTTTTCCAACGTTGACAAGAATATAGCCGTTGGGCGTTGATGGGTTATTTTTGACCGTTGACACTCATTGGGTCCTACCCAGTTGTTATTTTTGACGAAAATTGGGGCCGTAATTTTAGGAGTTGGTAACTTTTAATTAATGAACAAGATAAGTTATTTTCTTTTCAATATTTTCATCATTATATTTTGAAAATAACTGCCTCATTTTTGACCAATCACATGTGCCTACCTCTCCTATAAATTTGGCTTCTTATTTTGTAAAAGAGTACTTGCTTATTCTTGTCTAATAACTTTTTCTCTCTATAATTCATCTTTCATAACCTTTCACACAGCTTTCTACATCAATGGCGCCTAAGTTTAAATCGAGTGACTTGGTATTGGGATTCAGAAGTCAGCATAACATGGTTGCCTATTTGGAGGCTGATGATGCTTTGTTTCCTCAATTCCTTCAGATGGTGGCGTATTTGAATGCATCTCCACTAAGGTATGTACTTTCTCATACTCCTCTTATCCCTGTCACTCATATTAAACAGTTTTGGAACACTGTTAGTTCTTCAACGCTTAATAATGTGACTACATTAACTGCAATTGTCCATGGGCGTCCATGGGTGGTTACTAAAGCCTTGGTTTGCCAGGCTTTGCATCTTAATGATGTAGATGGTATAACCACTCTACCCATTGGTGAGATAGAACAGGGACTTCAAGCTTTGGGGTATCCTTTCCCTGAAGAGGGTACTTTAAACAAATATAATAAACAGGAATTTCCCCCAGCTTGGAAGTACTTAATACATGTCATCCTTCAATGTTTAAGTCCCAAATGTACTACACATAATGAGATTAATAGGTCTATTGGTAGTGCCATTGTGTGTATTGCAAATGGGCAAAAGTATAATTTTTCTAAACTGATTTTTGATGACATGTGTAAAAACAAGGGTAGCAAGATGACTCTGACTTAGCCAAGATTTTTACAAATGATTTTTGATGAACAAAGGTACTGCACCAGGGATCATGATGATTTTTATGCGATCCCTGTGCAAAAGAAAGCTATTTTTAGTAAGATGAATTCACCCCCTCATAGAGACATACCCCTTACCCAAGCCATGCTTGCTGTTATTGCAGCAGCGCAACCTCAACCTGACCCACAACCACAACTTGACCCATTACCTGAACCATCACCTTCACCTCAACATATGGAACTTGACCAAGATCCCTTCAACGCTGACACATTAAATGTTGGCGTTGATACTTCAAATCCAAACGTTGACACTTTTCTACAACAGACCCAAACACCCCTTAACCTTCAAACTACTACCCAATCCACATCATTTTCTTCACCCCCAGACTATAGGATGGAAAAACGCCAAAGGACCATTGGAGTGTTCTCCTCTGGTGGTCCTAGCCATGTTGCAGAGAGAACCACCACCACAAGTGTGGTTGGTGATATGGGTGAGGCTAGGACTATTGGTACTCACTTAGATGTAGGCCAAGCTAGTCCTAACATCCTTAAGACCTCATCCATGCCCCATGACTTTATTTTGGGAGGTCAAATTCCCATTCTAGAGGAACTTGACCGAGATCCCTTCAACGCTGACACATTAAATGTTGGCGTTGATACTTCAAATCCAAACGTTGACACTTTTCTACAACAGACCCAAACACCCCTTAACCTTCAAACTACTACCCAATCCACATCATCTTCTTCACCCCCAGACTATAGGATGGAAAAACGCCAAAGGACCATTGGAGTGTTCTCCTCTGGTGGTCCTAGCCATGTTGCAGAGAGAACCACCACCACAAGTGTGGTTGGTGATATGGGTGAGGCTAGGACTATTGGTACTCGCTTAGATGTAGGCCAAGCTAGTCCTAACATCCTTAAGACCTCATCCATGCCCCATGACTCTATTTTGGGAGGTCAAATTCCCATTCTAGAGGAGGGCAGATTAGAACCATATACAATGTTGGAATTGACGGCTGTCTGCATTAGCTTGCAAAAGCAAAATGCAGACCTGGTACATACTGTCACTACACAAGGCCTTGAACTCAAGCAATTGAGGGAGAGGATTGTTCTTTTAGAAGGTGCTAACAATAGGCGTGGTATGGAGGATTCTTCCAAAGGGGAGGATGAGCAGATAAATGTGAGTGACAAAGGCTCACATGATGGAGAATCTTTGGGTGTGGCTGAAGCTCTTACAGATTTGAAGAAGCAACCAGGTTTTGATGTCTCTTTGGTTACTCCTTCAAATTTGAATTTTTCCTTTACAGAAATGATGGAGCAGTTCACAAGAAGAGCTGACAAGAGTAAGGTGAGCGTTGACAAGAAGATTTTTGACGCTGACAAGTCAAGCGCTGACAAGAGTAAGTTGGGCGTTGACATACAGGTTTTGGACGTTGATAGACCTGCAGATATGGTTGATGTATTCCAGTCATCAGCTATCATCAAGGAAGTGTCTTCACAGGTACCATCATCATCTTTACCCATCATTGATACATTAGATAAGGGTAAAGGAATTATGGTAGAAACAGAGGTTCCAAAGGATGCAGCACAAGTAAAATTTGATTCAATGTTGGCTGTACAACTTATGGAACAAGAAAAGAAGAAGGTTGTTGAGTCACCATTTGTGGTTAGTTCTAAGGAACAAGAAGGAAGTAATGATGAGAGCACAGATTCAAGTGTTATGATTATTGAAGAACCAGAAAGACTTGAATATGGTGATGTGTTGGCAAGAGAGAAACTTGCAGAGTTAAAACTGAAGGTGGATTATGAGATGCCAGAAGTTGCCCAGATGTACTTTGCTTGGGAAAATAAGGTCATGGAGAATCCAGATATGTCTTTATCAGATCAGATTTGGGGATTGGAGATTCTTCTTAGGATTCAAAAGGATTGCCAGGTAATCCTAAAATATAAGGCCAGAAAAGTCTTCTCACAATCTAAGAGGGAAAGAAGGGAGCTTTGTTATATGTTTCTTAGATGTCATCAAGGAGGTTGGACTTTTTAGAAGTTACAAGAAGTGTCCTTTGATGAATTGGAATATAAGGCTTATCCTATTTGGGCAAGAGTGTAAGAGATGAACACTATCAGACTTCTTTCAAATGAAAGGAAAGAAGAACTTACAGAGGAGATGGAGATTCAAAAGGCTATGATTGTACCAAGAACATTAAAGAAGGGAGTTCCACTTGAGTTTCTTTCAAATTTGAATAGAGTGAATCCCAGTGAAGCTGTTATTAGAAAGAGTATTAAACTCTCACCCATGGAAACTTCAGATATGGTAAAAGTATTACCTCATGATTCCAGAAACACTATCATTAGTTATGAAGAAGATGCAAGTGGGTTTTGGATGATTGGCCGATATGGGAAAGAGGTACATACTTTTACTACTCTTATGTCTTTGTTTGCAAGTATGGATATGGAAGACTTGGCAGACCTTTGGAGGTTACTTCAGGCCAAGTATGAGACTGAAGCACCTACTTCAGTCAATGGAATAAAGCTTTGGTCAACATTCAAGAGAATGTGTGCACCAGATGAAGAAGATCCTGTTTGGAAGGATCTTGAGGTTGATATCAGCGGACTTCAATGGCGTCTATATTCAGCAGCTGGTGTGTATCATTTGAGTTCTACAAAGTTTTCTGAATATCTTCTTGTGGATGCTGAGTATCCTATGTCCAAAGAAGTTTTGGAAAAGATGAAGACAACATAGTTGGAGATTGACTACTCAAGTGACGTGGCCAAAGATTTGATTAGATATGTTTATTTCCAATTTGATAAGATTTGTAAGAATCCTCCCAGTTCTTAGTTTTTAATCAGAAACTTGATTACTAGAGTAGATATCAAGTTTAGGGGAGGATTGTTGGGAATAAAATGTAGCCAGTACACTTGGACGCTGACAAGAGCAATCTGGACGTTGATAAGAAGAAATCAAGCGTTGACAGGACAAGCGTTGATAGGAAGAAGTCAAGCGTTGATAAGAAGAAGTCAAGCACTGATAGAAGACTTAGTCTACACGTATTATGTTTCTAGTATGTTTCTAGTAAAGATATGATCGACAATGTATTTCTTATGTTTATCTTTACCTAAAATAGCTGATACGTAGACTCTTGTACAAGGCTCCTTATTCTATAAAAGGAGGCCTTTAGGTTTTATTTTAATATATGTTTTACACTTACATTGTACGCAAGTTTGATTTATCAATCAAAGTGAAAGTTTGGTTTATACTGTTTGTGTGTTCTTGTTTGAGTATTAGTTCTGCATAATACTTAAATTGTTTTATACACAACAAAGTTTCTCTAAGTGTTTAACTTGATTTAATCTCGTTTACACAAGCTGAATCGATCTAAGTTTGGGATCAACACATAGAACTTGTTCCAAATCTTGCTACTGATCTTAGGGACTTCTTAGAGCTTAAATGGTGGTATAGGAACAGAATGCATAGGTGTTTAAGTAAGAAATGTAAGGATGATTCTAAAATTAAGCTAAAGGCTCCTATTTATACTATTTCTAACCCTTAGCCTCCAAGTTAAGCCATGAAACGTGTAAGGACCAGAGATTAGTGACTAAGAAAGTCTAGGAAAGATCTATGCAAGTTTATAGAGTCTAGGAACAAAATATATAAGCTTAAGGTCCTTATTATGCCACGAAATTTAAAGGATAAGAATGCCATGTTTCGTCTACAAGTAGGTGATGCACCTACACGGAAAATATCTAAAAATATCCCAAAATATCTAGCCTATGTTTTAATTTGCGGGGGAAAGATTTTAAATGCATTTTTGGAGGGAAAAACTTAGGCGGATACAAAACTGGGGCTTGTAACTTTATACTTTATGATTTTGATGATTAAGGGTTTAGGAATGTGATTAGTGATTGATTAGGGTATAATTAGGTCATATACATTGTAATTAAGAAGTTTGGGTCTTTGGTTTGAAGTTTAACAAAGGTTTAAGGTGAAATTGGGAAGAAAACCTAGGCGGGTTAGGGTTTCTAATGATTTATGGTTAAGTCTTAGTAAAAGTGATTATCCTTCAATTAGCTACTGATTTAAACTCATTTTATACTTCCTACATTGTCCTCAATGTTTTCATGAAGTCCGTACATTGGTTTTACTAAGTTATTCTAAGTAAACATGTCTAAAGGGTGAAAATATCCATTTTGACCTAATTTACAAGCCATGCTATGAAATCTTGTACCATTTTCATTAGGGTACTTGTACATTGTCATAAAAAGATCTTATAACCTTAATGAAGTCCTATAAGTGTTTTTAGACTTTTCCTAAAAGACTAGGTAGTGATTCCATGTAGATTTCTTAATATAAGGGTTTTTAGATCATTAAGCCTAATGACTTTCTATCTTGGGTAATTAGGGTTATATCTTAATGTATGCTTATTCTAAGTCTTATACAGTATGTTTATGACTTCTAGGCTTTCTACATTCTTAGTTTAAGGGTTTATATAGGTTAATCATATCTTAGAGATAATTAAGTGAGCTTAGGGTCCTATGCTTTGAAAACTTGTACTTTGTGCTTTATTAACTTGTACTTTATATTGAAGTAAATGTATAATCTTAATATGATGCATAATTGAGTATTATAGTTATTAGCAAAAGATTAGACTCTAATTCATGATAGAATTGTTTTTATATGCTAATCTTGGTTACTAGGTCTTAACTTGTAATTAGCCCTGGATTAGTGAATATTAGCATTTTGTGATCAATTAACTTTCCTTTATATGATAGATTATAATTATTATATTGTATTTGATACTTGTACATAGATATTATGTAGTTATATGGCTTGAAACATTGTTTACTAAGGGTTTCTAGGTGATGATCTAGATTATTATGTACTTTTACTTGTACTTAGCTTTGTATAGTTTGATTTTATCATTCTTGGGTATTATTATATCTTCAAACTATAGTTTACAACTTGTTTATAATTCATAATCACTTATTTATATGTACTTTCCATTCATATTTTACCATTTTTCAGTTCACAACTCATTTAAAGGGATTTTAGGGTTTCTAAGGGAATTTAGGGCATCATAGTTATATCTGAGATGTTCTTATTATTATGGTACTTATAAGATCACTTTTAGGGTTTAGACTTGATATATATAAGGTCTTTATATTATAAACACAAGTAGAATTGATAGTGTGAGTTGTGTGAGTTTGTGCACCTTGCTATGTAAGCTATTCACATAGGAAAGAAATTCACCATAAAAACAAAGTATTATTTATTTCACAAGAATAATGTACATAATACAGAGATAAAAATACTGTGTTATCATAAAAAGGTTTATGGTCAACAATGAAAGAATTCTTGTCATTGGTAAGGGTGTAGCCACTTTGATAGTTATAAGCTAAGTGATTAAAGCTCCCATATGTATAACAAGCCTTTTTACTAGACACAAATCTGGGTCTAGACTGGTTATATCCCATCCTATTCAAACTTCACTGGCTTCCTCTAGGTGATCTAGGGTTTCTATATATTTCTACACATCAAACACTAGTTTTTCTTTTTGTGGGGGAACCAAGGTCAACGGGCTTACCATCAATAGGGTTGGTAATTGTAGAAATGTAAATCTTGCTTATGTACAATTGGTATCTACATACTCGACGATGCAACTACTCAACCGACGACTACAGCTCTTTCGATAGAACACGGGTCAACAATTGAGGGGGAGCAATTGTCAAGCATTCAGAATCTTCGATGCCGAACGTGCCTAGATCACCAGTTGGTGTCAAGACAACAATACCAATCGTACATGTGGTGTCAAGAGATGACTTCAGACGTGACGAGGCGACCAACATATGCAGACAAGAACCATTTGATCTTATCATATGATGTTCCCATCTATCAGGTCCAACCTTGTCAATTCTTTTTAATATGGTGAATATGTGATCATGCTACAAATCGATATCATATCTCATACATTTGGTATCATGAAGATAAAACGAACTTGCATTTTTCTTCCCAAAACCTTTGTTAAAACTTCATTAAATCAATTGATATTAAAAACATCGATTGGGTTAATATTTTTAATATGGGGGGGAGAAAATGTGATTTAATATGGGATATTATCACAAATGGTTTGACTTAATGTGCTGGCTCATCCCGACATATGCGAAATGTTTTCGAATATCGTGCATATGTTAAGGGGGAGCAAAATGGATTTGCATATCAAAATGGATTTTCATGGTGACATATACTTACCCAAAAACTATTTATTTCGCGACGATGAAGATTGTGGTGACATAAGGATGGTAGGATAGGTTAAGTCCAATGATTCTTCTAGAACCGGAGGAATCTTCCCAAGGACATTCCATAGCTAGAAATAGTAGTCCTTAGGAAAGATGGAGAAAGATTGTGAACGTAGCTAAATGCCGACCAAGTACTTAAGTTAGCACTGGAACAATCACAACAAGGTGCTAGTTATGACGTATTGGTAAGCATTGAAGGGGTTGAAGAATGAAAAAGAATTGTAAAGATAAAGGGTGTAAAGAAAGAAGCCCTCCTTACAACTTTAGGCAGAAACCAGGTCAACACATATGCTATTGAGATCATTCTAATGATGCTCGATATTGAAGATAGACATCATGGACCTAGTGATGCAATGCACAACCCATCCCAGCTAACTCAGATATCTCTTAAAAGATATTTGTTTTAATCAAACGGAGACAACACGTTATCTATCGATTTATTCACTCCCAATAAATTGGTATTGAAATGGTGGCACTCCTCTCCAGCCTCCGATCACTAAAATCCAAAATGCACGATCGAGTCTAGAGCCATTTGAGATCATCAAATATCTCATTAGGACACACTTTCATATTTCCTTGCTTCTTCACACACTGTGAAAAGTAAGAAAGATATTAAGAGTCCTACGCAAAATCTTCATGATCTTGCCTGAACATCCGAGTAATACGAAAGTATTTACAATGAAGATGGAAATCCTTCTTGAGCGAATATCAAAAAGCTCATGGTAGGTGACTTGTGCGATTCTTTATGAATCAAACTTGTAATAACTGGAAAGCAACAGCTGTTTAATTCTTAACTGAATTTAAACACGTTCCAGGCCTCTACACAATATCTTAGTGATCTTGCCAGAACACTCAGAGTTATACCTTAGTGTTCACAGTGATGAGTGGAAATCCTTCTAGTGTTAATCTCAAACAGCACTTGGTAGGTAACTTGCAAGATTCTATACGAATCAAGCTCGTGACAACTAGAAAGCAACGATGGTGCGGTTCTTAATTGAATTTCATTTGTTCCAGGAACATGAATTGACGGCTTCAAATCATGCGGATATTATTATCCAAATGATTCACTCTTTATGTTCGCAGTCAGCTTTGGACGGTCGAATAAAGAGAACGGGTTTATGATAAGTGTGAAAACACTCATCAATAATGATCCAAATACCACTCAAAACGCAGTCAAATACCTTATATTAAACTATAAATTATCAGAATTACGCGTGTATTTGTATCTTGTGTGTTTCAGGTAAAGAAGATACATTTTGAAGCAAAGATGCGTTTTTAAAGGATTTATTGGAAGAAAAGACGAAGAAAGGGACGAAAGATGCTTTCAAGGACCATACTTGCCATTATTCACAAATTTCAAGGGCTCAAGTTGCAACTTTTACAAGATGGAGGACTAGACTTGTAACTTTCAGAAGATAAAGGATGAAATGGAAATTACTTCAAAGTCTTTATAACTATTTGACAAAGAAATGAAGATGAAGGACTAATAAGGCAAATTAATGGGAAAAGTTTTATTTAACTTGGTCATTGACCAAGACCGGTCAACACACAAACACAATACACGTCTTCGTCTTCTTCGAAGAGAGAGAAACGAACCCTCCAATAATTCTTCATCCACCTCTAAAACCTGTAAATCAATATCAAAGACGATCCACGAAGAATCTAGCGAAGACTTAAACTACAAAGATGATCAGCTTTTTCTCCTCTACATGATGATGGCACTTAATTAGATCAAGACTCGAAGATAAAGAAACGCCCAAAATGATGAAGAATGAAGAAGGTCATTATCCTCGTATTTTACACGTGTCCATTCCTGATTGGAAGGAATACGTCATCCCACCTCCTTTCAGCGGCTATAAATAGAAGAGAAGAGCCTCATTTCTCGATGGTTAGCTTAGGTGTAGCTTTCACACAGTAGTTAGATTCTTAGGAGTAGAGTAATTAGCTATCATTCAGTTAGTTTTGTACCTTCAAGATTCTGTTATAATGTTTAGCTAAGTCAGTTACAATCAGTTTTGATCTTGTTAAACGTGTAATTGATGTCACCATTAATGGAAGCTTCAGCTTTCTTTCATCTCTGCTCTTCTCTTAATTCAATTATGAAATTACTTCACTTTCTGTTAAAGTTGTTGATGATCAGTTAATCTCTTACTTCTAAACTGTCAACTTTAGTGTTCAAAAGTGCCTTTGTAATCTGTTACATTCCTGTTGTTAGTTATAACCGAATTCTTCCATTAATAAAGTTTCTTGTTTTTACATACATTCAATCTTTTCATTCTTTTCTTCTTAAAGCTTTTGCTACCATAAGTTCCTTATGAGTTTATGATTTGTTTGTATGATAGCTATTAGTGTTTTCCAAGTGTTTCGAGTTCACAGTTCTTTATACCTTTCATTAAAATCTGAATTACTGTGCTTAAGCCCTTATGAGTTTATGATATCTCTTTTGATCGATTCAGATATATTAGAAGAGTAAAATTAGTTCAACAAGTTTTAGTTCAGATGTTTGGTTGTGTCCTATGACGTTTATGCAGGTTCGAGTAATTCAGATAATAGTCTTCGTTAAATAGTCAGTTTTGCAAAAAGTGAACAAACTCGATCAAGTTTATGCAGGTTTCGAATTCGAAGTTTGGTTTGGTTTTGTTGTGTTCTGTTTTGATTTTGCAGGATAAAAGCTTTGCAGGTGTTTGGATTCGCCGGTGATTAGATAGTAGATTGTCAGATTAGGGGTGTTTGGTTTTAAGCCGGCTCAGCGCCGCGTTTCTTTTCCACAACGGACTGGCCTGGATGAACAGGTTAAGCACGTTGATCTTTTCTGCAAGTATTAGTGTAAACATGCTTGTAATAGGCTTTGTAGTTTAATCTTTCTTGCTACTTGATTTACTCTCCTGTTTAAAACTGTATCAATCAAGTTAAAGCTTAATTTCATTTCATTTTTCTGCAAATTTTTAGTCTAGCTGTTTGTCATAATGGTAGTATAATCTGTGTAGTTGTAGTATAGAATTTGCTTTTGCTGAATGTTTGATTTCTCTTGTTATTAAATGAATTTTGATGATTAGTCATTACTGTTTGTGATTCTTGGATTCGTTCCTCAGCATTCTGCATAGGATGTTTGGGATTGAAGTTGTACATAGGATGTTAACTTTCGGCCATTGTCACTGTATTGACTTTTGTTAGGATTACTTGATTGAGATCAGTGCATTACTTGTACCTTAGGATATGTTTTAGGTTCGTCAAAATTTAGGCTTGTTAGCTCAGCTTTTGCATTTGAGTTAGTTGATCTAGATAGATAGTTTTAGGCACTTATGAAAGAGTAAGTTTCTGTTTGGTTTACAAGTTTTCTAGTAGGATTGAGAGAATTATAGATCGATCAGTTGTCCAATTAGGTTTAGTCTATTGCTTAGAATTGCAGTCCAGTAGTTCAGTTGTATTCATTGTCCGTTAATTGGTTTTTCATGATATTTTACTCCAAATTCGTTCATTGTTAGGTAGCCTTCTGTTTTTGATCATTAGTGTGAGTAGTTTTCCATCTAGCAAATAATAATAACAAAATGATAGTTAGAGTTAGGTAAATGTACATGTTTAGTCCCTGCTTTGGTAATATCTCTTTACATTTTTAGTCCTTATCATTTAGTTTGTTAGTAATTTCGTTAGAATCAGTAGGTCTGTATGTCATTTAGTTAGATTTTCAGTTAAGTTCACTGATCAGTTAATCCTATTTTGTTAAGTTGATTACAAATTGAGTCCTTCCAGTTAGTTTTTTTAGAACTTCGTTAGGGAAGTGTTGGTTAGTCAGTTAGTAGGTTGTTGGGCCAATTATTGTTGGGCTACTTTAACTTTTGGGCCACATTTTATAATCAGTTAGTTTAATTTTTAAATAATTGAATTTATAATTGAAATAAATATTTTTTTTTATTATTTGAGTGTTTTAGAAATTTTATAAAATTTGTAGAAAATTTCGCTTTTATTAATTTTGCATTTTAAATTTGTAGTGTAAAATTGTATATTTTTTTCATTTTATATTTTGTGCATTTAAATTTCGTAATTGCAATATGTTTTAGATAGTATGTATACGTAGTATTGATATTATTTTACACTTTTTAGGAGCTTTATTTGTCAAAATTGTCAAAGTAGCTTAAACACCAAATACGCTATTTTACAACCAAAAACAATCAAGTCAAGCTTTAAATTGTTATATCAATTCGGATTGAGTCGAGAAAAACGAACTAAAAAGACAAATATTAAATGGCGCCGCTGCCGGTTCTTTTCGTGAAGATTAACGGTTTCGAGTGAGACGATTGGATTTTGGGATCCGTTCACTTTGTGAACGTTATTTTTTACGTATCATAAATCAAAAAGATAAAAAAAAATCAAAAAGATAAAAATAAAAAAAAATAAAAAAAAACAAAATCAATTCTTTTCCTAAAGAATTAAACCAAAAAAATAAAAAAATCCAAAAAGTAATCTTTTACCTAAAAGATTACAACAAAAATATATATTATATCGTTTTCATCGTTTTTACGTAGATATAGTATTTTTCTTAAAAAACAAATAAATACAAAAATATTTTCGATATATTATTATATGTAAATAAGTATACGTATATACGAACAACCAAGTTACCTATCTCCATAAGTATTGCCAAGGCAATACACCGTGTTAGGGGGCGTTCCGGTCCTTGACACGTGTATCGATCGAATTTAATTAAGCAAGAATAGATAAATACTTCCAATAGGCAATAATTCGAAGGATACAAACTACAAAGTGAATAGAAAGGCGATGTGCTATAAAATGCCATCTAAGGGTCAATAGGTACTTAAGTGCTTCGCGCCACCTAACCCCCCGTTCACTTGTGAGTATTCTAAGAAGGAAGGCTTCATTGGGGGTCTTGCACCCAAGTAGTAATTATATATATACTTTCTTGTGGATATTTCATATCGAACCTCGAAGAGGATAAGCCTTTTCTTCTTCAAAGTCGACCGAGGGCTACTCCCTCATTCCTCGTGTTTACTTACACGTGTACTCGCACACGTGTAAACATACCACCTTTGGTGTATTACTTTCTTCCCCGAGGAAGCTTTTAAACGTCATTATACTTGTATATACATTCGGCCACCTTGCTTAACATGGATACTCGTTCCATGTTGGAGATTTTGCAACAACGATCCGCCAACGCTAATTATTCGCCTTGTTCGACTTGTGGTGGTCCACACGATACTTATTTATGTGATCAAAATAATGGTTATTATGGGGAGGGATATGCTTATAATGGAACCGAGAACCCTAATTTTCGACCTAACATTCAAATGGACTATACTTGTAATGACTATATGGGATATTTCGGTTTTTCATCACAAAATCCACCATCATTTCATGATCAACACTTTGATGCGCCTTACCAAAACCAAGGATTTTCAAACAATGGAGGTTTTCAAAATAATGATAATTTTCAAGGCTATAATCAAGAAACCTTTCAAAACCAAGGATTTTCCAGTTATGGAGGTTTTCAAAATGATGATAATTTTCAAGGCTATAATCAAGAAACCTTTCATAATCAAGGATTTTCAAACAATGAAGGCTTTCAAAATGATGAAAATTTTCCATGCCATAATCAAGATACTTTTCAAAATCAAGGATTTTCACCTTATGAGGGTTTTCAAAATGAAGGAAATTTTCAAGGTTACAATCATGAGAACTTTCATAATCAAGACTCTTTTCAAACCTATAATTCACCTAATTATGGAAATCCACCTCCACCATATTCTTCGACTTATTCATGTGAGTTTTGTGGGAACGCACCCCATTATGGTTATGATTGTAGACCGAGGGATCCGCCATCCTATGACCCTAATTTTGTCAAGAAGTTTTATTCTTTACTTGAGAGAATGAACAAGTCGAACGATGACTTTTATAAGATGCTTGATAGTATGAAAGACATGAGCCTTGAGGAAATGAAAAACGCATGCCCGTTGTTCGAGGAACCAATTAAGTCTTTTGAGGAAGTGGAAATTATGACTTGGCAAATTTATGACAAGGAGATCGGTGCAATGTGTCGTGAATCGTTGAAAAAAAGTTCTTGTCGCCTCAAGGAAAATTTAGATAATTTCCTCTTTAAGATTGCTACAAAGGAAAAAGAAGAACAATTCATTGCTAATCGTGCTCGTTTGCTTAAACAATGCTTATTAGATGAAGATGATGAGGAACCTTCGATTTGTATGACACTTAATGATGACACACCTTCATCACCTTTACCTCACGTGGAACCCACCGACTCTTTAACCATGGGGGACGAGCCTCTTAGCACTAATACAAACACCGATTTGGATGAATTAACCTCTTCTAGTATTGAGAACCTTATCCCAATCCAAAGAGAGTTTGAGGGTATTTCCATTGAACCATGTGATGCGTTTTGCATTGATACCTCTTCTCCTCATGTTCACATTGAGATTTCACCACATGTTGACCTTCATGCTACTACTAGTGATTTTGGTGATTTTGATTTTGATGAATTGTTCAAAGAAAAGGATAAGGAGATTGAGGAAGAGTTTGTACAAGACTTTCCATGAATAGAGGATGATGATTGTGATTCTACTGAGGCATCTTATGATATATTATCCGAGGACTTTTCATGTCAAGATGACCTTCCTAATTTGGATGATGATGTTGATCATATAGAAGAAGTGGAAGATGTTCATATTCGTGAGGTTTTATCGAACTTTTATCATCTTATCTCCTCGATTGAAGCTTTGAATGAAAACCATAATGATGAGTCCATAGATGAAGAATCTTTCATTGATATTTCTTCACCGGTTTTTGATGTTGCACCTATTGATTTTTATGATGATATCATCCCTTTGAGTGATTCTCTCAATACACCTTCTTTTGAGCTTTCTATTCCCACCCTTCCACCCTTGAGGTTGGTTATTGATGAAGATCCTATACTCTTAGAGATTGATCCTTTTTCACCTATGGCACCTTTAGCACTCAAAACCTTTGATATGGATTCTCATATGGATATTGATGACACCATAGAGGCTTATCTTGTTGATATTGATATTGAGGTTGATGATAGTGATTCTACTTGGGAAGAGGAGATTCGTCTTCGTGAGAACTTGCTTTTTGGGAACATAGAGATTACACCTCTTTCACAAGACACTATTAATCTTGATCTTTCTTTTACTATGCCTTTTATGGAAGATTACCCACCTTTTGATGATGATGAGGAGCCCAATATGGATATACTTGTTATGAATGTTTTGATACCTACACCTTCGTTGTCTCATGATGCTTTGATCACTAAGGGGGAATCTTATATGGTTGATACGAGCTCATCTTCTTATTTTCCCATGAAGGGAAAGGTTTTTGATCCTGGGATACATAAATTTGAGACACCTTGGTTTTCATCTACTCCACTAAAGAGTGTAATTTCTATTGAGATGGAATTCTTGTATAAGCTTACTTTGGTGATGCTACCTACTTTGGAGTTGTTCACTTGTCGAGATGGAAACTATGTATTTGATCCAGGGGTGCTTCCTATATGAGAGCTTTCGTATGTTGGACAAACTTGAGACACGTTGGACCGTTCCATTTATCGAGGCGGATATTGTAAATCTTATAGTAAATGGCAACTTGCTAAGTTTGAGTGTATCATGTGAGACGTGCTTCAAAGTGGATATCATTTATTCTCCATGATGGTTTCCCCAAGGACAACCTAATTCGGGGCCGAGTCGAGCTAGCGACTTAGGGTTAAAAAAAACTCATGCATTGAATAACTAGGTTAGAAAACGTAGAGTAGATTTTCAATAGGTTAGGTTTAATTAAAAGGATGTTATAATAGAGTTGAAGTGGAGGGGTGCCTTTCTTCGTCTTTTGGTGTGTGCTTCAAGGGTTTCTCTCTCTCATTTCATGCTTGGCGCTTATGGAGGAGGCCCGTGTATCTGGTTCACTTCGATTAGTTTTTGCTATTGTGATATTCAACCTTGTGCTTAAAATGAATACCCTTTAGTTGTCTCTTCCTTAACTTGAGTTAAACAAAGTTATCAATGTCATAAGTGTAGGGGAGTTCACTCCAATACTCTTAAACATTGAGGACAATGTTTATCTTAAGTGTAGGGGAGACTTCTATCGAAGTGACCTTACCTAAACCATTGCCTTAACTTCATGATAATTGAGAAAATTAATTTTTCAAACATTTTTCAAATTTTTGATCTACTTTGGCCACCAAAAATATGCATTCATATTTTTCATTAATCATTTGCATAACACATTTGCATTGTATATATTTCTTCTTCATCAAAAATATATAAAAGGAAAATATATAATAAGAACATGGTTTAACAAATTTAGACTTCTTTGACATATTAGGCCCTCCATGGATATTTTGACTCAACCCGAGTTTGCTTATCTAAGCATTCTCTAGCTAGTATCCTTAACCATGTAGTCCTTCATTGGTCTATTAGGCTAAGCATCCACCACTCTCATTACTTGAGATTTTAAATTTGTGGAGAATGGGAAATGATAGAGTTGAAGCAAGTATAAAAGGGCTAGATAAACTTCATGATAATTACTTGTGGCTAAACCCTTCTCTTCTTTGCCTCTATTTTCTTCGCATGTATATAAATTGTTAATAAATAATCAAGAACGGTTTTAATTGGTTTGTAATCTCTTATGCATTTTTGTCTAATCATTCATGGTTGATATAAGTACGTCTTAAGATTCTAAGTTAGAACGTTTTATGTGTACTAGACTTATGTCATGCTCAATATTTAGCGGGTGTTTTTCCTTTTATTCTTTTCAAATTTCTTTGTGAGGAATAAAGTAAAATAAGAGCGGCTTACAAAAAAATGAGTGGCTAGAAAAAGAAAAAAAAAGAAAAAGAAAAGAAAAAAAATATATATACAAGACTCCCAAGAGGGGCAGTGTGGTGTTAATTATAGTGACTATTGAGTTCCAATATTACCTTGACGGTTTGCGGGGATTCAATAGATTGCTCCAATCTAATATTACCTTGACGGGTTGCGGGGTTGAAGATCCAAAGTCTCAAAAAGATGGCGGATGTAAATTATTGCGTGAGTTTTATTTTTCTTTCCTTAGCGAGTGTGTAGCTACTTATGAAAGCATGACATGAGGATTTTACACATAAGGCGAATGACTTATTACTCTTGAAAAGGACTTGTATTAATTGTGAGCGGTTTTTCAAGTAATGGATGAGAGGATTACTTAGGATTAAAACCGTGCTTCCTTATTTTTGGATTTTGCACTTCTTATATTTCACACTTGAATAAATGACAAATTTGCCCACAAGCAATTTGCTCAAATAAAAACCGGTTCCACATTTAATTGTCATGAATAAGTTGATGCACTTTTTACTTGTGAATGCAATGATCCCATTTTTAAGCTTGGTATGGGGAAAGTAAAACTTGAGGGTGATAAATATCCATGGTACCAAAGCCCTAATCTAAGTCATTGATTTCTTTATGAGTTATTTCCATCAAAATCATTTCAAGAAAATAAAAAAATATATATAAATAGAATTGTTTTCTTTGCATTGCATTGTAAATTTTCAAAACCATTCATCATGTAGTATAGTTTAGTTTGTTAAATCATAAAATGGCCAAGGTTGGTTAAGTATGAGAAAAGTGCACTTTAGAGTTTTGAAATGTTGCATTGCATGAGGTCATGGCAATGGTCAAGTGGAGGGGAGTTGATAAGTGTGAAAATACTCATCAATAATGATCCAAATACCACTCAAAACGCAGTCAAATACCTTATATTAAACTGTAAATTATCAGAATTACGCGTGTATTTGTATCTTGTGTGTTTCAGGTAAAGAAGATACATTTTGAAGCAAAGATGCGTTTTTAAAGGATTTATTTGAAGAAAAGACGAAGAAAGGGACGAAAGATGCTTTCAAGGACCATACTTGCCATTATTCACAAATTTCAAGGGCTCAAGTTGCAACTTTTACAAGATGGAGGACTAGACTTGTAACTTTCAGAAGATAAAGGATGAAATGGAAATTACTTCAGAGTCTTTATAACTATTTGACAAAGAAATGAAGATGAAGGACTAATAAGGCAAATTAATGGGAAAAGTTTTATTTAACTTGGTCATTGACCAAGACCGGTCAACACACAAACACAATACACGTCTTCGTCTTCTTCGAACAGAGAGAAACGAACCCTCCAATATTTCTTCATCCACCTCCAAAACCTATAAATCAATATCAAAGAAGATCCACGAAGAATCAAGCGAAGACTTAAACTACAAAGATGATCAGCTTTTTCTCCTCTACATGATGATGGCACTTAATTAGATCAAGACTCGAAGATAAAGAAACGCCCAAAATGATGAAGAATGAAGAAGGTCATTATCCTCGTATTTTACACGTGTCCATTCCTGATTGGAAGGAAAACGTCATCCCACCTCCTTTCAGCGGCTATAAATAGAAGAGAAGAGCCTCATTTCTCGATGGTTAGCTTAGGTGTAGCTTTCACACAGTATTTAGATTCTTAGAAGTAGAGTAATTAGCTATCATTCAGTTAGTTTTGTACCTTTAAGATTCTGTTATAATGTTTAGCTAAGTCAGTTACAATCAGTTTTGATCTTGTTAAACGTGTAATTGATGTCACCATTAATGGAAGCTTCAGCTTTCTTTCATCTCTTCTCTTCTATTAATTCAGTTATGAAATTACTTCACTTTCTGTTAAAGTTGTTGATGATCAGTTAATCTCTTACTTCTAAACTGTCAACTTTAGTGTTCAAAAGTGCCTTTGTAATCTGTTACATTCCTGTTGTTAGTTATAACCGAATTCTTCCATTAATAAAGTTTCTTGTTTTTACATACATTCAATCTTCTCATTCTTTTCTTCTTAAAGCTTTTGCTACCATAAGTTCCTTATGAGTTTATGATTTGTTTGTATGATAGCTATTAGTGTTTTGCAAGTGTTTCGAGTTCACAGTTCTTTATACCTTTCATTAAAATCTGAATTACTGTGCTTAAGCCCTTATGAGTTTATGATATCTCTTTTGATCGATTCAGATATATTAGAAGAGTAAAATTAGTTCAACAAGTTTTAGTTCAGATGTTTGGTTGTGTCCTATGACGTTTATGCAGGTTCGAGTAATTCAGATAATAGTCTTCGTTAAATAGTCAGTTTTGCAAAAAGTGAACAAACTCGATCAAGTTTATGCAGGTTTCGAATTCGAAGTTTGGTTTGGTTTTTTTGTGTTCTGTTTTGATTTTGCAGGATAAAAGCTTTGCAGGTGTTTGGATTCGCCGGTGATTAGATAGTAGATTGTCAGATTAGGGGTGTTTGGTTTTAAGCCGGCTTAGCGCCGCGTTTCTCTTCTACAACGGACTGGCCTGGATGAACAGGTTAATCACGTTGATCTTTTCTGCAAGTATTAGTGTAAACATGCTTGTAATAGGCTTTGTAGTTTAATCTTTCTTGCTACTTGATTTACTCTCCTGTTTAAAACTGTATCAATCAAGTTAAAGCTTAATTTCATTTCATTTTTCTACAAATTTTTAGTCTAGCTGTTTGTCATAATGGTAGTATAACCTGTGTAGTTGTAGTATAGAATTTGCTTTTGCTGAATGTTTGATTTCTCTTGTTATTAAATGAATTTTGATGATTAGTCATTACTGTTTGTGATTCTTGGATTTGTTCCTCTGCATTCTGCATATATCTCTTTACTAGAGTGTTTGGGATTGAAGTTGTACATAGGATGTTAACTTTCGGCCATTGTCACTGTATTGACTTTTGTTAGGATTACTTGATTGAGATCAGTGCATTACTTGTACCTTAGGATATGTTTTAGGTTCGTCAAAATTTAGGCTTGTTAGCTCAGCTTTTGCATTTGAGTTAGTTGATCTAGATAGATAGTTTTAGGCACTTATGAAAGAGTAAGTTTCTGTTTGGTTTACAAGTTTTCTAGTAGGATTGAGAGAAGTATAGATCGATCAGTTGTCCAATTAGGTTTAGTCTATTACTTAGAATTGCAGTCCAGTAGTTCAGTTGTATTCATTGTCCGTTAATTGGTTTTTCATGATATTTTACTCCAAATTCGTTCATTGTTAGGTAGCCTTCTGTTTTTTATCATTAGTGTGAGTAGTTTTCCATCTAGCAAATAATAATAACAAAATGATAGTTAGAGTTAGGTAAATGTACATGTTTAGTCCCTGCTTTGGTATTATCTCTTTACATTTTTAGTCCTTATCATTTAGTTTGTTAGGAATTTCGTTAGAATCAGTAGGTCTGTATGTCATTTAGTTAGATTTTCAGTTAATTTCACTGTTTAGTTAATCCTATTTTGTTAAGTTGATTACAAATTGAGTCCTTCCAGTTAGTTTTTTTAGAACTTCGTTAGGGAAGTGTTGGTTAGTCAGTTAGTAGGTTGGTGGGCCAATTATTGTTGGGCTAGTTTAACTTTTGGGCCACATTTTATAATCAGTTAGTTTAATTTTTAAATAATTGAATTTGTAATTGAAATAAATATTTTTTTTATTATTTGAGTGTTTTAGAAATTTTATAAAATTTGTAGAAAATTTCGCTTTTATTAATTTTGCATTTTAAATTTGTAGTGTAAAATTGTATATTTTTTTCATTTTATATTTTGTGCATTTAAATTTCGTAATTGCAATATGTTTTAGATAGTATGTATACGTAGTATAGATATTATTTTACACTTTTTAGGAGCTTTATTTGTCAAAATTGTCAAAGTAGCTTAAACACCAAATACGCTATTTTACAACCAAAAACAATCAAGTCAAGCTTTAAATTGTTATATCAATTCGGATTGAGTCGAGAAAAACGAACTAAAAAGACAAATATTAGTTTACCCGTGAAATCCTGTCAGGAAGTTACTTAATTGAAACTATCCGTCACGGGTACGATATCTAATATCGTCCAACGGTCTTCACCGACCGGAGGTAAAATGCTACCGAATTAGAATGAAATGTTCAAAGCCATTTCGTTCGTGTCTACTTATGTTGCGGCATTTGAAGACGATGGCGTTGCGGAATCCAAGAAGAAGTCGTCCCCGCATGCTTATACTTTATGCACTTAATATCTCATCTAATTCAATAAAGCCTAAAAGTTAAGTCTTCCGTTGTATCGAACTCTGAAGCTTTCAAGAATTACGAAGGTATAAGTATGTGGGACATGGTGTCACGAAGAGGCGAAGATCACAAGTGATGGATGCACGAGATCAAGGCAAGAGATTAATGCTCAAAGATTGATATCAAAGATCACATCAGCATGTTCACCAGAAAAGAAAAAGAAAAAGAAAGACGAAGACTACGAGCTCAAGACAAGCATAGTATGCTAGGTTTATTTTATTATTGTAACTTGGGTAACGCCCTTGTTTGGAGTGACCTCCCTTAGAGAGAGAAAGAGATAGAGAGATGGTGGATTACACACACACTTAGAGAGAGAAAACCAATGTTTACTATGTGTAAATTATGAAACCACACACCCTCTCCATCAAAGGAGAGGGTTTATATACCCAAGCCTTATAATGGGCTTGGGTTTACACGTTTGGGCCGGCCTACATAAGTTGTAGGCTAGGCTTGGACTTGTTTGTTAAATAACGAAAGTTAACTAAACTACGAGCTATTACATGGACTATCGTTGGAGTGACCGATCCTTCTTAATACGTAAAACGTATTTCCAACAATCTCCCCCTAAGGGAGGTCACTCCAAACAAGGGCGTTACCCAAGTTACAATAATAAAATAAACCTAGCATACTATGCTTATCTTGAGCTCGTAGTCTTCGTCTTTCTTTTTCTTTTTCTTTTCTGGTGAACATGTTGATGTGATCTTTGATATCAATCTTTGAGCATTAATCTCTTGCCTTGATCTCGTGCATCCATCACTTATGATCTTCGCCTCTTCGTGACACCATGTCCCACATACTTATACCTTCGTAATTCTTAAAAGCTTCAGAGTTCGATACCGCGGAAGACTTAACTTTTAGGCTTTCTTGAATTAGATGAGATATTAAGTGCATAAAGTATAAGCATGCGGGGACGACTTCTTCTTGGATTCCGCAACGCCACCGTCTTCAAATGCAGCAACATAAGTAGACACGAACGAAATGGCTTTGAACATTTCATTCTAATTCGGTAGAATTTTACCTCCGGTTGGTGAAGACCGTTGGACGATATTAGATATCGTACCCGTGACGGATAGTTTCAATTAAGTAACTTCCTGACAGGATTTCGCGGGTAAACCCATTCTCTTTATTCGACCGTCCAAAGCTGACTGCGAACATAAAGAGTGAATCATTTGGATAATAATATCCGCATGATTTGAAGCCGTGAATTCATGTTCCTGGAACAAGTGAAATTCAATTAAGAACCGCACCATCGTTGCTTTCCAGTTGTCACGAGCTTCATTCGTATAGAATCTTCCAAGTTACCTACCAAGTGCTGTTTGAGATTAACACTAGAAGGATTTCCACTCATCACTGTGAACACTAAGGTATCACTCTGAGTGTTCTGGCAAGATCACTAAGATATTGCGTAGAGGCCTGGAACGTGTTTAAATTCAGTTAAGAATTAAACAGCTGTTGCTTTCCAGTTATCACAAGTTTGATTCATAAAGAATCGCACAAGTCACCTACCATGAGCTTTTTTATATTCGCTCAAGAAGGATTTCCATCTTCATTGTAAATACTTTCGTATTACTCGGATGTTCAGGCAAGATCATGAAGATTTTGCGTAGGACTCTTAAGATCTTTCTTACTTTTCACAGTGTGTGAAGAAGCAAGGAAATATGAAAGTGTGTCCTAATGAGATATTTGATGATCTTAAATGGCTCTAGACTCGATCGTGCATTTTGGATTTTAGTGATCGGAGGCTGGAGAGGAGTGCCACCATTTCAATACCAATTTATTCGGAGTGAATAAATCGATAGATAACGTGTTGTCTCCGTTTGATTAAAATAAATATCTTTTAAGAGATATCTGAGTTAGCTGGGATGGATTATGCATTGCATCACTGGGTCCATGATGTCTATCTTCAATATCGAGCATCATTAAAATGATCTCAATAGCATATGTGTTGACCCGGTTTCTGCCTAAAGTTGTAAGGAGGGCTTCTTTCTTTACACCCTTTATCTTTACAATTCTTTTTCATTCTTCAACCCCTTCAATGCTTACCAATACGTCATAACTAGCACCTTGTTGTGATTGTTCCAGTGCTAACTTAAGTACTTGGTCGGCATTCAGCTACGTTCACAATCTTTCTCTATCTTTCCTAAGGACTACTATTTCTAGCTATGGAATGTCCTTGGGAAGATTCCTCCGGTTCTAGAAGAATCATTGGACTTAACCTATCCTACCATCCTTATGTCACCACAATCTTCATCGTCGTGAAATAAATAGGTTTTGGGTAAGTATATGTCACCATGAAAATCTATTTTGATATGCAAATCCATTTTGCTCTCCCTTAACATATGCCACGATATTCGAAAACATTTCGCATATGTCGGGATGAGCCAGCACATTAAGTCAAACCATTTGTGATAATATCCCATATTAAATCACATTTTCTCCCCCATATTAAAAATATTAACCCAATTGATGTTTTTAATATCAATTGATTTAATGAAGTTTTAACAAAGGTTTTGGGAAGAAAAATGCAAGTCCGTTTTATCTTCATGATACCAAATGTATGAGATATGATATCGATTTGTAGCATGATCACATATTCACCATATTAAAAAGAATTGACAAGGTTGGACTTGATAGATGAGAACATCATATGATAAGATCAAATGGTTCTTGTCTGCATATGTTGGTCGCCTCGTCACGTCTGAAGTCATCTCTTGACACCACATGTACGATTGGTATTGTTGTCTTGACACCAACTGGTGATCTAGGCACGTTCGGCATCAAAGATTCTGAATGCTTGACAATTTCTCCCCCTCAATTGTTGACCCGTGTTCTATCGAAAGAGTTGTAGTCGTCGGTTGAGTAGTCGCATCATCGAGTATGTAGATACCAATTGTAGATAGCATGGTTGTAGAGATGATATCTTCATAAAAACAAGACTTCTCTTGTTTGTACAAATAAATGCACTGAGGCGTACATAGATTTGTGTTAGACCAAGTTATAAAATAAACTTGATCCCTTACAAGGTTTTAAAGTAAACGTTACCCGAGAAAATTAATTCCCGTTGTGAGCCAAAGCTTTCATAAGAAATACTTGACTTTAATGTGAAAACCGGGTTGCAGTCTGAAATAACTACAAGCCATAAGGGCATGTTTTATTAAATATTTACAACTTTTGTACGAACTCTATTTATGGCGCCGTGTCAATATTAATCAACATTTCTAAAGCCGTAAATATTATCGTACCAAAAGACATGCCTTTGAAAAATAAAGTAAAAATATTTTTGGATTTTTATGAAATTTTCAATTTTTATGGTTTTTATATGGTTTTATATTTTTGTATTTTGCTTTTGTGGATAAAAATATAAACAATATATACAAATGATCACCAAGGATACGGAGAATAGTTTTACCACCACTATTCTTTCGCTTCATCTGCGAGTTCCTTTAGAGTCTCAGGCGAGAAAGTTCTCATTCCTAGCTTGTCGGCCAAAAATTCAATTCGAGCGTGATCTAAAGCCTTCGTGAAAATATCCGCCAATTGATACTCAGATCGGACAAAGTAAAGCTCGATTACTCCATTTTCCACTTGCTCCTTGATGAAGTGGTAGCGAATGTCAATATGCTTTGACCGGGAGAATTGAACATTGTTGTAGCATAAGGCAATTGCACTTTTGTTGTCGCAGTACATAGGAATCTTGTTAAAACCTAGACCATAGTCGGTTAATTACGATCTCATCCAAAGAATTTGAGCACAGCAACCGGACATAGCTATGTATTCTGCTTCCGTACTTGAAATGGCAGCGCTTTTCTGCCTTTTCGATGCCCAACTGATTAATCGATCTCCTAGTAGTTGCAATGTTCCACTCGTGCTACGTCTTGTATCTTGACAACCCGCGTGATCCGCATCTGCATATGCCATTAGTGTAATAGAAGAGTCCTTCGAATACCAAATTTTCCGATTAATGGTTCTTTTAAGATATCGAAAGATCCGTTTAACAGTAGCTAAGTGTAACTCAGTAGGCCTAGTTTGATACCTGGCACACATACATATAGCAAACTGAAGATCAGGTCGACTAGCTGTGATATACAGAAGAGTACCGATCATTCCACGATAAAGTGTCGAATCAACAGCAACGCCATGAGGATCTGCATCAAGCTTAGTTCGTTCCACCATTGGAGTATCCACGGGGTCGCAAGATTCCATCTTGTATTTCTTAAGCAATTCAAGGGCATACTTGGCTTGATTGATAAAGATGCCTCTGGGACTCTGAGATATCTGAAGGCCTAAGAAGAATGATACCTTGCCCATCATTGACATCTTAAACTTGGAAGACATGAGTTTCCCAAATTCGTCAGATAAAGTTTGGGTCGAGGCTGCAAATATAATATCATCAACATATATTTGTACCATAATCATATCTTTACCTCGTTTCTGAATGAACAGCGTAGGATCCACCTTGCCTTTAGCGAAGCCTTGCGTAATGAGGAATTGTGACAAAAGATCATACCATGCGCGAGGATCTTGCTTCAACCCATAGAGAGCCTTCTTAAGCTTGTACACATGATTAGGATAATTAGGATTCACAAAACCATCTGGTTGTTGAACATAGACCTCTTCCTTGAGTTCACCATTAAGAAATGCCGTCTTCACATCCATCTGATAGACGATCATATTCATATGGGCTGCATAAGCGAGGAATAGTCTAATAGCTTCCAAACGGGCAACAGGTGCAAAGGATTCCATAAAGTCGATGCCCAATAATTGCTTGTATCCACGAGCTACTAGTCGAGCTTTGTTCTTCAATATTTCGTCTAACTCATCGAGTTTCACCTTGTAAACCCATTTCAAAGTGAGTAACTGCACTTTATCCGGGCATGGGACAAGTTCCCATACTTCAAGACGTATAAATTCATTAAGTTCTTCTTGCATAGCTTCTATCCAACATGATTGAGTAAAAGCTTGTTGCCATGTCTTAGGTTCAACTTCAGTGAGAAAAGCATCAAAGTGACAAAACATTGCACTTTCTTGTAACTGACTTCGTGTGGATACCGGACGATTAGGGTCACCAATAATAGAACCTATAGGATGATCCTTTGTCCACTTGCTGTCATGTTCACGAATCCGTGGATTGGAGTAAACTGTAGAAGGAGCTCCTCTGAGGTGGACGACCTGACTTGATTAGGGTCGAGAATTGGTACACCAAAGAATGGAAGTTCACGCATTTGAGCGAATTCCAAGTAATGATCATCATCATCCTCTTCATCATCAGTAGGCATGAGATGGGTAGTTGAAACATGTGTTGGTTGAGAATTACTTGTTGATGGTATATCCAAACCAATTGTAGGTGCAGACGTATCTGATTGTGCAACGGTTGCTGGAGCGACAACTTCGGTTACCGGAGCTATTACTTCAGGTTCTGGAGCAACGATACTTGGAGGAGTAAAGAATTCATCAAAGAACGGTTGAAACAACGTATCCCATTCAGTCCTAGAAGGTGGTGTAAATGATGATGAAGTAGGGTTATTTGGGACAAGACCAGAACTAATGTTACTGGGTCCCATTTCATGAAGTGCGGGTTCAAAGCTGCTTTGCTCGGAAGCCATTGCTGTCAGCTCATCAAAATCAACATTCATAGTTTCGAGGATCTTGCAAGAGTTACGGTTGTAGATTCGGTATGCCTTCTTTGCGGGTGCGTAACCAATGAAAATACCAATATCAGCCTTTGGTTGAAGTTTTCCCAAATTGTCACCATCATTATTTGGATAGCAAAGAGAACCAAATACATGAAGATATGATAAATCTGGTACTTTTCCATGGAGAAGCTCATAAGGTGTTTTACCATGGCGTTTACGAATTAGTGACCGGTTTTGGGTGTACACTGCTGTAGATACTGCTTCTGCCCATAAAAGTAATGGAGCCTTTGCGTAAATTAACATCGTTCGAGCAGCTTCCATAAGTGTGCGATTTCGCCTTTCAACGACACCATTTTGTTGTGGAGTGCGTGCAACGGATGTTTCATGAGAGATGCCAACTTCTTCATAATAATCACGTAAGATTTGATTCACAAATTCGGTTCCATTATCTGTACGAATGCGTCGGACAGTAGTGTTGAGACGCACTTGAATCATCTTGAGAAATCCGATGATGAATTTAGGTGCCTCATTTTTTGCTTTAAGAAATTTCACCCATGTAAACCGAGAGTAATCATCGACAATGACGAGGATGTACTTTTTGCCACTAAGACTTTCAACACGCATTGGCCCACAAAGATCCATATGCAAAAGATAAAGTTTCTCTTGGTTGGTGTCTTCAGTCTTGGGTTTGTAGGACTTCTTAGTGCTTTTCCCCATTGTACACGCGGAACACAAATGATCCTTGTGAAATGATAGTTTAGGAAGACCACGAACAAGTTCGTTTTTCGCCAAGTGATTAATAGCGTCAAAGTTAAGATGAGATAGCCGTCGATGCCATAACCATGACTTAGTCTTCGAAGCTTTGGAGAGAAGACATACGGGAGAAGCGGCCATCATATCTTGTAGATACAAAGTGTACAAATTATTCCCTCGAGTACCTTTCAATAAATCAACCCCTTCCAAATTACGAATGAAGCAGGTATGCTCTCGAAAAGCAACTTCTAGTTTTGCATCACAAAATTGTCCCACAGAAAATACGTTGTGACCAAGACCTTCCACGTAATACACTCTTGAAATTATAACATTCCCAATATGATATTCACCGTAAACCATTATCTTTTCAATATGATCATTGCCAAATCTAACCGTACCAAGAAACTTGCTGACGAAATTTCTGAGCTGAGAGCGATCTCCGGTCATATGCTTGGAGCAACCAGAGTCCAAATACCAGAGAACAATTTGGACCACCTGTTTTCAATAACAACAGTAGACAATGCATTGGAAACTATTGGTTCCTGACTGTTAGCAGATATAGATATAGAATTATCAGAATTGCTAACATTTTTGAGACCCTTAGATTTCTTGCGTTTTCTAATGTGAGTTTTAGCACTAACAGGTTTTACTGTTCCAACTTTCTTAGGTTTTGGATTATTCGCGGGCACTACAGTGGGAGTAGACCTATTTAAAGGGCACTTGGTTCCTACAGTAATGTTAGTGTTCCTAGTTAAAGGACACGCTTGTGTTTTGGTAGCCTTGGTACTCCTAGTTAAAGGGCACGCTTTCTTCACTTTAGTGGAGTGATCCTAGTTAAAGGGCACGTATTTCCTACTATAGTGAAAGTTCTACCAGTGGGGCGCCACATCCAACCAACTTGGGTTAACACTTTCCCAGTCGGTTTCCATTCTAATCCATTTTTCCGGGCATACATCTCATTCACATGGTCAATAAGGCAAGAATCATGACGACTAGAAAACATACATTCATTGCAATTACAACATTTTAAATTAGAATTCACAGTAGGCTTAGAACGCTGCACAACCGCAGAGCCTTTAGGTTTAGCTACATGATTCTTTTTATTCAAAACATAAATAACATTCCTAGGATGGGCTTCTACTTTCTTCTTCACTTGACTACTAGATAGGGGCAAGATCCTATCATTCTTCTTGTTTCGTTTAAGCTTAGATCTTTGAGCCTTAGTAGTGGTGCTTACTCCTGTAGAAGGCAACACGGGAATATTAGAAGCTGGTTTAGATTCCGCCTTATCTTTAGTGACCAAAGTTTGAGATGGTTTAGTCCTAGGGCCCTTGTTAAGTGGTGTGACGGCTATAAGGTTCCTTTTGATTGCACTAGAGGACGATGCTGAGACAGTGGCTGTGTTATCCACAACATTCTTACCTTTTAGAGTACGAAGTGTTTCCTTTAACTCAGCCAAGACCAGATTCTTATCACAAATTTGTTCTCTCAAATCAGATATTTCCTTCGACTTTCGATTCAATTGTTCAATCAATGATTGATTCTGTGCAGTGGTATCAACACATGCGGGCTTTACTGAATCAAAGAGTCGTGTATTTTTCTGTTTTAAGTTATCAACTTTGGACAAAATCTTGGAAACTCGATTATCTAGATCAAGTTTAAAATTCTCAGCGGCCTCAAGTACGTTCCCACAGTTAAGCTGCTTAGATTTCTCTATGTCTATCGGCAAAGATTGAGCAACTTTGTCACTTGGCTGACGCTGTTTTGATTGTAAATTCAATCGAAAATTCTTTTCAAAGTTTGCATCATCGATATTTACACCTTCGAATGACGTTTCAAAGATTTCTTGAATAAATTTTTGCTTGCATTCAAGCGAAATACAATGTGTCTGAATCTCATCAAAACGTTTTGAAAGCGAAGAATATGAATCTTGAAGCTTTAAAAATTCAGCGTCAGATTCGTGACAAGTACTATCTACCACATTATCCATAGATTCAACATTATGCACAATAGAATCATTATCAACACTTGTATTCACACAGACAAAAACTATATCATGAGACATCACTTGATTCAGAAGCAGATCATTATGGCATGAAACCCGTTCTATTTCAAGTAAACTGTTTTCATAAGCATCATTCATTTCATTGAAAACACGTCTAACTTCTTCTATTTCCAAAAGCAAATCTTGATCAAGATTACTAAGACAAGCCTTAACATTGTCTACAAACGGAACAATTTCATTTCGGAACGCAGCTCTAGTGTGCTCAAAGTTCCATTCACCTTCCGTTATGGCCGAAGCCGTCGTACGTTCCAAAATGACCTTGTCAAAATCGGCTAAGTGTTGGTGAACCGCATTTAAGTTAACGGACGCCTTGCTTACCGGTGGAATTAACTTTGTTAAATCCGTTTTGACAAGTGTAGGAGACGTACTAGGAAGGTTTTCATTTGACAAACTTTGGGGCACAAGAACTGTCAATTCTGCTAATTCCTTTTGTAAACGAATGCGTGTCTTTTTCGAAAATTGAACTTTGTTATGTTGATCATAATCAATTGTATGGAATTTTGAAAGCATTTTAGAATGATTTTCATCCCCAAGTGATTGTGTCTCCTTAGTACTACGAACAAAAGGTGCTTCCTTCGATTTGCCAATTATGGTCATATCATAAAGACCGGGAATATATTCCTGAGCTTGTTTTCCATAACCGGGATTAGGTGGTAAATCTTAAAGACGCTTAAGTTCGAGTTCTTTAAATGATTTAGTTAAAAGATGAACCTTTTCTGTGGAAGCGTATTGTTTTAAAAGCTGTTGTTCTTTGAATTTAAGAAGTTTGGTAGCATTAATTTCCGATTCAACCTTTTTAGACTCGAGAGTTTCGAAATCTATTTTGAGTTTCTGAAAATCATTGACAATCGACTCTTTTTCTTTTAATTCATTGGAAAGATTAGCTTTTAATAATTCTATTTCTTTCAATTGTTCAATCTTTTCAAAACGAAATTGGTCAATCAGAACATGTTATTTTCTCTGCTTGAGGGACCATTTCAAAAGTTTTGACCTTTTCTTTATGCAACGCAAGCTCAGCAGTTAGGGTGGAATTGGTATCTACGGATTGTCTGAGGGCCATATGCATTTGATCAATAATATGTTTAGGCACCATGACCAAATCATGTTGAGCATAAGATTCCATACCCGTCGTAGCATTTGGTTGAGGTTCACTCAAATGTGTAGAATTGGGTACCACATCATTTGAGTTACTAGTTCCCGAATGCTGTTCGAGGTTGTCATTTTCATGCCCAACTTGATGTTGGTTATCATCAATATTATTAGATGTGGTTGGTACCTCACTGATGACATCAGAACCATAGTGAGAGAGATTAGCAACAAGAGCAGCTTGGGCAGAGTGAATGTCATCACAATCCGAATCGTATGCATCAAGATCATCTGCTTGATAAGCTGCATTAGAAGTGGAAACAACTGCAATGCCTTCAGTATCTGCTGCCCCTGGGTCTGCAAGAAATGCTAACTCCTCTGAATCCAAAATCTTCCCCTTAGACTGAGCATCAACCAAATACATCTTCTCACGGAACCATGCATCATCCCTCCTCCTTTTCGGCTGAGTGCATTCCCTAGCCATATGACCTTGTCCTCGGCAATTGTAGCAAGTCACAACCTTTTTAGGACCAATTGGACTCCCATTTCCACTAGCTTGAGAATTTACAGCTTGATTATTCACAGTCCTTGTAGGAGTTCCATATGAATTTTGCCTTCCCTGAATAGGTTGCACCGTCACTTGACCATCTTGAACAGTGGCTTGTTGTCGAGGATTTGATGAGGTGCGGAGCTGATTGTTTGTTGGTGGAAATCCTCTAGTTGCAACAAGTTTTGACAAATAGGCTGTGAGATGGTTTAGAACATCAGCTGGCGTATCATTTGGAGTAAAGACCGGTGCTTGGATTGGTGGAAGTTCATTAGATTAGAAAGCTTGTGCTGGTTGTGCTTCTATTGGAAAATATCCTTGCTGAGGAGTATAGCCCAATGGAGAAGTGTTGGCTTGTGATGGTGATGTTTGATATGGTGGTTGCTGTAGAAAAGATTGTTGATGAACACTTTGTTGATATTCTTGCTGTGGCATCATTGGTGGTTGATAAGATGGTTGTTGTGGTTGCTGATAAATGTGTGGTGGTGGCTGCTGCAAGTATGATGGTTGTTGATAAGTATAAGCCATGTTTTGTTGAGAAGCATACATTGCAAGTGGATCATGAACTTGAGGTGTAGACAACCGAGCCTCGATCACATGGCATTCGTGTTGTTGAAGAAAAGCTTGAATTTGATCCACATTGGTGTTATGCAAGTCCTTAGCCAATTTAACATCCGTCACGTATTTTTTCCATTCTGGAGGAAGAGTGGTCAAATACTTGGTGTTCAATTGAAAGGTAGGAATTGCCATGCCATAGATATTAAGCTCATTCAATAATAGGGTAAATCTCAGATAGTAGTCATTGAGAGTCTCCCCTGGCACATAGGCAAACTTATCAAAAGTATCATAAAGCTTACACTCTCGTTCTTGTTTAGTTAACGAGGTGCCTTGCATTAGAACACGAATTCTATCCCATAACTCTTTGGCAACTTTATGTTTGCTGACGAGTTTGTAGACATCTGGAGGAAGGGCTTGGAGAATGATGTTTGTAGCATACTTATCACATTTATCTTGAATCTTCATATCTCCAGTCAACTCACCCGTTGTGCGAGGACGAGTGGTCGTACCTTCCATCACTGTACCATAATCTAATGGTCCATTGAGCACCGATGCCCCAATTAGATGTCCATTCTCCTTGTTCAACATATAAAGTTCCATTCGGAAGCCCATTCCTCATACATAGTATAACACCCCCAACAAATGCTATGCGCAGCGGAACTACAACATTTGGGTGCTACGTAGTTATCATCACACATAAGCTATATTAAACGACTCAGGGAGACGTAAAAGTTTAAACATAAATTTAAACATTATTAAAATCATACAAGTCTACAGTTTTCCAAATCCCAAGATAATACTAAACAGAGTTTGCATTAGGTCCCCACTGAATCTCAACCCAAAAGTACATTTTTGCTCACATGACAGAATAATAAAAGAGTTTTAAGTTAAATAAGGGTGGAAAAACAAGTAGACCACCAAGCCACAACAACTTCCATCCTCGCATGCTCCGCTGCTATCAATCTTGGTTACCTGAAACACATGCTTAAAACTGTCAACACAAAGGTTGAGTGAATCTATAGGTTTATCAAATCATAAGTTGAACATAAGTATTAAAAACCAATCATGATCATTCAATAGCATTGTCGCGCAAACAATCTATTATTCGAGGATATGACAATTGTGTTTATGCTCATGACACTAATCCGTTAACTCAATCACCCGCGTAATAATTTCCGGCGTGATTCAGATGAAACCAGTGCCCCTACTAAAGGCATTAGTTGCAATTATACCTTATCTCTTATCACAAATTATCCGTCCGCAGGGGGTATCAACGTACTAGCCCTCGTCTCGGATAGGGTAGTTGATGAGACTGCTTTTATACATAGTCTCATCGTTCACATCGGGCTTAAAACGCTTAAAATATCATCAAAATACCCCTATATATGCTTGTATTTGTGTCTTGTGTATTTTAGGTGCGGATATCGTGAAATCAACAAATGATCACAAGAATGAAGCAATAACGAACACGGGAAACGAAGCCGCACAAAGAACCGGGCCCAAATCTTGGATTTTCCAAAATGACCCTGAAGTTTTGAAGAATGGCAACATTGGTCCCTCATTTTTGAAGATTTGGCAAAGAAAGACCTTGAAGAAATCATCATTTGGCAAGAAAGGTCCTCAATGTTTGAAGATATTACATAAACAGCCCTTGGATAATGCATTTATTACAAAATTGGTCCTTATTCAAAGTTTGAAACAAAGAGGGGCCAAATTCAGCAACATGGGCAAACTTATTTACAAAGGAATTGAGTTATTGGCTGATTTAATACAAAGTAAACAAAGTTGGGGAGTACAAGGACCATAATTGCCCAGACATATAAACCTCCCTCACCCACTTAGCTAACGCCACGTCACCTCACACTCCCCCTCAACCAATCCCCTTACACCCTCCATCCACGTCTGTTTTCCACCAAAAAAATTTAAATAAATCATTTTTTATTTTCCCACTAAACAGGTAATTTAAAAACTTAATTTCCCAAAACCGATTAAAACTCACCTGCTAATCCTCCTCAACCCCATAAACCCTAATTCCCCATTTTCCTTAATTCAAAGGGGATTTCCCCAATATTTTCTAGATTATTAATTAATCCCAACCCAAACCAAACCCACCTTCCAGAAACCCCCCAACATACCCACATGGCCAAGACCCACCCCCTGCTCATGTCACTATCTCATCTTCCCTAAAAAGAGACAAGATGGACGGCTGGATGTTTTTTCTTGGTCCCAAAGGTACAATTAACGTTCAAGATTGGTTTTGTACAACTGGTTTTCAGCATGATCACATGATACCATATTTTTGACCAAGAACAAAGATCAAGACCAAGGGTATTTTTGGCATTCATCAAGTAGGGTTTTAGCTTAATGTTTTTGTTTTCTAGAAGCTTGTATGCTGTTATATAAAGCACCATAGGGGTTTCATTTTTTTCTTGTTCCGATTCTTATTCAGAATTTGTAAGAGACGATTTCTTGAATAAAATTGAGTTCCAATCTTTAAATTTCATTGCAATTTACTTCCCTGCACTTTTAAATATCAGTCATCTTTACTTACTTTGCAAAAGTCTCATTTCCAAGTTCATTTATCACAAACCAAGGTTTTGTTGAGAGGTTATTGTAGCATAAGCTACACTCAAGCTTATTTGACACATAAGCTTGAATGTGTGCTTGTTAGGATTGTTCACTTTCCACTGGTTCAAGTTTTCAAGAAGGAAGATTGGTTCTTGAAGAGGTTTTACTTTTGGTGTTTCAAGCTTTGTTAAGTAGCTTAAAGCTTTTAAGCATAAGCTGGATAATTGGATAAGCTGGTTTGAAGTGTTGATAATAAGTCCAAGAGTGGTGGTAGAGGCTTATAGTAAGATTAGTTAGAAGTTTTAGAGCTTTGGACTCAATGTAAGTCTCCCTATTTTCTTTTGACTTATTTAAAAATCCAAACTGCTTACTTGATTGATAGCTTGTTTGTGCTTATTGGGTGTATTAAACTGCTTATTTGGTATCTTTTATGTTTCTATTTTATATTCATGTTGAGTTACTGCTTAATTTTGCAATAAAAGTCCACTATTCTTTGTTAAAACTTGATTGCTGAATATAAGGGGGTGTTTGGATATGCTTATTGTTTTAAACTTGTGACAGATTTAGACTTGTAACCTGTTTGAACACACCCCTTTTGTTTATATTAGGCCATTGGTTAACTGTTTTTTAGGTTAGTAGACATAGAAGGTGTTGGAAATACGTTTTTCCCAATAAAGTCTCGGTCACATCTTAGTTAGCATAGATCACGAGTTATAGACTATTTAGAACTTTGTTTCTTGGAGCGACCTCCCTTAGGGGGAGATTGTTGGAAATACGTTTTACCTATTTATGAAGGATCGGTCGCTCCAACGATAATTATGTAATGGGCTCGTGATCTATTTACTTTATGTATAGTCAATATAGCTCACATGTAGGGTGGGCTATATATATCCCCTCCTAGCATGTTAGGAGGGGTTGTTGATTACCATTTTACACTTAATCATTATTCATCTTTCACTTTCTCTCTCTACCTTTCCCTTTTTCTCTCCTTTCTCTCTCTAATCCTTCATCTCTTTCCTTCATTTCTTCTTTAATTATCAATCAATCAACCATCTAAATCCACCAAATCCATGATATAGAATAGGCCATTAATCTCGTAGACCTTCAATTGGTATCAAGAGCCATGGTTAGTTTGGTTTATTCTTGTTTTATTTCTTTTTGATTTTGGTGGGTTTTGATTTTATCATGCTTTTACATTAAAAAGTTTGTATTTTTTTATAAAAAGTTTGAGTTTTTATGTGTTAAATCATATCAAATCTTCAAATTTACTTGTTTTTTAGATAAAAAATCACAAATTTTTATATAAAAATCAAAAATTTCTTTATCAAATTTCAAAAAAATTTGTGTTTTTATAAAAAGTTTGTATTTTTTATTGTTTTTAATCACAAATTTAATCATCAATTTATATAAAAAGTTTGTATGTTTTCTAAATTTTATCAATTTATATAAATTTTTATCAATTTTTTAGTTCGTATTTTTTATGTTTTATTTTATCAGTTTTTGTTAAATTTTTTCTTGTTCTGGGCTTGTGTCAAATTTTTGTCCAACAGTCTTTCTCTATATTTTTTATTATTTTAATTTTATTTTTAGTATCATTTTTTAACAGTCTTCTATCTGGATTTTTCTGTCATTTTTTTTTGGTCATCTGGCAATTTTTGGTCTTGGTCAACTGTCCAGAGTTTCTTAGTTTTCATCCTCTCTGGTCCATTGTTTCTGTCCATCTCAGTCCCATCAAATCTGTCCAAATTTTGTCCAACAATACTGATACAAAAGTTCCGGATGAAGAATTTTTTCGAGTGAGCCAAAAGTTCCGAATCAACAACATCCGAACCAAGAAGTTCCGGATCAAGAAGTTCCGGATCAAGCAAACTTCCGAACCAAGAACTTCCGAACCAAGAACTTCCGGATCAAGCCAAAAGTTCCGGAAAGTTACGGATCAAGAAGTTCCGGATCGAGAACTACCGGACCAAGAACTTCCGGATCAAGAAAAAAGTTCCGGGTGAACGAACAAGTTCCGATTCGGAACTCTTCCGAATGAAGCCCATTCAAACATAACGGGAACATTTGTTTTTGACTCGACTCCAATTTTAAAACACTCACAGACTCCCCCTCACGACTGGACTCCCACTCTTTTTCACCCAGAACAAAAACACCACTCAAACACCCACACCCTCGACCCAAATTCAAACAAAAACTACCCAACCCAAACCCTCGTCTGACTCTCGACACTTGACTCGACAACCAAAACCATCATAAACACAAAATAACACTCCCTCACTCCCTCTCCGACACCCTCTCATATTCTGACCCACAATATCATTCTGACCCACACCCTCCCTCATCGACACTCAAACCCTCGCAACACTCTCAATCCCCAACACAAACCAACTTTAAAACACCCTTTTTTCGACTCATATTCACACGACTCCAATAACACACAACAAGACTAAACACTCTCAACCTCACCCTCAACCCTCGACTCTCGGACACCATTCGAACCAGACCTCACACTCCACACATAACCTGACAACCACCCTCGAGATTACTCAGATTACTCATCACTCACCCAAGACCCAACACCCACAACCACAACACAAACACAAACCCACAGACTCAACTCTCAATCTACCAAACTGACACACACAAGAAAGACGCTATAGAAGAGAGGGACTCAACCAACAAGCAATTAAAAAACCTACCTGAGACCTTTAATTTAAAGGTCTTGAAGATGAACCTCCGATTATTGGTACATGAATGAAGGTCGATTGGTGTCTCGGTTTAATTAGATCAACGTAATCAAATAAAGGTTGTGGGTTTATGGTATTTGATGGAGTTCTTGTGATTTGAGAGAATTTCTTGGTTGAGGAAAGAAAAGAGACGGAGAGTATTTGGAGAGAGAGAGAGAGGACGATTGAGTGAGAGAAGAGAGATTAGATTTGACTAGTATTTTGCCTGGCGGATATAACAAGAAAGGAGTGGGGCGGTGGAGGTTTTTGATTGGGCCACGTATATTGAGATACGTGTGTGGACACTTTTTGTTTGACGGAGATAACAAGGTTATAACTAGATCAGATTTTTTCTATTCTTTCCTTTTTTCTATTTTAGTGATATTGTGTACACGTTTTTTTTATAAAACAGTAAACCATTACGTTTTTTTTTTTTTTTTTTTTATTTCCTTTTATTTCCTTATTCTATTTTAGTTAAGTTTTTTTTTCTTTTTCTTAGTAAAACATTTTTTTTTAGCCGAGTAAAACATTTTTTTTGGACACGTTTTTTTTTTAAAAAGTAAAATATTACGTTTTATTTTAGTTAAGTATAAGTTTTTTTTTAAAAAGTAAAAAGACGTTTTTATTATCTTAGTTAAGTTAAAAGTTAAGCAAATTTTTTTTTTATTTATATTTTTAAATTAATTTTTTTAGTTAGTTAAGTTTATTTTTCTGGCCGGATTTGAAGTCAAAACTGACGAGTGAAAGTGACGGGATATATATTTTTAGCAATTACGGATTTTTGATCGGGTTTTATTCATAATCTTTTGAGCCGATAACAATTTTTGAGCCGAGTCGTATTGTTAAAACCCGACAACAACAACAGCTACATCATTTTTCCTCGATTACCAATGCAATCGTTAAAATCGACACTTAAAGAGGGAGACTTGCATCAAATGCACGACAAGGCTAGAGAAAGTGGTATAAATTCATTTCAAATGCTTCAGTCTCATCTTGTCACTCTTTCGAGGATTCAAGGAGGGAGCGAATTTTTGACAATCTTTGGTCAAGATCGTCACATATTCATGGAATCAATGTTCACCATCTTGACCCAACTCGCAGAGCAACTTAACAATGAAAATTTTAATCACTCTGCATCGACACTTGCTTATAAGGCTCTTGTGACACAACTCACGCCTTTCCTCCAATTCAATATCATCAAGTCTGAAAGTTCGATGCTTTGCCAATCTTTTCTTCGAGATACACATACCGAGCTTCGAGTTTTTCGTGATACAATATTGAAACTCATGACCTCGGTCTCGTCTTCGATTTATGAAAGATCTCGACTTCAGCAAGGGTATGATAATGGAGTGCAAGACTCTTCGATGCAAGAGAAAACTGATCATACGGTTGACAACTTGGAGCCTAACGATGGCACGAGCACAGAATCAGGAGGACAACATGATGCCAGTGGCACGTCAGGGAATGTTCACGAGATTTCTCTTGATGACACCTTACCCATTTATGACGCAGAGCCTGCAAACATGGTACAATGTAATGTGGTTTATGATGTATATGCTGATGACATGCCGCATATTGAGCATTCTGAACCTAATTATGACAAACATGGGATGGACAAGAGTGATAGAAATACCACTTATGATTCATCCGATGTGAGTCATAATGGGGGAGAAAGTGTTCAAAATGCTATAGTTCATCATGATAAATGCTTTATAACTGCCACGTTAACTGATTCTGATTCTAAGATTAAAGAGCTCGAACAATCGTAGCTCGGCAATCTAAAGACCTTGAGGATGCCAAACTTGAATTTTCTAAGAAAACGGACAAATTTGAAACATATTTTGAAAAACTTGAAAAGTAAAACGTTGTTCTTGAAAGAAAATTGGATCAAACTGTTCTAGATTCTAAAGCTGAAAAGGATAATCTTTTGAAACAAATTCAACTGCTTGAATCTAAGTTGGCATCCCAAGATAACTTGCTCAAAGAGAATGAGACTTTGAAGGCCCAAGTACAGGAAAAGGTTTTTGCTATAGCTGCGTTGAAAAACGAGTTAAGGAAAAGTAAAGGACCTAGTGTGGACACTAAGCTTGAAAAACCATCAATCTTGGGGAAACCGCCTACAAATCAGTTCGTCAGACAACCGATTGTCAGACAACCTACTGCATTTAGATCCGAGCGACCACAATCCTCGAGACCGCGGTTTGCCTCCCAAGTTGATTTGGTTCATCTTATTAGACCAGTCACTCCAGCAACTAGGCCCAATGTGATCACTCCAGCTTTAGCAAGACCAAATCATATGATTGCCTCTAGTTTCCCTAAAAATACCAAGACCACGTCTAGAACTAGTTCAAATGACGTTTGCCATGAATCTGATCTTAGGGAAGCTAAGCAAAAGACACATGTAAGAGATAGGAATTTCAAACCTAGTCAGATGCCTTCTAGTTTACCCAACACTGCTAACCGTAGCATGTCCAATCCTAGGAGCATCAATCAATCATCTAGGGATTCTAGATCTTACTCGGACATTAAATATGCTACTTGTAAAACATGTAGAAAATGTGTCTTTACGGCAAATCATGATTCCTGTATCAAAAAATTGCTTAATGAGGTGAACTCCCGTGCTAGACTTAACTCCCAGTGGGTTGCTAAAATCAAACCCGTTGGCAAAATGTGGCACCCCACTGGTAGAACTTTCACTCTTGTAGGAAACGAGTGCCCTTTAACTAGGATAGTCTCCGATTCTACTAAGTCTACTAGGGAGGAAAATGATAAAGATGATACTTCACTTACGCCTAAACTTAAGGTTTTCTATAAAAGGAAACGTTTGTCAGCCAAGACTAGTGAATCATCTACTCAGGTCGCCTCTGAAACAAGTAAAGCCAACTGTGAACCCCCATGTGCTTCTATAATTGATATCGCTAACCCACGACAAAGCATGCACATTCCTAATGAGATTGCAGGTACCAAAGTTGATGTTCCAAAAGAACGAAGCGGTCCAATCATTGTATACCGTTCAACTAAGGACACTCTTAGAGTTTGGTTGCTGAAGAAGCAGATATCAGAGAAACAAATGTCTCAGGGGATTCATGGTTAAGCTGCACACAAGGACTTACAGTCACATAACAGACTGTAACTCGATCTCCAAAGACAGGAAAGTTCATCCCGATGATGACTTATCCTAAAAACGAGAAATTCATTTTTCTCGGGCATGAGCTTATGTTAAAGACATTCCACGTTTTTAAGCTCATGCACAAGGACTTATAGTCATATCACAGACTATAACTCGATCCTCAAAGAAAGGAAAGTTCATCCCGATGATGACTTATCCTAAAAACGAGAAATTCATTTTTCTCGGGCATGAGCTTATATCAAAAACATTCCAAGTTTTTAAGCTCATGCACAATGGCTCATCGTTAAATGTCAGACGATGACCCGTTCTTCAAAGGCAGGAAAGTTTATCGCCGATGATAAACTTCTCCTAACAACGAGAAATTAAGTTTTCTCGGGCATGAGCTAAAATTAAAAACATTCAAGGTTTTTAAGCTCATGCACAATGACTTACAGTTAAATGTCAGACTGTAACTCGAACTTAAAATAAAGGAAAGCTTATCGTTTATGATAACTTATCCTCTTAACGAGAAATTCACCTTTCTCGGTCATGAGCTTGTATTAAAACATTCGAAGTTTTAAGCTCAGAAAGGAAAGTGTATCTTTTAAATAAGAGAACTTTTCTTCATAACGAGAAATTAACCTTTCTCGGTCATGAGCTTTCCGTTAAAACAGTCAAAGTTTTCAAGCTCATGAAAAACGACTTCTAAGTAAATGTCAGCTTAGGACTCGTCCTTCAGATAAAAGGAAAGTTTATCGCCGATGGTAACTTATCCTTAACAACGGGAAGTTCACAACTTCTCGGACTTGAGCTCGCTTTTAAGATATTCAACATCTTAAGCTTAAGTAATTGTTTTTCAAAACTTTGAACACAATTTTTCGAGAATTTCTCAAAAGGTTTTTCTAAATCTTTCAAGATTGTGTGTTCAAAAACGTTTTGATAAAACGAGCATGTCTTCTGGAATCGATAATATTTACGAACCTAGAAATGTCATTCAATAATGACACGGGGTTGTAAATAAAGTTCGAGCAGAAGTTCAAATGATTTTAAAACATGCTCCATATGGTTTGCTATTATTTCAGATAGCAACCCGCTTTTCATAATCAAGTCAAGCATTTCACCGGAAAGCTTTGACTCAACAACGGGAATTAATTTTCTCGGGAACGTGACGAGGAGACCAACATTCGTGAACAAGAACCATGTGAATCTTTCATATGATGTTCTCCATCATTCAGGTCCAACCTCGTAAATTACTAATCTTGTGAATTCATTATCATATATGATCTTTGCACGTAATAAATACCTTACACTTGTGTTTAAAAGGTATTTATTTTACGTTTCAGCACACCCTCATTAATTTGAGGGGGAGCTTGTGTAATTCATGAAGATAATTGGACTTGCATTTTTCTTCCCAAATTTTCTTAAAATGCTATTAAATCAATTGATATTAAAAACATCGATTGGGTTAATATTTTTAATATGGGGGAGAAAATGTGATTTAATATGGGATATGATCAATCATAAATGGTTTGACTTAAAGTGATAGCTCATCCCGACATGTGCGAAATGTTTTCGAATATCGTGGCATATGTTAAGGGGGAGCAAAATGGATTTGCACTTCAAAATGGATTTCATGGTGACATATACTTACCCGCAACCCATTTATTTCACGACGATGAAGATTGTGGTGACAAAAGGATGGTAGGATAGGTTAAAGTCCAATGATTTCTCTAGAACCGGAGGAATCTTCCCAAGGACATTCCATAGCTAAAAATAGTAGTCCTTAGGAAAGATGGAGAAAGATTGTGAACGTAGCTGAATGCCGACCAAGTACTTAAGTTAGCACTGGAACAATCACAACAAGGTGCTAGTGATGACGTATTGGTAATCATTGAAGGGGTTGAAGAATGAAAAAGAAATGTAAAGATAAAGGGTGTAAAGAAAGAAGCCCTCCTTACAACTTTAGGCAGAAACCAGGTCAATACATATGCTATTGAGATCATTTTTGTTAATGATTCTCGATATTGAAGAAAGACGTCATGGACCCAGTGATGCAATGCACAACCCTTCCCAGCTAACTCAAATATCTCTCAAAAGGTATTTGTTTTAATCACACGGAGATCAACACATTATCTATTGATTTATTCACTCCGAATAAATTGGTATTGAAAAGGTGGCACTCCTCTCCAGCCTCCGATCACTAAAAATCCAAAATGCACGATCGAGTCTAGAGCCATTTGAGATCATCAAATATCTCATTAGGACACACTTTCATATTTCCTTGCTTCTTCACACACTGTGAAAAGTAAGAAAGATCTTAAGAGTCCTACGCAAAATCTTCATGATCTTGCCTGAACATCCGAGTAATATGAAAGTATTTACAATGAAGATGGAAATCCTTCTTGAGCGAATATCAAAAAGCTCATGGTAGGTGACTTGTGCTATTCTTTATGAATCAAACTTGTGATAACTGGAAAGCAACAGTGGTTTAATTCTTAAATGAATTTAAACTCGTTCCAGGCCTCTACGCATTATCATATGATCTTGCCAGAACACTCAGAGTGACTCTTTATTGATCACAGTGACGAGTGGAAATCCTTCTAGTGTTAACATCAAACAGCACTTGGTAGGTAACTTGCAAGATTCTATATGAATCAAGCTAGTGACAACTGGAAAGCAACGATGGTGCGGTTCTTAATTGAACTTCACTTGTTCCAGGAACATGAATTGACGGCTTCAAATCATGCGGATAATATTATCCAAATGATCCACTCTTTACGTTCGCAGTCAGCTTTGGACGGTCGAGTAAAGAGAACGGGTTTACCCGCGAAATCTTGTCAAGGAGGTTCTTTATTGAAACTACCTGTCACAAGTACGATATTTAATATCGTCCAACGGTCTTCACCGACCGGAGGTAAATTGCTACCGAATTAGAATGAAATGTTCAAGGCCATTTCATCCGTGTATAGTGTTTTGTTGCTAACTGTCTTATGCAGCGTAACAAGAAGGTGGCATTGCGGTGTACAATCCAGAAGAAGTCGTCACCACATGCTTATACTACATACAAATAGTACTTCAACAAATTCAAGAAAGCCTGAAGGTCAAGTCTTCCGCTGTATCAAACTCTGAAGCTTTCAAGAATTTAAAAGTATAAGTATGTGGAACATGAAGTCACGAAGAGGCAAATATCACAAGTGAAGAATGCACAAGGTCAAGGCAAGGAAACATGCTCAAGACTAAAGTCAAAGATCACATCAAGCATATTCACAAGAACAAGATCGAAGACTCAAGCATAGATGCTAGGTTTAAGATTTTGTAAAAAGATGTGACCTCCCTTAGGGGGAGATTGTTGGAAATACGTTTTTCCCAATAAAGTCTCGGTCACATCTTAGTTAGCATAGATCACGAGTTATAGACTATTTAGAACTTTGTTTCTTGGAGCGACCTCCCTTAGGGGGAGATTGTTAGAAATACGTTTTTACGTATTTATGAAGGATCGGTCGCTCCAACGATAACTATGTAATGGGCTCGTGATCTATTTACTTTATGTATAGTCCATATAGCCCACATGTAGGGTGGGCTATATATATCCCCTCCTAGCATGTTAGGAGGGGTTGTTGATTACCATTTTACACTTAATCATTATTCATCTTTCACTTTCTCTCTCTACCTTTCCCCTTTTCTCTCCTTTCTCTCTTTAATCCTTCATCTCTTTCCTTCATTTCTTCTTTAATTATCAATCAATCAACCATCTAAATCCACCAAATCCATGATATAGAATAGGCCATTAATCTCGTAGACCTTCAGAAGGTAAATTTGCATGTTCAAAACTTGGTAAAGTATATCCAAAAGCAGTAGGTCCCTTACTTGACTGCTTTTTGTTGAATTGGATCATCAAGTTCTGAAAATTGTTAGGAGATAGTATAATCTAGGGTTTCATCTAGTTTATATGAGATTTGGTAGGGTTTTGTGCAAGATTTTGGCCTTTAAAACTCACCATATGACCAATTAGATCAGCTACTGTTCACAGCCCCATAAGAGTATATTCAGTGACTAATTTTGGCAAATTTGTGCTTGATTGGTATTGTGATTGTGTGTTTGTTTTGTTTAATCTGACTCCCCACACTTCCATGAGTGTGGGGGTGCCCCTCTTGTCCATCAAAACCAATCCAAGCTCTAGTTATAGATCAAAAACCATGCAGACCCGTTTTTTATAACTAGCAGTGGGAACCAATTTCCCACTGCCAGTGTTAAAGTTCCCCCTGCTTGGCTACAAAACAAAAACAGTCAAGGTGTCACTTTCAGCTTTTGACTTTTTTGTCTTTTGTGGTGAAAAATAGGTTTTAGGGTTTGATTCTTTTTTCATTATTTTTCTTATTTTATTCTTGATTTTTCTGTTTAATTATTTTTTATTTTACTGTTCATTTTATAATTTTTAGATTAAATAGCTTATTTAATTACTTTTTAATTACTGTTTTTTGGAATTTAGTGTAAAAAATTATTATTTTTCACTTTTAAAATTTTTCCTAGACTTAGAATAATGTTTTAAGATTTTTGGTATAAAAAGTTTTCACTGTTCATCTTTTATTTATTTTCTAGAATTAATTTAGTTTAATTAGGGTTTTATTTAAAACTGTTTTTGTCTTTTAGTGAAAAATTTATTATTTTTCAAACTTTTTCATTTTTCTTCTGTTTATTAGAGTAAAATAGGATTTTTAAAATTGGTAAATTATTTTTAGCATTATTTAATTATTTTTTATAATTATTTTTAAAATAGTTTTAAGTCATTTAAAAATAGGAAAATAGTAATTAAAATTTAGGAAAAATACTTTTTAGTTTATAAATAATATAAGTGAGTTATTTGTCCAATAAAATAATATTTTAGGCTTTTTCTTAATTAATTATTAATTTTTGGGCTTTAATTAGCATTAAAAATTGAATATTTAATTAATAAAAGGTTTTAAAATATTTTTATTGGATTTTTGTCCTTATTTATATTATTTTGAACTACTTTTTCATCTTTAATTTGTTTTTAGCTTAAAATTTTTAAATTTTCACGTTTTTCATACTTACGTTCGCGTTTTACGTCTTTCGTCGTAGTTAATTGTAATCATAGCTCGTCTTAGTTTTTCTTTCTTTTCTCATCTAAAAACGACACTACCCTAAACCTTTGATTATATATTTTGGCACATTAATCCACACACCTCCTCGAGAACGAACCCGCATTTGTTCGGTTTCGCGTTTTTCCTAAAACGTGCAACTTAATACTTGCCCATTATACGCTCTTTTTCCTAAAAGACGTATTTCTACGACTATCAACATGGCGCCGCTGCCGGGGAGGTGTTTTTAGTGTGCCATTATTAGTATCGTGTTTTTGTGAGAGGTGCGTTTTTGCTTTTCACATTTTGAAAAGCGTGAATATCGTACATACTCCTTTTTGTTATTTTTCCTTATTATATTATAGTATCCAAATAAATTTTGTTTAGTTTTCCTAAATTAAACACACAACATCATTTTACTATATTGTAGATATATTGGTTTTCGTTTTTATTGTGAATATTATTAATATATTGTATTTACGTAGAACAATAAAAATACAAGTACTCCAAATACGTGAGAAATCACAACCTTGATTCGGGATTTCATCACTCGATCATTGTATTCGAATCCAAAGCAAAAGTAAAAGGGCAAAATAGATAAATACTTTCGTGAGGCTTAATTTCAATGAACACAAACTATAAGGTGGGTATAAGGCGGTTGTATTTCACGACCTAAGGGAAAAAGGCTCTTAAGTGCTTAGCGCCGCCTCGTTTCCCCCGTTTGCTTGTGCGTGTTTTGAGAAAAAGGGCTAATCGAGGGTTTGCCAACCAAAGTATTATCTACGTATATATATTTGCTTGTGTTTTCAAGATTAAACCCTCTTGAATGTTTTGGTGTTCCACCAACGTTCTAAAGTCATCGAAAGCGTTCACTCCACGTGATCGTTTTCATTCTTTGAGGCTCCTTTAATCGAGAAAGTCGATAAGATTTGTAGATTTGTGTTTACGTAATACATTCAAAAATCCAAAAAAGTAAAAAAACAATCAAAAGCAAAAAAATAATCTTCTACATTCCCTCTAATTTCATAATTCTCTTCTTTCACCCTCTATAACGTTTAATTCTCGTAACACCGTTCTCGTTGCATCATGTCGAATGATAGTGGATATTATTCGTGTCCATATTGTGGAGGCCCGCCCGATGGTGCCAATTGTTTTAATTGTAAGGTTATTGGAGGTAGAGAGGGCTATATCTATAACTCCGCTCCACGTGATCATGGTGATAATTTTCAATCTTACGACCAAGATCACCCATCGTCTTCGTTCTACTCGTCATATGATTCGTCTTTTAATTGTGATCAAAATCAAAATGATGGAATGAATCAAAACGCCTTTTGTGACTATGTGAGACGCAATAATGCAAACTTAATGATGATTCAAGAACAAGTTAGGAACCTTAAGGAACATCACGAAAAACAATTGGAAACTCAAAAGGAATTTTACTTAAAGGAAATGGCCTCCATGAGAACCGAGTTGGAAAACGAATATGATGCCGCTTTTAAAGAACAAGAACGTTTATCTGACCAAGTTGACGAGAGACGGGATAAAATTGTTGACAAAGTTGTGGAGGCTTACACTATTAAGCAAAATGAACTTCTTTCAACGATTGAGACCTTAGAGAAAAAAGTAGCTTCATACGAGTTGAGTTCTTCATCGAACGTCACCAATCCTAATCTCGAGGGAGAGGTTAAAGTTATTTCGACTCCTAAGACTCGTACGTCTCGTATTGATCCCAATCTCCCAAATTTTAGAGTCGTGCAACCTTCGTCGTCTTGCAAAAACGTAGAGGAAACAAAAACGTCATCCAACGAAGTTTTGAAAAATGTTTTTGAAAGTAAACCAAAGGAAAAACTCGTAGGATACTTGGGATATTTAAATCTTGTACCTTCTAAACCTAATTTTTCTAATGAGGATGAAATTATTGAGGATTTTCTAAATCAATATACACTTAATTTTGACGAAGAAATTCCATTAAATGATTTTAAAAAAGAAAAATGTGAAAAGGTTTTAAAGGAAATCGTTGAACCCTCGTTTTTACAAGATGAACGAAAATTAATTCCGAAGGGACGTGTTAGTAATTTTGCTAAAATGTTTGAAAACCCACGTTCGATCCCTTCGAAGGACAAGGTTGAAACCGTCAAGGCAAAATCGTCACGATACGAGCCTTTTACTCCTAATCCCACACCGTGTGAGATTTTGGATTTATCATGTGAGAAGTCCGTCGATGGCCTTGCTCACGTCGATACGTTTTTAGATATCGAGGTCGAAACGACAAAGGCAAAATCTTCAATCGAAGAGCCTTCTTTTCCTAGTTTCATGACGGTTGAAGCTAGCGACTCGATTATCGACGACTTTATTGCTCGACCTCTTCCACGAGGAAGAGAAGACGTTTTTGATCCCGATGGAGACTTTTCCGAGATCAAACGTATTCTTGATGATCCGCCTTCTATTTTTGAGTTTGATGAGGACCGTTGCGTTAGCCCGGAGGGCGATGTTTTATTGATCAATTCACGTTTTAAAAATTCAAATCCTCCTCCCGCCTTCAAGATAAATGTGAAAATTTTAAGTGTGCCTAGAATTGTTTTAGAAACACCAAATATTTTCAATTTAATCAACTTGGGTTTTCGTAACAATGAGTTAAAAAATGAAAAAAGGAATGATTTTACAATTGATTTGAAAATTTTTCCAAAGTTAACTCCGTCATCACCTCGCTTAATTGAGCTTGCTACAAACGCGTCTACTTCTTTTGACGACGTTTTGTGTGGATCTAGTATGGGGGAAGCCCCATTTGTTCCCTCACACTTCTCCACCGAGGACGAGATTTTTGACCCCGGTATCACGTTTAAGATAAAATCTCGGTCTTTTACCGAATTAGTCACTAGAAGATCCTTCTACACTTACGGTATGAGTTTACCTCGAGTGACTCGATTTTTATGCCCAACCAATGTCCCACCCTTCTCTTCTTATGCTATTTTCTTGTGTCCCTTTGGGACGTTGTTACCTGAAATCGTGTTGTTTCGTTTATCATCCGAAAACGAAGACACGATCTTTGATCCTGGTATAGAGGTTTTGCCTTTATACACGGTCGCTTTTGGGCCTTGATTACATGTAAGTCCCACCAAAAATGACCTTACCAAGATTATCCCTAAATGATCACATTTATGGGGATTCGAGTCGAGCTTTTGACTCGGTTATCAAAAACAAGGTGCCTCGTGGGGGATTCTCATGCTTATCCTTGTATATATTATCGCTTTCTTAGTTTAATGTAACGAGGGGACTTGTGCTCTTCCAACCTTCGTTTCGTGGTTGTTTGTGATTGTGATTTATTAGGTTCATCGTCATCATTGAAGCCTCTCGTGTTCGTTTTACGGATCACTCGAGCTTCGATCGTTGCCTTTGGAGATTCCGATATCCGATGATATCCTTTTATGTTCTAACGTTTATCTTATTAGCATAATTCATAAACGGCTTTTAGGTTATTCGTTTTACCCTTTCCATGCTCGAGATTAAGCATTCGACTTCGTCTCTAGTATGGGGGTGTTTACACCCCTAGACTCGAAACATTGAGGACAATGTTTAGTTTTAGTATGGGGGGTGAGTAGATACTTCACCTTGCTTACGTCACCACGCAATCCAATATTCATCTTTTTGTTATCGTTTTATGCAAAATAAGGCTAAAAATGGCCAAATTTTAAAATTTTTTCTTGTTTTTCATAAGTGTTTAAGACACGAATGTAGGTTTTCCGAGGGTGAGAACGAAAGTAATTTTTGACTCGACCGTGCGTGTTGAGCACTTAGCTTCGATTCCTTAACTTTTTAGGCTAAGTCTCTTAAATGAGGACGAGAAATGATAGAGTTATTTATAAGTCTCGTAATCGTCACGATCTCATGTGTAGTAATTATTAGCTTATTCTCCCAACGCTTTTGCATAATAAATTGTTAATAAATATTGATTTAGCGGTTTAGTCACTATTGTTGGTTTCTAATTTGTTTTAGTAGCTTCCATGTAATTAAATTGGGAAAACATTAAGGTATCGCCAGCGTCACGGTTTTGAAGTATTGGCACCCTAATAATCGAAAGCTTCACCTAATAATAAGATTTCAAGTGCTCACCTAAATTAAGCAAAAATTTGAAGCTCACAAGGCCGAAAAATCTATGCCCAAATTGAAAGTGAATCAAGCCTTAATCTTCGAAGCTTTAAAGATCCAAAATTCGCTTTAGCGTGAGGATATACGTCTTTGGCTAATAAAACCACCGATGAGGCGGATAATAAAAGGCAAGGCAAGACCGAAGTCATAATAAAAGCTTCATGGCGAAGTTGAATAAAAGATGGAGGTGAACCAAAGATAATAAGGCCCTTCCGTTAGTAGGCGTATAAAAGTCTTGGTAATAAGTCTCATGTTCAAAACCGTTATAAAACCGTGTTTATCGATCCTTCTTGTTGACTTAATTTTTTGACATCGTTGTCTATTAGGATGAATTATTAATTTAATGATTTTGGTTACACCGTTAAAACTCTATTTTTAGACTTAATCTCTATTCACGCATAAGTCAATGATGTATCCTCGTGATCATTAAGACAAAAATAAAATATAAGAGATACCAATTAGGAATAAGGGAGTTTAGGTTCGTAATTAACACTCATGAGATATGATCGTGTTGCTAACTTATAATAACAATGATCTCGTTACACGCTTAGCATGGAATTAGGTGAAAATCGAGGATGACGAAATTATTTCTAACGAAGCATTCACGTGTTCTTGTTCTATGATCCTAAAAGTCACGTTCTCGTGATGAAAACAATACATTATGTCTAAAACGCGTGTAGTAGTTTATTTACATTTATGTCTTGAATAAATGTCATCATAAAATGAATTTTGGAAGTGCTATGATACTTAATTCTAGCATTGCGTGGGGACACGACAATGGTTTAGTATGGGGGAGTGATGAGACTGCTTTTATACATAGTCTCATCGTTCAAATCGGGCTTAAAACGCTTAAAATATCATCGAAATACCCCTATATATGCTTGTATTTGTGTCTTGTGTATTTTAGGTGCGGATATCGTGAAATCAACAAATGATCACAAGAATGAAGCAATAACGAACACGGGAAACGAAGCCGCACAAAGAACCGGGCCCAAATCTTGGATTTTCCAAAATGACCTTGAAGTTTTGAAGAATGGCAACATTGGTCCCTCATTTTTGAAGATTTGGCAAAGAAAGACCTTGAAGAATCATCATTTGGCAAGAAAGGTCCTCAATGTTTGAAGATATTGCATAAACAGCCCTTGGATAATGCATTTATTACAAAATTGGTCCTTATTCAAAGTTTGAAACAAAGAGGGGCCAAATTCAGCAACATGGGCAAACTTATTTACAAAGGAATTGAGTTATTGGCTGATTTAATACAAAGTAAACAAAGTTGAGGAGTACAAGGACCATAATTGCCCAGACATATAAACCTCCCTCACCCACTTAGCTAACGCCACGTCACCTCACACTCCCCCTCAACCAATCCCCTTACACCCTCCATCCACGTCTGTTTTCCACCAAACAAATTTAAGTAAATAATTTTTTATTTTCCCACTAAACAGGTAATTTAAAAACTTAATTTCCCAAAACCGATTAAAACTCACCTGCTAATCCTCCTCAACCCCATAAACCCTAATTCCCCATTTGCCTTAATTCAAAGGGGATTTCCCCAATATTTTCCAGATTATTAATTAATCCCAACCCAAACCAAACCCACCTTCCAGAAACCCCCCAACATACCCACATGGCCAAGACCCACCCCCCTGCTCATGTCACTATCTCATCTTCCCCAAAAAGTGACAAGATGGACGGCTGGATGTTTTTTCTTGGTCCCAAAGGTACAATTAACGTTCAAGATTGGTTTTGTACAACTGGTTTTCAGCATGATCACATGATACCATATTTTTGACCAAGAACAAAGATCAAGACCAAGGGTATTTTTGGCATTCATCAAGTAGGGTTTTAGCTTAATGTTTTTGTTTTCTAGAAGCTTGTATGCTGTTATATAAAGCACCATAGGGGTTTCATTTTTTTTCTTGTTCCAATTCTTATTCAGAATTTGTAAGAGACGATTTCTTGAATAAAATTGAGTTCCAATCTTTAAATTTCATTGCAATTTACTTACCTGCACTTTTAAATATCAGTCATCTTTATTTACTTTGCAAAAGTCTCATTTCCAAGTTCATTTATCACAAACCAAGGTTTTGTTGAGAGGTTACTGTAGCATAAGCTACACTCAAGCTTATTTGACACATAAGCTTGAATGTGTGCTTGTTAGGATTGTTCACTTTCCACTGGTTCAAGTTTTCAAGAAGGAAGATTGGTTCTTGAAGAGGTTTTACTTTTGGTGTTTCAAGCTTTGTTAAGTAGCTTAAAGTTTTTAAGCATAAGCTGGATAATTGGATAAGCTGGTTTGAAGTGTTGATAATAAGTCCAAGAGTGGTGGTAGAGGCTTATAGTAAGATTAGTTAGAAGTTTTAGAGCTTTGGACTCAATGTAAGTCTCCCTATTTTCTTTTGACTTATTTAAAAATCCAAACTGCTTACTTGATTGATATCTTGTTTGTGCTTATTGGGTGTATTAAACTGCTTATTTGGTATCTTTTATGTTTCTATTTTATATTCATGTTGAGTTACTGCTTAATTTTGCAATAAAAGTCCACTATTCTTTGTTAAAACTTGATTGCTGAATATAAGGAGGTGTTTGGATCTGCTTATTGTTTTAAACTTGTGACAGATTTAGACTTGTAACCTGTTTGAACACACCCCTTTTGTTTATATTAGGCCATTGGTTAACTGTTTTTTAGGTTAGTAGACATAGAAGGTAAATTTGCATGTTCAAAACTTGGTAAAGTATAGCCAAAAGCAGTAGGTCCCTTACTTGACTGCTTTTTGTTGAATTGGATCATCAAGTTCTGAAAATTGTTAGGAGATAGTATAATCTAGGGTTTCATCTAGTTTATATGAGATTTGGTAGGGTTTTGTGCAAGATTTTGGCCTTTAAAACTCACCATATGACCAATTAGATCAGCTACTGTTCACAGCCCCGTAAGAGTATATTCAGTGACTGATTTTGGCAAATTTGTGCTTGATTGGTATTGTGATTGTGTGTTTGTTTTGTTAAATCTGACTCCCCACACTTCCATGAGTGTGTGGGTGCCCCTCTTGTCCATCAAAATCAATCCAAGCTCTAGTTATAGATCAAAAACCATGCAGACCCGTTTTTTATAACTAGCAGTGGGAACCAATTTCCCACTGCCAGTGTTAAAGTTCCCCCTGCTCGGCTACAAAACAAAAACAGTCAAGGTGTCACTTTCAGCTTTTGACTTTTTTGTCTTTTGTGGTGAAATTTAGGTTTTAGGGTTTGATTCTTTTTTCATTATTTTTCTTATTTTATTCTTGATTTTTCTGTTTAATTATTTTTTATTTTACTGTTCATTTTATAATTTTTAGATTAAATAGCTTATTTAATTACTTTTTAATTACTGTTTTTTGGAATTTAGTGTAAAAAATTATTATTTTTCACTTTTAAAATTTTTCCTAGACTTAGAATAATGTTTTAAGATTTTTGGTATAAAAGTTTTCACTGTTCATCTTTTATTTATTTTATAGAATTAATTTAGTTTAATTAGGGTTTTATTTAAAACTGTTTTTGTCTTTTAGTGAAAAATTTATTATTTTCAAACTTTTTCATTTTTCTTCTGTTTATTAGAGTAAAATAGGATTTTTAAAATTGGTAAATTATTTTTAGCATTATTTAATTATTTTTTATAATTATTTTTAAAATAGTTTTAAGTCATTTAAAAATAGGAAAATAGTAATTAAAATTTAGGAAAAATACTTTTTAGTTTATAAATAATATAAGTGAGTTATTTGTCCAATAAAATAATATTTTGGGCTTTTTCTTAATTATATTTAATTTTTGGGCTTTAATTAGCATTAAAAATTGAATATTTAATTAATAAAAGGTTTTAAAATATTTTTATTGGATTTTTGTCCTTATTTATATTATTTTGAACTACTTTTTCATCTTTAATTTGTTTTTAGCTTAAAATTTTTAAATTTTCACGTTTTTCATACTTACGTTCGCGTTTTACGTCTTTCGTCGTAGTTAATTGTAATCATAGCTCGTCTTAGTTTTTCTTTCTTTTCTCATCTAAAAACGACACTACCCTAAACCTTTGATTATATATTTTGGCACATTAATCCACACACCTCCTCGAGAACGAACCCGCATTTGTTCGGTTTCGCGTTTTTCCTAAAACGTGCAACTTAATACTTGCCCATTATACGCTCTTTTTCCTAAAAGACGTATTTCTACGACTATCAGTAGTCAACCCCATAGTACTATCACTTTGTATAAGAGGCTATTTCCCCCTTCGCAAGGGCAAGACAATAGTTAATAGTTCATGAAATTAGGGCCTTTTGCAACTAGGTACTCAACACAATTTCAAGGCAACATTCGGGTCCAACAATCATTCATGACTTATGTTCATTTTCATTTAAATAGCATGTATCCCCCTCGCGGGTAAAAACATTTGAAATAAGTAAAGAGCGAGGCTATAGACTCACCTGGCGTAGTAGTAGTGGTTCTAGTGAAGACGTAACGAGAAATGTCACCGACGACGTGGATACCCGGGAAAATCAAACACTTGACCTAAAAGTCAAAGTACGAAAACCAAATCAATACACGCGTACATAATTGTACTAAACACACGCAAGTCGAAACACTTAATGCTTATGAAAACTCACGCCAAAACCAAACAAGTAGTTGTTACTAGACTTATACCATTTATCAATGTTATTAAAGTTACTATCCATTTTACGGTTTCGCCGATACTTATCAAAAGTATGGGCTGTTTTCCTAGAATTATACCCTTTTATAAAATTTGGGAAAATTCTCAAAAATACCTTAAGACCTGTAGAAAACCCATTTTTAATCCCATTAAAAGTTTTCGCTTTTACGACCCGTTACACAACACATTACTAAACCTACGTTTTTCGGGCTGATTTTGCACATTGACCAAGTTTGACTCATTTGACCCATTTGAAATATACCATTGACCCATTTGTCACCTAAGTCTAAAAATAGACTCACAAATGCAGGTTTGAAACCAAAAATTAACTTTAAATCATTTACCAAACTCTATCTATGGTCCCCGGGATTTGACCCAAAACCAAACACAAATTCGGATTGTGTTGATTCTCATCTCCCGGTACACGAACTTTCAAAATATCATAACTTTTGACTCGTTTGGAGTTAAAAGCTCTATCTTATACCGAAACGAGCGTCTCGACGACCACTACAACTATATCCTACAATCACAACCTGGACCAAAAATTAAAACCACGAAATTAGCCCTAAACAATCTGTTTGAAAACGACTCATTCAAAATCACCTTTACACTTGTTTTCAATCAATTTCATCTACTCCTATACCCCTAATATCATCATTAAACTATCCTAATTAGATCATAACATCCTAGTCCTTGTATGAATCAACCTTTATCAAAACCCATTTCATAAAACCACACATGCAAAGTAATTAAATAAATTAAAAATGATAATAACAAGGAAATAGAACCATACCCACAAGAAACAAGATCAAACACTCAAGAACACCCAAACCCACAATAAATTCGTGGGTTTTGGGGCTGTAGAACATCAAAAACATAAACCCCCATCTTGATTAATTGGTTATCTTCACTCCTAAACACAAGATTTAAACATACATTAAGAAAAATTAGATCAAAACCCACTTGTTCATAAGAATAAATTTTTGTAAAAATTAAAGATGATGCATGTTTGAAATTATTGGTGGGATTCACTTACATGATGATTATAAACATGGGTCTTTGATTGGTTTTTCAAGAAATCATGTTTTGTGGTGGTTTTTTGGTGGTGTTATGGTGGCCGGCGGCTAAAGGAGTGAAAAGGGAAGAACCCTAATTTTTTTTTAATGAAAAATGAGGGTGTGTGTGCATACTCCTTCCTTTTGTAAAAATTGGAGGGACTAAATTTGACAAGCTAGCTTTATTTTGGCCTTACTAATAAACGACCATTTTAAAGAGCGGGATTATGACTAGTAGTTGGTTTTAAATTTTTACGAGAGTCGGGTTTCGTCCCGACTACCTCAAAATACTTTTAAATGGTTCAAACGCACACAAAACGAATATACATATGGTTCCGACTCGACTTAACACGTAATAAAAATAAAATCTCTAAAAACTCAAATATCGATCAATCGATAATAAAAGATGAATTTTGGGCATTCGTCGGTATCGTAGTCGTCACCGGTTCTTCTTAAATCGTCAAACGTTAAATTACGAACGTAAACGTCGGTTTCAACTTAAACCGTCAAATATATAACAAACGAAATTTCTTGAAAATTTCAAAAATATCCGTAAAATAGGATTAAATAAATAACGTTGGGCTCGGGATATCACATCCTCAAGTGAGTCGCAACTTAAGAGAGATGCTCATACTGAACAGCTCTTGAGACAATAACTTAGCATCATACGGCACTTTCACGGGTATCACATCCTCCCCTCCTTAAGGAAGCGACGTCCCGGCGCTCTTCGGTTCTTATACTCGCATATTGTACTACTAGAAAGATGAGGGTACTTCTTACTAAAGAGGTATTCGCATTCCAATGTGGACTTCGGTTCACGTCTCGGGTTCCATCACACCTTCACAATGAGTGTTATACCTTGCTTAAATCTCTTAACATCTCGATCTATCCATAGCCTCCCAAATCATTTCAAGTCCATTCAACTGACTTTTTGCCACTTCATTCTATCCAACTGGCGATCTACATTTTCATCAACATTTTCTTCAAATGCTGTAGCTTCATTGTTAACAGGGTAAATGTCGTCGTACAAAGGTACTACCAACGGCAAGTGTCGATCTCAACAACTATCAAAATCAATCACACACGTTCGGAGCATGTCTTCCAACTTTCGAATCGTCCTTTCACTTGGTTCATCATCTCATAAAAACAACTACTCACAAAATAAAATCGCACGGGTCACACATAACCCCATCGAAAACGTTCAGAATATACAAGACGAAGTAATTATTACTAGTCGTACAAAATCACCTTATCGCAATGTTACGTACATACAACCCTAGTTCGTCAAAAACGAATTCATCGATACGGAATCATCCGACATATACATAACTCTCTAGAAAACGTCACAATCCCATCAAACACAAAATCCATAATAAAACACATACAACCACATTACGGCATGTTTGCAAAATAGCCAAACCATCCCAAGTCAATCAGTTCAATCGAGTTAACTCATGCTTGCTAATCAGCCCAGCCAGGATAAAATAAGGATATTTGTGATGATTCTCGGATGAGTCCAGTCAAAAAGAAAATTGCAAGTTCAAGAAGGTTCACAAGCTTGCTAGCTATGGATGCATATCCAAAAAGAAAATAAAATAAAATAAAATACATACATATGTCATCGTAGGGTGCTCACACACGGGTCCATACCCAAAAGATATTTCAAGAATACCATCTCACTTTCGTCTCAAACGTGGTTAAAAGCTCAATAAGCATCATCGTTCACAGTAAAAAAAAATATTACATGGCATGTGTTCTTCATGATCGGACTTCATTGGACAATGTCGTCTCAAGTTCTCACAACTTACGATCACTTGACCAGATCACATACAACATAAACACATAAAAGACAAGGGTTCACCACAAAACATTAACTATGGCTATCTATCGTTTAACCATCGATAATCAAGGATGGTTGAGTCAAGCAAAGAGGATTCCTCACTTAAATAAACGAAGACGGCAATGGAATTGTCTTCCAACTACCGATTCACAGTTGGTAAACTTCAACAGTTTATCGCGTGTCGTTAAACATATCAAAAGAACGAGAAAAGAAATTAAATAAGATGCGATACGTTTGATGTAGGAGAAGTCTTCGTCATTCCCCTCAGAGTCACTTGAACTCTGATTTCCTCTACTTTGGCAGTCTTCTATTCTTGTTGAAAATTTCTTCTCAGTGTCGGTACGAGTCCCTTTGTTATTTCATCAACACCCTCGTGATTCCAATGGAATTCACACGTTACACACAACACATAAAAACATTTTCCAAGATTACTCGGTCACAGTGACTTACTAAGTCAACGCCAAACAAAAAGAAAAGATTTCAAGGAACACAAGAAAATTAAAAAATTTCTTTAGGAATCAAAGAGAATACGATTACTTGCATAAGGATCCACCATTTTTTTTAAAAGCGTTTTCATCCAAACATTTATCAAAAACACTACCGGTTGTAAAGATGACCAATTGACTTGAAACTACATCGCCCTTCCAAAACTATGCATAACTAGCTAGATCATGCATACTTGAGGACCAAGCAACGACAATTAACAGAACATGACTCTTCTCGAATTATGCATAGTTAGCTAAGCTGTGCATAATTGAGGATCGAGTGACAACACAAACATTATTATGACACACCGAAGATGACTATGAAAGTTTTCGACCTAAACTTCAAAATAATTAAACCATTTGAAATGGAATTTGAAATGGGAAAATATTGTTACCATCGCTTTAAGAAACAAATCAAACATTTTTCGTCTACTTTAGAAACATACATTACTTTGCCTATTTATGAGAAAAAAATGAATAAATAATTAAGTAAATAAATTGACACCATTTACATTTGGTTAAACGAAACATTTCACACTCATACATATTTTCAAAATAGACTACTCACAAAATAGCGGTAAGGTGGTTCATAATTAAAGATCATTGCAAGCACAACAAGTAATAAAATCAAAAATCAATGAGATCGAACGTGGTAAACGAGTAATATAATTTCCAACTATAATTAACTATATTAGAAATGAAAATACTTCAAACATATGACAAAAGTCTTGGGATAACAACAGCGATCTACGAATACATGGAGTAAAAAAAATTGAATATCAGCACAAGCGTCAAAAATAAAACAACATTCATAATTCCCATCGTCTCGAGTTGCACACACATTCCACCATGGGTAAACGGGGAGAGGAGAATAATCACTTGGTCGAATAGAAAAAATTTCACCAGGAAGGTCGAGTTCTTTCACCTCTACAATTTGGTAAAGCGGCTTCGCCCCCTCGCTTTTGTTCAATATAAATAAATAACCAATTTAATGAAGATTTATAGCATCATTCAAGTAAATACAGAATTTTAGGTTCCATTAACCGTAAGAAGAAAAGTCACAACGTCCATGAACATGACAAAAATACACCGGGTAACATACCCTCATTATCAAGTACTAGCGAAATAGTAGTTTTAAAATAAATATAATAATAATGGTTTCATATCATGGAAAATATTAAAATGAACAGTCACATGACGACTCAAGTTCAAATACAGACTCATAAAATCAAAGAAGGGATGTCGTACGATCGAACCATCGTGACTCAAAATATTATACATACATCTTTATAAAATATTATACAAGTAGGCGTGTGTTGGGTAATCCATTTGCATATTCAAATCAATGTTACTTCGTATATTGTAAAACGATCATTTGCATATTTTTAGTTTGGGTTACACCATTAAATAATTTATACCTTTCATTTCTCAATCTTTACAAAGTTTTTATTTCTAGAAAAATTACAATTTCTAGGTAATTATTAACATTAGTAGATGCGATGACTCGGTTATTATAATTGATAAAATCATTAGGTTTGAAAATCTCAATACTTGTGTCAAAATCCCATTAATATTCATATCTTAAGTACCAAAAACGTACATAGTAAGAATTTTCAAAGTTTTACGTTATTATTATTATGACTTACCTTATCACATATATACAAGTAACCAACGCAACTCAAATTAGTCCAACTGACTCTTAAAATTAACCTTGACTTTTTATTATACACATGTCTTCCTTAAAACTGGTTTGTTAAATCACATTCGCGCACTTCGACTCAGATGATAAAGAGGTTTCACGTGGTTTTATCTCAGATAATTTACTGATTTTAGTCGATACTTGAATCTCGATGATAATAATAAAATAATAAATAATTAAGATGCTTATTTCAATAATTCAAAGATATATAAAATTCAAATTTTAATCATTAACCCATTATCAAGTGATTTTAAAATTAACACATCTCGCAGCGGAATAAAACAAAATATTTTCAAACGATTTTAAACAAGCATCATCGAATTATGCATAGTGATTCTCTATAACGACAATTAACAAAACAAATGATTCCCAATGACGTTCCATCAATATTTAAAAATTTGTTTCAAGCATTATAATTTCTTACTTAAAGTGTATATTCTGATTTTATCCCATTTTATTCACTACAACAAGTAACGTGTTCTAGTTTATACCAATGCATACATAACATAACCTTATGTTTAAAATAAAACAAATTTTACAAAGTTTTTAGCTCCAAAATACATGACCAATTCTTATACTCATGTTTTATATTATCAAATACGCTAAAAGTTGGCTACATTGACCCGAAAATCAATTCATACTAAATCCAAAGTTGCATATACTCAATATTCATATCGTAAATTTTATTATAAACTCCTTTTTAAAATTATATGAAACAACTTCTTGACAATTCCATCACAAGCTTCTAGTATTAATTATTAATATATGAAAACAAGGATTTTACGAGTAATATAAATCACTTATTATAATATACCAACCAAGGTTGAAGGAAAAACAATTTCACTTTGTCACTTTACTCTCTATAAGAGTTTTACTTTTTACAAGACATATCATAAGTCATTTTTGTTCAAAAGTTTCATTCACCATTTATTTAATATGTAAAACACTTTATCTTTAAGTCATTCGATCAACAAAGTTTAATGCTTTATTTAACTCACACAAATGCCGGACCTCGTCATGTATAATATCGAATTCAAAATAATGAAACAACAAAACAAAAATGAAATAAACGAAGCGAGAATACATATGTCAACTAAATGTTGTTATCGGCCTCGGATGAGTCTCGAAATTGTACTCCACAAAATTAACACAAAAACCAACCAAATTCCAAGTTATCGCGATTGATCACAACGCTAGTCTATTTTAAAACACATCTTTAGAATTCAAGTAGAATAGTAAACAACGATTAAATGGCAACACGCCTCAACCACGTTTTATAACATACACATGTGATTCGTCGCTACGATGTACGCATCGTTGATTATACTTCGTCTATATTATAGTTACGCCAATTAACATATCAAACCCATAAGGAATAAAGGAAAATAAAGTAATACGTAAGTAAATTACGTTTCAAAAGAAAATGTCCAAAATGACACATCACGGTGCGATAACGACAATCGAGATCAATCTAGCCAGTATACAATATGTTACGAAGCGTTATTTACGTATCTAGAGTATCAAACGAGGTTCATATTCGGTTATCCGAACAATAAATTAATTATCAAGATTGATAATTAGCGGTAAGGCCGAATTCTCAACAAAACCGCATTTTAATGTCGATAATTACCCAAGGACTATTGCTTCTCGTGCAATGCCTTTAAATACCATAGTATATACATACTTATACATACAACCATTCCTACATACACGTAGGATTACAACGCGGTGTTGCCATGTAATGCAATGTAGCCCGTTATGCCAAATACATGCAACATATAAGATAATCTTTACAAGAATTTGCAAATTACGATGATAAGTACTCAACGTACACAACAATATATCTCAATATATATCAAAGTATTTACTTACTAAATACTAGAGAATTCATGTCAGTTTGAGGGATACATCTAAAATATAAAGCAATGCTAAAGAAATCTTACCGGAGCCATGCAGGATAGTTGTGTGCTTGGACAATTTCTTACGACACCAAAAGTTAGGATTTTTCAAAATGACCTAGTTCTCTATAACTCATGGCTCTGATTACCAATCTATAACACCCCTAACAAATGCTATGCGTAGCGGAACTACAACATTTGGGTGCTACGTAGTTATCATCACACATAAGCTATATTAAACGACTCAAAGAGACGTAAAAGTTTAAACATAAATTTAAACATTATTAAAATCATACAAGTCTACAGTTTTCCAAATCCCAAGATAATACTAAACAGAGTTTGCATTAGGTCCCCACTGAATCTCAACCCAAAAGTACATTTTTGCTCACATGACAGAATAATAAAAGAGTTTTAAGTTAAATAAGGGTGGAAAAACAAGTAGACCGCCAAGCCACAACAACTTCCATCCTCGCATGCTCCGTTGCTATCAATCTTGGTTACCTGAAACACATGCTTAAAACTGTCAACACAAAGGTTGAGCGAATCTATAGGTTTATCAAATCATAAGTTGAACATAAGTATTAAAAACCAATCATGATCATTCAATAGCATTGTCGCGCAAACAATCTATTATTCGAGGATATGACAATTGTGTTTAAGCTCATGACACTAATCCGTTAACTCAATCACCCGCGTAATAATTACCGGCGTGATTCAGATGAAACCAGTGCCCCTACTAAAGGCATTAGTTGCAATTATACCTTATCTCTTATCACAAATTATCCGTCCGCAGGGGGTATCAACGTACTAGCCCTCGTCTCGGATAGGGTAGTCAACCCCATAGTACTATCACTTTGTATAAGCGGCTATTTCCCCCTTCGCAAGGGCAAGACAATAGTTAATAGTTCATGAAATTAGGGCCTTTTGCAACTAGGTACTCAACACAATTTCAAGGCAACATTCGGGTCTAACAATCATTCATGACTTATGTTCATTTTCATTTAAATAGCATGTATCCCCCTCGCGGGTAAAAACATTTGAAATAAATAAAGAGCGAGGCTATAGACTCACCTGGCGTAGTAGTAGTGGTTCTAGTGAAGACGTAACGAGAAATGTCACCGACGACGTGGATGCCCGGGAACATCAAACACTTGACCTTAAAGTCAAAGTACAAAAACCAAATCAATACATCGCGTACATAATTGTACTAAACACACGCAAGTCAAAACACTTAATGCTTATGAAAACTCACGCCAAAACCAAACAAGTAGTTGTTACTAGACTTATACCATTTATCAATGTTATTAAAGTTACTATCCATTTTACGGTTTTGCCGATACTTACCAAAAGTATGGGCTGTTTTCCTAGACCTATACCCTTTTATAAAATTTGGGAAAATTCTCAAAAATACCTTAAGACCTGTAGAAAACCCATTTTTAATCCCATTAAAAGTTTTCGCTTTTACGACCCGTTACTCAACACATTACTAAACCTACGTTTTTCGGACTGATTTTGCACATTGACCAAGTTTGACTCATTTGACCCATTTGAAATATACCATTGACCCATTTGTCACCTAAGTCTAAAAATAGACTCACAAATGCAGGTTTGAAACAAAAAATTAACTTTAAATCATTTACCAAACTCTATCTGTGGTCCCCGGGATTTGACCCAAAACCAAACACAAATTCGGATTGTGTTGATTCTCATCTCCCGGTACACGAACTTTCAAAATATCATAACTTTTCACTCGTTTGGAGTTAAAAGCTCTATCTTATACCGAAACGAGCGTCTCGACGACCACTACAACTATATCCTACAATCACAACCCGGACCAAAAATTAAAACCACTAAAATAGCCCTAAACAATCTGTTTGAAAACGACCCATTCAAAATCACCTTTACACTTGTTTTCAATCAATTCCATCTACTCCTATACCCCTAATATCATCATTAAACTATCCTAATTAGATCATAACATCCTAGTCACTTGTATGAGTCAACCTTTATCAAAACCCATTTCATAAAACTACACATGCAATGTAATTAAATAAATTAAAAATGATAATAACAAGGAAATAGAACCATACCCACAAGAAACAAGATCAAACACTCAAGAACACCCAAACCTACAATAAATTAGTGGGTTTTGGGGATGTAGAACATCAAAAACATAAACCCCAATCTTGATTAATTGGTTATCTTCACTCCTAAACACAAGATTTAAACATACATTAAGAAAAATTAGATCAAAACCCACTTGTTCATAAGAATAAATTTTTGTAAAAATTAAAGATGATGCATGTTTGAAATTATTGGTGGGATTCACTTACATGATGATTATAAACATGGGTCTTTGATTGGTTTTTCAAGAAATCATGTTTTGTGGTGGTTTTTTGGTGGTGTTATGGTGGCCGGCGGCTAAAGGAGTGAAAAGGGAAGAACCCTAATTTTTTTTGAATGAAAAATGAGGGTGTGTGTGCATACTCCTTCCTTTTGTAAAAATTGGAGGGACTAAATTTAACAAGCTAGCTTTATTTTGGCCTTACTAATAAACGACCATTTTAAAGAGCGGGATTATGACTAGTAGTTGGTTTTAAATTTTTACGAGAGTCGGGTTTCGTCCCGACTACCTCAAAATACTTTTAAATGGTTCAAACGCACACAAACGAATATACATATGGTTCCGACTCGACTTAACACGTAATAAAAATAAAATCTCTAAAAACTCAAATATCGATCAATCGATAATAAAAGATGAAATTTGGGCATTCGTCGGTATCGTAGTCGTCACCGGTTCTTCTTAAATCGTCAAACGTTAAATTACGAACGTAAACGTCGGTTTCAACTTAAACCGTCAAATATATAACAAACGAAATTTCTTGAAAATTTCAAAAATATCCGTAAAATAGGATTAAATAAATAACGTTGGGCTCGGGATATCACATCCTCAAGTGAGTCGCAACTTAAGAGAGATGCTCATACTAAACAGCTCTTGAGACAATAACTTAGCATCATACGGCACTTTCACGGGTATCACACATAGTCTTCACCAACATTGGTGGACGATTATCCGTACCCGAGAGGATGGACTTGTCCGTAAGAGATGTGTACTCCATTTCAATAAGTTAAGATTTACAAAGTTGATCGAACAATGAAATAAGGTTAAGTATTTTTGTGTTGTTGTGAGTTAAAATCGAGAAACAATGTTAAAATCCCCTAAAATATGTTCTCGATAAACCAAAAATTCCAAGTCAAAATTACACACTTAAGGAATAATTTTTTTGGTTTGTCGGAATGTCTAGATCGGAATGCTAGATCGGAATGTCACTATCGGAATGTCCAGATCGTAATGTAACCCTGTCGGAATGATTCAGATCGGAATGATCAGATCGCAATGTAACCTTGTCAGAATGATGATGGTATCGGAATGCCTAGATCGCAATGCAAAGCTGTCGAAATGTTCAGATCGCAAAGTCCTATCGGAAAGATTCAGATCAGAATATAGCTGACAAAATTTAGGCAGAGTAACGACTTAACAACTTCCTTATATCCGTCGGAATCCCAGATCGCAAAGAACGATCGGAATGTTCAGATCAGAATAAGTATTGAAATCCTCAGTATCGCAATGTGGAACCAAACACTTTCCGATGGTGATGGTTATTGCGATAGAAGCCCCTTTTACTTGTACTTTCCGATGGAAATGTTTGCTTGAATTTCCGAAAGATGAACACAATACCTTTTTGCACTTTTGATCCAAGAAAGATTATGTTTTAACCAAAACCAAGATACCAAAAACACTATAACAAGAATCACTACGTTACACTACTTGAAACTACGATCAAACACACAAAAATTTGAAGATTCGGTAAGAACTCTACGAAATGTTTAATAAAAACATACGCAACACTAAAACCAACCTATATTTCATCCCAAGCTCTTGATACCATTTGTAGAAATGTAAATCTTACTTATGTTTTTAGAGAGAGAAAGAGATAGAGAGATGGTGGATTACACACACACTTAGAGAGAGAAAACCAATGTTTACTATGTGTAAATTATGAAACCACACACCCTCTCCATCAAAGGAGAGGGTTTATATACCCAAGCCTTGTAATGGGCTTGGGTTTACACGTTTGGGCCGGCCTACACAAGTTGTAGGCTAGGCTTGGACTTGTTTGTTAAATAACGAAAGTTAACTAAACTACGAGCTATTACATGGACTATCGTTGGAGTGACCGATCCTTCTTAATATGTAAAACGTATTTCCAACAGTAATCACTATAGACTTAGACTCACTAGATTCATCATACAAAAGTCATCCTTTTACAAAAAGGAAGGGATTTGCAGGTTTCCATTATTCTAAGTCTATTCTCTTCCTTTCAAACTCTTTAATCTCCATGAGGTCAACCAAATATGATTCAGGGGAAAAATCATTGTCTTGAAAACTATAGAATAACAGTCCATGACAAGTCTTTACCCTTAGGAACCCAATAGAAATCACCAGGAGGGGGTGGGACAGCAGCGTATTCCTTAGCGTTCATACCAATCCTAGACATGTCTTTAAGGTTTCCTTCACTAACATACTTCTCTAGTGTTTGACTAGCCTTTTCGAACTTTTCAATTTTAAAACCCATGTCCTCCTTAGACTTAATGGCCTAATCTAGCTTGATTTTTAAATCTGCATTAGACTCAATTAGACTAGATTTAGACTCATTACTAAGTCTTAGGTCTCTTTCTAAGATTTTATTTTTATCCTCAAGATCAACTTCCATTTGCTTATACTCAGTTAACCTACCATCGTATTGTGAAAACCCTCTTTTATAATTTCGTAGGTCAGACTCATTTTATTTAAGTTTTTCACTTAAATATTGAACATTAGTTTGAAGGGACTTACTGTTTTGCCTACAACCCTTACTACAAAACGCATCATTATATACCTCATTGTCTCATGAGGAAGTTTAAGAAGATTTTACCGTGAGAGCAAATTAAGCAATTTCCTCGTCTTTAGCTAATGATTCTCCTCAGCTTCTTCTCCAATGTATCTCCAGTCCTATCCTACTCCATCAATGCCTTGCATGGCAACCATAGCTTTTGAAGCAGCGTCCTCCACTTTGATGATCTTCCTAGTATCCTTTCTTCCATCGTTTCTCAATGGTGGTTTGCATTCCCTTGCAAAGTGTCTCATTCTATGATAGTTATAGCACTCAACTTTGAACTTATCAAATCTAGCAAATTCAGAGGGTTTGAATTTGATTCTTTTACCAAACTTCTTATAGAATCTGTTAGCTCTTATGCTAATAAGTGCCATGTTCCAATTGATGTCCATCTCTTCAAGATCTGTATCACTGATTTGTTCAAGATCCTCATACATCATTTGAGAACCATGTGGTAAAGCAACAATGTATGCACATACAATGTCTAGATCAATTCCAACAGGCCTGTCAGTTGAAGAATGTTTGAAAGAGGTGTCAATGGATACAGAGTTCTTCCCACTGTCAGTATTCATACCACTATCATGAGATACATACCCACTATCAGAGGGATTCTACCTACTTTTGGAAACAAAATCCATGTTTCCCGAGTTTGATCCAGATGCTTCATTCCTCTTTAAGACATCAGCCTCCATAGTCTTTAATTGATTGTAGATGTCATCAAGACTTTTATCTTTATGACTATCTGAATTCAACCATGCATTAGCTTGTACATACCAGGCTTCTCCAAGACTACTTAGAAACATAGAGTGATGAGATGGCATTTATACATGATCTCATCGTTCTTTTCGGGCTTTAAATGCACTAAAATGTCATAAAATACCATATATATGCTTGTGTTTGTTTACTTGTGTATTTTAGGTATGGATATCGTGAAAAAGACAGAAGATCACAAGAAACAAGGAAAAACGGACACGAGAAACGAAGCCGTACAAAGAACCGGGCCCTAGTTCATGAATTATCCAACATTTACCCTTGAAGACTTGAAGATATGCAAGATTGATCCTCAAACAATGAAGAAATGACACTTAAAACCCTTGTGAAATCATAATTACAAGTTTGGTCCCTTAAGTTTGTCAAAATTGCAAAAAGGTCTTTCAACTTTGAAGAAATGGCAAGATTAGTCCCTCATCAAATCTAATTTGTCAATAATGGTCCCTCATAAACCCAAAGATACGTTGAAGACCTTTGAAGATCAACAAAGTCCAAAATCAATCCTTCAAATATGAAAACATGGCAAAAACAACCCTTTAAACCTTTTTGGAAACGTTTTGTGCCAAAAATGTGAAAAGGGAAACTTTCATTACAAAGGGAATACGTTTAAGTGGGCTGAAAAACTTATTATACAATTTTTCCCAAAGAACAAGGACCAAAGTTGTGCAAGCGAAACATTTGAAAGGAATTTGCGCCAAACAAACACCTTTCCCCCAAAATCGGATCAAAATCCTTACTGTTTACCATTCATCCCACCCAGAATTACCTTCACTTAAACAAAGGGTAAACTTCAGTTACCTTGGCACATGTGTGATTCACACATGCAGAAACCTATCCCACACATAATACCTTCACCTCCACTCACCAAAAGCGCCCACACTCAACCTCGTCTACCTATCACAACACAACTTTCTCTCCAAGTAAAGCCACGTGTCAAGATCAACAGCCTAGACTCTCTGCTTAACTAGTAAGCTAAAATGAATGTCTATGATCATTTTGGACAGCTCACATCAAAGAATCGTCTAGAAGACCTCAAGGACAATATTGGAATTTCACTTTTAGGGTTTATGAATAGTGCTTTGTATCCATTTACCTATAAAAGGAGACCTCAACCTGTGAGAGTCCCTTTGTTCCAGATTTTGGCTATCAATCTTTGTAATTCCTTTTTAAGTTAATAAAATTTGAATTTCATAAAAATTTTGAATTCTCTTTTATGTTTATTAAAATTTGGTGTTAGAATAGCCTAAATCTGAGTTCCACTTACACGTTTTATTGGTTTTGAAAAAAGGTTTTAAGGATTAAAATACTTGTTTTCAGAAATCAAAAGGTTTAGTCTGTTTTTTATCTCACTTTATTGTTTTTTCATCTTAGCAGCTTGGAAGCTGGTACTTGTTCTGCTAGTACCTCAGCTCAAACAATCCAGGGCCTGGATGTAGGTCTTGGAGGTTTGCACCCTTCTCCTTTTTCATTTTTCTTCATTTTTCTGAATATTTGTGATTTTTGTATGGTTGTTGTTGAATATGTGTTTTGATGGTTGGAACTTGTTTATCTGGTATTGTTTGATGTTATTGAGTGGATGTTAACTTGATTTGTGGGTTGAATCTGAAATATCCTTTGAAAATTTGTGAAAACAGATAATTAAGGGGTGTTTGGGTTAACTGCATAAGCAGGTTTTGTGGTTTGTAAGTGGTTGTTTTGAGTTGGTGATTGTTGGTATCTATTTATCTGAGATACTTGGTCACTTATTTGCAGGTTTTGTGGTTTGAAACACCTAAATCCATTAAAGTGCTCTAAAATCTTGTTTACTTGTTAAAATTTGTTGTGGTTTAAGGGAAACCTAGATCTAATCATAGACTAGGGTTAACTAGTGATTAAACTTAGTTAATTACACCAGGGAAAGAGATCTAAGTGCCTGAAATTGGATCTGTGGTCAATTAGATCAGCAAAGTATGCATGAGTTCTTGTAGTTCATATCAGAAGGTGTAATTTGCTTTGATCTTGTTCATTACTTTGATTTAGTGGCTGATTTAAGTTTGTTTATGCTTATTCATAGTTTATATACCTTGTGTATGCATCTTGTTGAATTTGGAGTGCTTATTCTAGCTTATAACTGCTTAAGTGTTCATAACAGCTTATATATCAAGGTCTGTTCAATATCTGTTGTTGGAAATACGTTTTACGTATTTATGAAGGATCGGTCGCTCCAACGATAATTATGTAATGGGCTCGTGATCCACTTAGTAAATGTATAGTCCATATAGCCCACATGTAGGGTGGGCTATATATATCCCCTCCTAGCATGTTAGGAGGGGTTGATCATTTTTCACATTAATCAATCCATCTTTACTTTCTCTCTCTACTTTTCCCTTTTCTCTCCTTTCTCTCTCTACTCCATCATCTCCTTCATCTCATCTTCTTTATATTAATCTATTAATCAACCATCTTTATACATTAAATCCATCCAATCAATCATCTAAGGATAGGCCAAAGATCTCGTAGACCTTCAATTGGTATCAAGAGCATGGTTAGATTGGTTTATTCTTGTTTTTATTTTGTTTGATTTTGATGGGTTTTGATTTAATCAAGCTTTTATCTTAAAAAGTTTGTATTTTTTATGCTTTAAATCATGTCAAATCTTTAGATTTACTTACTTTTTAGATAAAAATCACAAATTTTTATACAAAAATCAAAAACTTGTATTATCAAATCTTAAAAAGTTTGTGTTTTTATAAAAAGTTTGTGTTTTTTATAAAAAGTTTGTGTTTTTTTTTTAATTTTGTATTTTTATTGATAAAACCCTTTCTATTTTGATTGCATTTTGTTTGAATTCTTTAAATTGAACTTTTAATTTTATCCTTTTTTATTTTTTTATAATCAGTTTCCACTTTAATTTTTTATTATTGATTTTCGTTTATCAGTTTATCAGCTTTATCCTATCTGGGTTTTTCTGTTATCAGTTTTTATATAACCTTTTTATTTTTTTATATAATCAGTTTTTATAAATGTCTTTTATATAATCAGTTTTCTCAATCTTTTATCAGTTCTTTGTTTTTTCTTGTTTGGTCAACTGTCGAAAGTATCGCGGATCAAAAATCATTCATCATCTTTCTGTCCAATTATCTTTCATCGTATCTCAGTCTCATCAAGTTCCGAACCAGTTTCTATTGATCCAAAAGTTCCGGATCAACAAAGTTCAGAATCAAGAATTCTTCCGAACGAAGTTCCGAACGAAGTTCCGAACGAAGTTCCGAACGAAGTTCCGAACGAAGTTCCGAACGAACGAACTTCCGAATGAAGCATTGACAATTCAAACATAACGGAAAACAAACTCAAACTCGCACTCGGACTCCAACCAACTCTATCACTCACTCGACTCACCCTCGCTTAACAGAATCCAAAAACCCCACAAACCCTCTCTCGACTCGCACACCCAACCTCTCGTCAACATCTCTCGTCTCACACAACACTCTCCCCTCACGACACAACACCCTCACGACATAACCCTCGACACGACACAACACCCTCACGACACAACCCTCGACACAACCCCCTCACGACAACACCCTCACGACACAACACCCTCCCTCATTATTAAACCCACAACTCTCGTTTAAAAAACAGACCTAGACTCACCAAACCAAACATACTCTTCTCAATCTCACAACAACTCTCGACAGACATCACACCCCGACACGCCTCACACCCTCGACCACTTTTAAACAAACCAACACTGACCTCACCTCTCGTATCCCCACACCCTCATTAGACTCTCGACTCGACAACCCTCTCGACTCCCTCAAGACCCTCGACTTAAAATCATCTCTCAATCAAAAAACCAACACCCTCGCAACTCAATCCCCAATACTCCCTCGTCTGACTCTCACCTCGTCTCACCTTCACTATTCGACACAACAGACAAATCACACAAACCAAAACCACTCTCGACACCCACGACAACTCCTATACAACCAAGTTCACACGATAACACCTAAACCTGACTCGAAAGACTCACACGACCAAATCGACTGGACAAAGATTCAAGAAAACTGATTCGACACATAATCAATATATGATATCCTGATTCGATTCGAAAACTATCTCGACTCAAAACATAAAACCGATCTCAGATTCAACTCATCTTGTAAATCTTTAAAGATATTACGAGCTTTGAACAAAATCATCATTGATTCTTGTAAACATCACCAAACAAACCCTCTCTAACAACTCTCGGACTCAACACTCGGACAATTGACAGAAAGACTCTACAGATGTTAGAAAGACTCGATTAACACACATGAAACAAAAAAAACCCTACCCGAGACCTTGTCTGATCAAGATCTTGAAGCCTTGTTTATTTAATTCGGATTGAAAGCAATCATTTTATTGTTTTTCGTGGGCTGCTTCGGGTGTATAATGACGAGATATGTGGGGATTTGAGATGGAAAGGGTTTCTCTTGTTTATTTGCAGATGGTGGCTGTGTGAATAATCTTTAAGAGAGATAATCAGATTTAGTTTTCGAAGGATCGGAGAGAGAGAGAGATTGAATCTTGTTTTAGGTGTGAAAGAGAGAGAGACGGAAGTGGTTATAAGGGAGTTTAATACTAGTTTGGACGGAGAAAACAAGAGGTGAGAGGATTAAATAGTGGACGGTGAAACCTAGATACAATCTTGCCACTTTTTTTATTTTGGGACACGGAAACCGTTTCAGTTTTTTCTTTTATAAAGTTAACTTTTTTAGTTATTTTGAATATTAATTGTTATTTTGGATATTGTTGAGCAAATTTTTTAATTTTGATATTTTTGAATATTTTTGAATATTTTTATTTTGGATATTTTAGTTATTTTGGATATTTTTGAATATTAATTTCTATTTTGGATATTAATTTTTTAATTTTGATAATCAATTCATATTTTTATTTTTATTCAAATTTTTATTTTGAAAAATTTTATGATATTAAGTTATAATCGTGACAACGTGATAAAGTGACAAGGTTTATTTTGACGACGGATTTTTCATCAATCAGTAATCCTTAACGTAATTGTTCATCGATTTTCAATGGATTTCTTGAATTCGACAACGAACAAGGGAGAATTGCATCAAGTGCAAGCCAACGCTAGAGAAAGTGGTATTACTTCATTTCAAATGCTTCAGTTTCATCTTGTCACTCTGTCATGGATTCAAGGAGGGAGCGAATTTGTGACAATTTTTGGTCAAGATCGTCATATATTCATCGACTCAATGTTCACCACTTTGACCCAACTCGCCGAGCAACTCAACCGTGACAACTTTAATCACTCTGCATCGTCACTTGCTTATAAGGCTCTTGTGACACAACTCACGCCTTTCCTCCAATTCAATATCATCAAGTCTGAAAGTTCAGTGATTTGCCAATCGTTTCTTCGAGATACACATACCGAGCTTCGAGTTTTCCGTGATACAATTTTGAAACTCATGACATCGGTCTCGTCTTCGATTTATGAAAGATCTCGACTTCAGCAAGGGTATGATAATGGAGTGCAAGACTCTTCGATGCAAGAGGAAACTGGTCATACGGTTGACAACTTGGAGCATAACGATGGCAAGAGCACGGAATCGGAAGGTCAACATGATACCAGTGGCACGTCAGGGAATGTTCACGAGATCCTTCTTGATGACGCCTTACCCGTTTATGACGAAGAGCCTTCAAACATGGTACAATGTAATGTTGTTTATGATGTATATGCTGATGATATGCCGCATATTGAGCATTCTGAACCTAATTATGACAAACATGGGATGGAAAAGAGTGATAGCAATACCACTTCTGATTCATTCGATGTAAGTCATAATGGGGGAGAGATTGTTCAGAATGCTAAACATCATGATAATTGTCCTATAACTGCTTCATTGACTGCTTCTGATTCCAAGATTAAAGAGCTCGAAACGATCGTAGCTCGGCAATCAAAAGATCTTGAGGATGCCAAACTTGAATTTTCTAAGAAAACGGACAAATTTGAAACATACTTTGAAAAACTTGAAAAGTCAAACGTTGTTCTTGAAAGAAAATTGGATCAAACTGTTCTAGATTCTAAAGCTGAAAAGGATAATCTTTTGAAACAAATTCAACTGCTTGAATCTAAGTTGGCATCCCAAGATAACTTGCTTAAAGAGAACGAGACATTAAAGGCTCAAGTACAGGAAAAGGTCTTTGCTATAGCCGCGTTGAAAAACGAGTTAAGGAAAACTAGAGGACCTAGTGTGGACACTAAGCTTGAAAAACCATCAATCTTGGGGAAACCGCCTACAATTCAGTTCGTCAGACAACCGATTGTCAGACAACCTACTGCATTTAGATCCGAGCGACCACAATCCTCGAGACCGCGGTTTGCCTCCCAAGTTGATTTGGTTCATCTTTCTAGACCTGTCACTCCAGCAACTAGGCCCTATGTGATCACTCCAGCTTTAGCAAGACCAAATCATATGATTGCCTCTAGTTTCCCTAAAAATACCAAGACCACATCTAGAACTAGTTCAAATGACGTTGGCCATAAATCTGGTCTAAGGGAAGTTATGCAAAAGACACATGTAAGAGATAGCAATGTCAATCCTAGTCACATGCCTTCTAGATTACCCAACACTGCTAACCGTAGCATGTCATCTCCTAGGAGCATCGATCAATCTTCTAGATCTTACTCGGCCATTAAATATGCTACTTGTAAAACATGTAGAAAATGTGTCTTTACGGCAAATCATGATTCTTGTATCAAGAAACTACTTAATGAGGTGAACTCCCGTGCTAGACTTAAATCCCAGTGGGTCGCTAAAATCAAACCCATTGGTAAAATGTGGCGCCCCACTGGTAGAACTTTCACTCTTGTAGGAAACGAGTGCCCTTTAACTAGGATAGTCTCTGATTCTACGAAGACTACTAGGGAGGAAATTGCAAAGGATGATACATCACTTAAGCCTGAACTTAAGGTTTTCTATAAAAGGAAACGTTTGCCAACTAAGACAAGTGAATCATCCCCTCGGGCCACCTCTGACACAAGAAAAGAAAACCGTGAACCCCCACGTGCTTCTAAAATAGATATCTCTAACCCATGCAAAAGTATACAAACTCCTAAGGAGAATGTAGGTACCAAAGTTGATGTTCCAAAAGAACGAAGCGGTCCAATCATTGTATACCGTTCAACTAAGGACACTCTTAGAGTTTGGTTGCTGAAGAAGCAGATATCGGAGAAACAAATGTCTCAGGGGATTCATGGTTAAGCTGCACTAAGGACTTACAGTCACATAACAGACTGTAACTCGCTCTCAAAAGACAGGAAAGTTCATCCCGATGATGACTTATCCTCAAAACGAGAAATTAAATTTTTCTCGGACACGAGCTTACATTTAAACTATTCAATGGTTTTAAGCTCGTGTACAAGGACTTATAGTCACATCACAGACTATAACTCGCTCTTCAAAGAAAGGAAAGTTTATCGCCGATGGTAAACTTATCCTAACAACGAGAAATTAATTTTTCTTGGGCATGAGCTTATATCAAAAACATTCCAAGTTTTTAAGCTCATGCACAATGGCTCATCGTTAAATGTCAGACGATGACCCGTTCTTCAAAGGCAGGAAAGTTTATCGCCGATGGTAAACTTATCCTCATTAACGAGAAATTAAATTTTCTCGGACACGAGCTTACGTTAAAACCATTCAAAGGTTTTAAGCTCGTGTACATGACTTACAGTTAAATGTCAGACTGTAACTCGAACTTAAAATAAAGGAAAGATTATCTTTTATGATAACTTATCCTCTTAACGAGAAATTCACCTTTCTCGGTCATGAGCTTGTATTAAAACATTCGAAGTTTTAAGCTCAGAAAGGAAAGTGTATCTTTTAAATAAGAGAACTTTTCCTCATAACGAGAAATTAACCTTTCTCGGTCATGAGCTTTCCGTTAAAACAGTCAAAGTTTTCAAGCTCATGAAAACGACTTCTAAGTTAATGTCAGCTTAGGACTCATTCTTCAGATAAAAGGAAAGTTTATCGCTGATGATAAACTTATCCTTAACAACGAGAAGTTTACAACTTCTCGGACTTGAGCTTTCCTAAGATATTCCAAATCTTAAGCTCAAGTAATTGGTTTTCAAAACTTTGAACACAATTTTTCAAGAATTTCTCAAAAGGTTTTTCTAAATCTTTCAAAATTGTGTGTTCAAAAATGTTTTGATAAAAAGAGCATGTCTTCTGGAATCGATAATATTTACGAACCTAGAAATGTCATTCAACAATGACACGGGATTGTAAATAAAGTTCGAGCAGAAGTTTAAAAAATTTAAAACATGCTCCATTATGGTTTGCTATTATTTCCGATAGTAACCCGCTTTTCACGTTGAAGTCAAGCATTTCACCGGAAAGCTTTGACTTCAGAATCCGAAGTTATCATCTCCACCAACTGTAGCAACTTACAATTGATATCTACATACTCGACGATGAGACTACTCAAACGGTGACTACAGCTCTTTTAATAGAACACGGGTCAACAATTGAGGGGGAGCAATTGTCCAGCATTCAGAATCCTTGATGCCGAGAGTGCCAAGTTCACATATTGGTGTCAAGACAACGATATCAATCATACACATGGAGCCAAGAGATAACTTCAGAAGTTACGAGGAAGACCAACATTCGTGAACAAGAACCATGTGCTTCTTTCATATGATGTTCTCCATCATTCAGGTCCAACCTCGTAAATTGCTAATATTGTGAATTCATTATCATATATGATCTTTGCACGTGATAAATACCTTACACTTGTGTTTAAAAGGTATTTAATTTACGTTTCAAGTAGACCCTCATTAATTTGAGGGGGAGCTTGTGTAACTCATGAAGATAATTGGCTTTGCATCTTTCTTCCCAAATTTTCTTAAAATGCTATTAAATCAATTGATATTAAAAACATCGATTGGGTTAATATTTTTAATATGGGGGAGAAAATGTAATTTAATATGGGAAATGATTAATCACAAATGGTTTGACTTAACGTGCTAGCTCATCCCGACGTGTGCGAAATGTTTTCAGATATCGTGGCATATGTTAAGGGGGAGCAAAATGGATTTGCACTTCAAAATGGATTTCATGGTGACATACACTTACCCAAAACATCTCTATTCACGACGGTGAAGATTGTGGTGACATAAGGATGGTAGGATAGGTTAAATTCCAATGATTTCTCTAGAACCAGAGGAATCTTCCCAAGGACATTCCATAGCTAGAAATAGTAGTCCTTAGGAAAGATGGAGAAAGATTGTGAACGTAGTTGAATGCCGACCAAGCACTTAAGTTAGCACTGGAACAATCACAACAAGGTGCTAGTGATGACGTATTGGTAAGCATTGAAGGGGTTGAAGAATGAAAAAGAATTGTAAAGATAAAGGGTGTAAAGAAAGAAGCCCTCCTTACAACTTAGGCAGAAACCGGGTCAATACATATGCTATTGAGATCATTTTTAATGATTCTTGATATTGAAGATAGACATCATGGACCCAGTGATGCAATGCACAACCCATCCCAGCTAACTCAGATATCTCTCAAAAGATATTTGTTTTAATCACACGGAGACAACGCATTATCTATTGATTTATTCACTCCGAATAAATTGGTATTGAAAAGGTGGCACTCCTCTCCAGCCTCCGATCACTAAAATCCAAAATGCACGATCGAGTCTAGAGCCATTTGAGATCATCATATATCTCATCAGGACACACTTTCATAATTCCTTGTTTCTTCACACACTGTGAAAAGTAAGAAAGATCTTAAGAGTCCTACGCAAAATCTTCATGATCTTGCCTGAACATCCGAGTAATACGAAAGTATTTACAATGAAGATGGTAATCCTTCTTGAGCGAATATCAAAAAGCTCATGGTAGGTGACTTGTGCGATTCTTTATGAATCAAACTTGTGATAACTAGAAAGCAACAGTGGTTTAATTCTTAAATGAATTTAAACACGTTCCAGGCCTCTACGCAATATCTTAGTGATCTTGCCAGAACATTCAGAGTAATACAATTAAGTATTTACAGTGACGAATGGAAATCCTTCTAGTGTTAACATCAAACAGCACTTGGTAGGTAACTTGCAAGATTCTATATGAATCAAGCTAGTGACAACTGGAAAGCAACGATGGTGCGGTTCTTAATTGAACTTCACTTGTTCCAGGAACATGAATTGACGGCTTCAAATCATGCGGATAATATTATCCAAATGATTCACTCTTTACGTTCGCAGTCAGCTTTGGACGGTCGAGTAAAGAGAACGGGTTTACCCGCGAAATCTTGTCAAGGAGGTTCTTTATTGAAACTACCTGCCACAAGTACGATATTTAATATCGTCCAACGGTCTTCACCGACCGGAGGTAAAATGCTACCGAATTAGAATGAAATGTTCAAGGCCATTTCATCCGTGTATATTGTTTGTTGCTAACTGTCTTATGCAGCGTAACAAGAAGGTGGCATTGCGGTGTACAATCCAGAAGAAGTCGTCACCACATGCTTATACTACATACAATTAGTACTTCAACAAATTCAAGAAAGCCTGAAGGTCAAGTCTTCCGCTGTATCAAACTCTGAAGCTTTCAAGAATTTAAAAGTATAAGTATGTGGAACATGAAGTCACGAAGAGGCAAATATCACAAGTGAAGAATGCACAAGGTCAAGGCAAGGAAACATGCTCAAGACTAAAGTCAAAGATCACATCAAGCATATTCACAAGAACAAGATCGAAGACTCAAGCATAGATGCTAGGTTTAAGATTTTGTAAAAAGATGTGACCTCCCATAGGGGGAGATTGATGGAAATACGTTTTTCCCAATAAAGTCTCGGTCACATCTTAGTTAGCATAGATCACGAGATATAGATTATTTAGAACTTTGTCTCTTGGAGCGACCTCCCTTAGGGGGAGATTGTTGGAAATACGTTTTACGTATTTATGAAGGATCGGTCGCTCTAACGATAATTATGTAATGGGCTCGTGATCCACTTAGTAAATGTATAGTCCATATAGCCCACATGTAGGGTGGGCTATATATATCCCCTCCTAGCATGTTAGGAGGGGTTGATCATTTTTCACATTAATCAATCCATCTTTACTTTCTCTCTCTACTTTTCTCTTTTCTCTCCTTTCTCTCTCTACTCCATCATCTCCTTCATCTCATCTTCTTTATATTAATCTATTAATCAACCATCTTTATACATTTAATCCATCCAATCAATCATCTAAGGATAGGCCAAAGATCTCGTAGACCTTCATCTGTGGACTGTTTGCTTAATCTGGGCTTATTGTATGAACCAATTTGTGATTTCTTTATTGATATAGACTCCTTGTGATTCACTGATCACAAGGGTGCCCTTGTTTCCATTTGAATCCAACTGGATCTCTCTAAAAATCTTGGTCAAATAGTCAAAGCAGTGGGAACTCCTTTCCCCTGCTGCTAGCCACTACTAGTGTATTTATGTGTTCAGCTTATCAATAAGCTATTATGGCTTATTTTATCCAACAACAACTTGAATTTTGTAATAGGTGCTCATTATTTGACCCATTTGTTCATACTGGAGCATTTGGTGGGTTGACTTTAGGGTTTGACTAGAAAACCAACTTAATTGACTTTTTCATAAGTGCTTATTGGCTTATTCTGGCTTATTGGTGTTGCTTATTGGAATTTTGTTGATTGATTTGGCTTATTGAAGTCATTTGTGACATTTTGCAAGTTGAATCAAGTCCTGAGGTGCCCTATATCTCAAACCTGACTATTTTGTCTTTTAATGGAATTGTACTTTGCTTATTTCTGGCTTATTGAGTGTGCTTTTTCAAAATTTCTTTTTACAGATCTCTTTAGTATCCCAAAAGAAGGTTGTGTGTTAAATTAGAGCTTATGGCATTAGCTTATTGCTTAATGGGCTAAAAAGCCCAAGGATAAGCTGTTTGCTTAATAAGCTGTGATAAGCTCACTTTCAGCTTTTGGGCCTTTAGTTTTGTGTTTAGAATTGAATTTTGAGTCAGATAGGGCTTTTCCAAGTCAATTGGGCCAAGTTTGACTTTTTGGGCTAAAAAGCCCATTTGTGTTGACTGATTTTGGTTTTGGCCCATTTGAGGTCCCAATAGGGGTATTCTGGTCATTTCACTTTCATTTTCTGTTTATTTAGGTTAAAATAAACTAGTTTGCAAGTTTTTAGAATTTTTTATAATTTTTGGATTTTTAATATTATTTTATTATTATTTTTCAAATTTCACATTTTTGCACTTTTTACATTTTTCTTAGCTTAAATACATTAAAATAGGAATTTTGTAACTTTTAGATTAATTTTATCATCTTTAGATTAAGTTTTATAATTATTTTAAATTTTTAATAGTTTTTAAATCATTTAAATAGTTTTTCTTAGTTTAAAAATTTCTAAAAATAGTTTTTAATCTTTGTAGGTCATTTTAGAGGTTTACCAATTGAAAAATCTTTATTTTGGCTTTTTGATAATTAATTTGATTTTTAGGGCTTTAATTATCATTTAAAAATTGAATATTTAATTAATTAAAAGGTTTGAAAAAGTTTTGACATTGGTAAACTCTTAGTTTATTTATTTTGATTTTTGGTGAACGTTTGGTAATTTTTAGAATTAATTTTTATTTTAGCTTATTTTACGGTTTTTCGTTAAGTCGTAGTAGTAATTAATTTCACGTCTTCGTCATTCACTTTTCTCATCCCCTTCTAACCAATATTAATCTCAAACCTTGCTACATTTTAGTCACACACATGTACCTCCTTGGGAAACGAACTTCATCGGGTCATTAGTGCTTGATTTTCCTAAATCATCACTTAATATTTACCGCTCATTTACGCTCTTTTGTTTTCCTAAACAAGAGGTGTAATTTACTACAATCATTTTGGCGCCGCTGCCGGGGAGGTGTGTCGTGATTAATTTGTCTTGTTGTTTTTAATATTAACCATAAATAGTATTTGTATTAGTAGAAATCTACTAATACGTATTATCGGTTTTATTGGTTTTTCTTGTGAAATTATTATTACTATATTGTATTAAGTATCACAATAAATACAAAATATCTCCAAAAGTGTGAAAGCACAACCCTAATTGGGATTTGATCTCCTAATTATTTTATTCAAATCTCAAACAAAAGAAAAAGGCAAAAATAGATAAAAACTTTCGTAAAGCTCGATTTTGAAAAATACGAACTATAAGGTGGGTATAAGGCGGGTATTATAAAATATACCCTAAGGAAAAAGGCTCTTAAGTGCTTCGCGCCGCCTCGTTTCCCCGCTTGCTTGTGAGTATTTTGAGATTGAAGGCTAATCGAGGGTTTTGCCGCCCAAAGTATTATTACGTATAATATATTTGCTTGGTTTCTTTGTGATTAAACCCTCTTGAACAATTTGGTTTTCACCAAAGTTCTAAAGTCATTCGAAGGCGTTCACTCCAGGTGATCGTTTTCATTCTTTTGAGGCTTCTTTAATCAAGAGTTTGATTCGAGGAGAGATTTGGTAGATTGTTGTCTACGAAGATACACCAAAATCTAAAAAAATTTAAAAACAATCAAAAACACAAAAAAATTGAAAATTCACAAAACACCCAAAAAGAATCTTCTTTGCTCACCTCCATTCTTCTTGAAGTTTATGATCACTCGTAATCAAGCAAAACGAGCTCGTAAACGTCTTCAAAAGCAAGCCAATCAAGAGACGTTGATTGAAGAACAAACTCCAATTGTTGAACCTATTGTAGAGCAAGAAGTCGTAATGGCTAATCGTACTATGATGGAGTTGCTACAAGCACCCACCGAGGGTTTTGGAGAGGCCATTGTGATTCCCGCTATCCTTGCGGAGAATTTCGAGATTAAGACGTGGTTAATGTCGATGTTGCAAGCTAACAAGTTTAGAGGTCATGAGAAAGACAACCCGCATTATCACATTAGGAATTTTAATCGTCTCACCGCTACTAGCAAGTTTAAGGATGTTCCACATGACGCCATTAAGATGATGTTGTTTCCATACTCGTTAGATGGACCCGCTAAAATTTGGCTTGAGAAAGAACCGCCAAATTCAATTTTGACATGGGGTGATCTCGTTTCTAAGTTCGTGAACAAATTTTTTCCACCATCAAAAACAACACATTTGAAAAATGAGATTTCCAGATTTGTTCAGAGAAATAATGAAAGTTTTTCAATGGCATGGGAACGATTTAAAGAGATGTTACATGAATGTCCACACCATGATTTTTTGGAATTGCATCAAATTGATATTTTTTATAATGGGCTTAATGATCATGAACGAGATTACTTGAATGCCGCCGCTGGTGGTAATTTTTTGTCCAAAACGACCGATGAGGCTTTAAAGATTACCGAGAATAGATCTAAGGTTTATAGCCCTCGTAACACATCGAGTGTTGCCAATTTGGGTTCGTCGTCGTCGTCATCGTCTCGTAGCATTAATGCCTTACATGATGAAGCTAATGAGGAAAATCGGTTTTTCGATAGATTTGCTAATCTTATGACTCATTAGAAAGCTCAAGAAGCTTTGAATTCCGCTTCGGTTAAAGCGGTTGCTAAGAGTTGTTTGTCTTGTGGTGGAGCTCATGATCTTTCCGAGTGCATTACCGCGGATGGTAACACTTCGAGTGCTTATGTAGCAACGGGAACTTATAACCAAAACGGCCAAGGTTCCCGCCCAAATCAAGCTCCACCAAATCAAAATGCTAATAACTATCGAAACAACAACCAAGGTGGTAATTATCAAGGCAATTCACGTAACTACAACAAGGGGAATTATCAAGGTGGGAATGGACAAGTCACTAATCAAAACCAAAACCGTGATTTTCAAAACACTACACAAGGTTTTCAAAATGCTCACACTAAAAATATTCAAGGATAATTTTTGGATTATGCTAAAGCAAATGATGCTAAGTTTGATAACATGCAACGTGAGATGATTAGCTTAAGATCCAGTTGAAAAACGAGCTTAAAACGAACTTGCTAATGAACTTAAAACTCATGCTCATAAAATGGAAGGAAATGTCCAACGTCTTCAACAAAATCAACAAAAGATGGAACAAGGACAACATGAGATTAAGCAAGAATTGTTAAAATCGGATGCTAGGCAATCAAAATTTGAAGACCGAATGGCAAAAATGTTTGAAGCAATCATGTGTAAACCTTCTTCCTCGGGTGGTCTTCCTAGTGATACCATTGCAAACCCGAAGGGAGAAATGAAGGTTATTACTACTCGTAGTGGTAAAACTTTCAAGGAACCAATCTCTCGTCCTAGTATTTCTACGGAGAAGGAAATCTAGAAAGAGCCCGAGGTGATGGTCGAAAAAGGAGCACATTACAATCCCACGAAGTACCGCTCATACCACACCTATGGTTAAACCAATACCAGTTGTGGAACCCGAGTTTCCAAGGCCATTGCCTAATGTCCAACCCACACCACCCTTACCTAACCCTTCGAGACGAAACAAAGAGAAATTGCAAGAACGTAACAAACAACAAATCGAGCTTTTTATAAAAATGTTTCAACAAGTGCATTTTGATGTAAGTTTAGCCGACGTGTTGTTATATATGCCTCGTTTCGCTTCCACTTTTAAAAGTATGATGAGCGATAAGGAAAAGCTTTCAAAGCTTTCTAATTGTTCTTCGGTTTATCATAACCGCATCCCAGAAAAAGTTGGTGACCCCGGAAAGTTTCTCATTCCTTGTGACATACAAGATATGAAAGAATGCCTCGCCTTGGCCGATCTTGGTGCGATCATTAATTTGATGCCATTTTCCATTTGGAAATTGCTTTCGCTTCTGGCTCTTATTCCTTCGAAAATGTCTATCGAGATGGCCGATCATTTTACGATTTTAGCATATGGAGTAGCCGAAGATGTTTTCGTGAAAGTGGGGAAGTTCTACTATCCCGTTGATTTTATAGTGGTTGACATCCCCGCGGATCCTCAAGTTCCTCTAATTTTAGGTCATCCATTTTTAGACACCTCGAGATCGCTTATCGACGTTCATGCAAGAACTATCACTTTGAGATTCAACGAAGAGGAACTTGTTATAAACGCTACTCAAAACTCAAAACCTTCTCATGTTTTTTCAATCGCTACCATCAATCACATTGACTTAGTTGATGTGGTTTGCGATGAGTTTTCACAAGAAGTGTTAGGTTTTTCCGATAGCTCGTCAAGTGGCAATCCCACTATTTTGGATCCGATTCTTGCTAATTCTACACCAAATCTCACTCCATTCCAAGGAGGCGATTTCACTTCAAATGAAATCGACAATGAAGAGGAGGGGTTGATTAGTGATGATACTTCAATTCCACCATTTCTTCTGCCGATGGAAGTTATGAGTGTTGAACCAAAATCTTTAATAGAGGAACCACCTATCCTTAAATTGAAAGATCTTCCTTCTCACCTTGAATACGCATTCTTGGAAGGTGATGACAAGTTGCCGGTTATTATTGCAAGAGGTCTTGCTAATGATGAAAAACCCGAGCTCTTGAAAGTTCTTAAAGCTCATAAAGGGGCAATTGCGTGGAAAATTTCCGACATTAAGGGTATTGACCCAAAATTTTGTACTCACAAGATTTTAATGGAGGAGGACTACAAACCCGTAATTCAAAGTCAAAGAAGGGTAAATCCCAAAATTCACGATGTCATAAAAAAGGAAGTTTTAAAACTCCTTCACGCGGGAATGATTTATCATATCTCCGATAGCCCATGGGTGAGCCCGATCTATTGTGTCCCTAAAAAGGGAGGAATGGCCGTTGTGCCTAATGAAAACGAGTTAATTCCCACTCGTGTTGTGACCGGTTGGAGGGTGTGTATTGACTATCGAAAGTTAAATGACGCTACTCGTAAAGACCACTTTCCTTTGCCCTTCATGGATCAAATGTTGGAGCGACTCGCGGGAAATGAATTCTATTGTTTTTTAGATGTTTTTTCCGGTTACTTTCAAATCCCTATCGACCCTCGTGATCAAGAGAAGACTACGTTTACGTGTCCTTATGGAACGTTTGCTTATCGTAGGATGCCTTTCGGACTTTGTAATGCACCGGGTACGTTTCAACGGTGTATGATGGCAATTTTTCACGATATGATCGAGAAGTCGATGGAAGTGTTTATGGATGACTTTTCGGTGTTTGGCAATTCATTCACGTCATGTTATCTAATCTCGAGCAAATGTTAAAACGTTGTGAAGAAACCAATCTTGTGCTTAATTGGGAAAAATGTCATTTTATGTGTAAACAATGAATCGTCTTAGGACATAAGGTCTCGAAAGCGGGGATGAGGTCGATAAAGCTAAGGTAGACGTCATCGCCAAGTTACCTCATCCCAAAACCGTTAAGGGAGTTAGGAGTTTCCTAGGCCACGCGGGCTTTTATCGTCGTTTCATCAAAGACTTTTCGAAAATCTCTCGACCTATGACACACCTTCTCGAGAAGGATGCTCCTTTTAATTTCAATAAGGATTGTGTTAGAGCTTTCGAAACTCTTAAAAGGAGACTTACCGAAGCTCCCATTCTTGTTGCTCCTAATTGGGAATTACCCTTTGAAATCATGCGCGATGCAAGTGATTATGCTATAGGGGCCGTCTTAGGGCAACGTTATGAAAAGCAATTCCGGCCTATCCATTATGCTAGTAAGACGATGACCGAGGCTCAATTAAAGTACACCACAACGGAAAAGGAATTCCTTGCCGTGGTCAATGCTTTTGCGAAATTCCGACCTTATCTCGTCTTAACTAAAAGCATCGTGTATACCGACCATTCGGCTATCAAGTATCTCTTAGCTAAGCAAGATGCTAAGCCGAGATTGCTTCGTTGGATGCTCCTCCTCCAAGAATTTGATGTCACCGTGCTTGACAAAAAAGGAGCCGAGAATCTAGCGGCCGATCATCTCTCTCGTCTAGAAGATCCTCACAAAGATGTTTTCGAAAACAAGGAAATCACCGAAACATTTCCTCTCGAGACTCTCGGTGTAGTGAATTCTAAAGACACCACCCCATGGTTTGCCGACATTGCAAATTACCATGCGGGCAATTTCATAATCAAGGGTATGACGACACAACAAAAGCGAAAAATCTTTCGTGACGTCAAGTTCTATTTTTGGGACGACCCTTATCTCTTTCGGTTTTGTGCGGATCAACTCGTTGTGTTTTTGGTGCCGAAGCTTCTAATATCCTTAGAGCTTGTCACGAGGGACCCACGGGTGGTCACCACGGTGCTAATCTCACGGCTAAGAAAGTGTTCGATGCCGGCTTATTTTGGCCTTTTATCTATCGTGATGCACACGCACTTGTGAAGTCGTGTGATTCGTGCCAACGTCAAGGAAAATCGTCTCAACGTGATGAAAGCCGCAAAACATAATTTAAGTATGTGAGATTTTCGACATTTGGGGCATAGACTTTATGGGGCCGTTCCCATCGTCTCATGGTAACAAGTATATCCTAGTCGCGGTGGACTACCTATCTAAGTGGGTGGAAGCTAAGGCTTTACCTACTAATGATGCTCGTGTGGTAGTGAAGTTTTTGAAGCAACTATTCTCTCGGTTCGGAACCCCTCGTGCTATTATAAGCGATCGTGGAACCCACTTTTGTAATGACCAATTCGAGAAGGTCTTAAAGAAATATGGAGTTACTCATCGTCTTTCTACGGCTTATCACTCGCAAAAGAGTGGGCAAGTCTAGGTTTCGAACCGATCTTTGAAGAGGATTTTAGAAAGGTCGATTGGAGAAAACCGTGCTTCATGGTCCGACAAACTCGATGACACTTTATGGGCCTTTGGGACCGCTTATAAGACACCTATCGGTTGTACTCCTTATAAGTTAGTCTATGGGAAGAATTGTCATTTGCCCATTGAATTGGAGCACAAGGCATATTGGGCCCTTAAGCATGCAAACTTTGACTTGAAGACCACGGGAGATCACCAGAAAATACAATTGAATGAATTGGATGAATTAAGAGACAATGCTTATGAAAATTCATTGATTTTCAAAGAAAAGACTAAAAAGTTTCATGATGCAAAGATTAAAAACCGGGTTTTTAACGTTGGTGATCAAGTGTTACTTTTTAACTCTAGACTTAAAATATTTTCCGGGAAATTGAAATCTCGTTGGTCGGGTCCTTTCACCGTTGCACAAGTGTTTCCTTATGGGACCATCGAGCTAGCTCAAGATGATGGTCCTAACTTCAAGGTGAATGGACATAGACTTAAGCACTACTTTAGTGGGGAAATTCCTTCAATGGTTGACCTCGACCAAGTCACCTTCCCCAATGATAATTAGCATTGAGGGGATCGAGTCGAGCTCATGACTCGATAATCAAAAAGGAGGTGCCTCGTGGGGGAGATCCCATGCTTATCCTTTTATGCTTACTAATAACTAATTAGAGGGGATTTGTACCCTTCCAACTCATTGTCTCGTGGTTGTTTGTGATTGTGTTATCTAGATCATCATCATCTACGATTAAAGACTCTCGTGTTCGTTTACGTGAGCCTCCATCGTTTGCTTGAAGAAGTTTTTCACGAATCCAATGACATATCCTTTATTGTTCTAACAATTATCTTTTAGCATACTTAATAAACGGCTTTAGATATATTGTTGATCACCCTTTCCATGTTAGATCCTAAGCATTCGATTCTTCGTCTCTAGTATGGGGGTGCTCCACCTTTAGACTCGAAACATTGAGGAAAATGTTTACTTTTAGTATGGGGGTGAATAGATACTTGCTTTGCTAAGCCCTCACGTTTTCCAACTTTCAATGTTTTGTTTTGTTGGTAATAAGGCTAAAAATGGCCAAATTTTAAAATTTTTCTTAGTTTTCATAAGTGTTTTTAAGACACGAATGTATATTTCCGATGGGTAGGATAAGAGCTAATTTTTGACTTGATGGGCATTTGGAGCCATTTACATTCCTTAACCCGCTCAATTCAAGTTTTGCTAGACTTTTATATAGGGAACTTTAAAACGCGAAAGTCTTAGCTCATTCGGGTTAAGAACAAGAACTTTTCGCAAGTTCCTATAATTGATCCTAGAAAGTCACTTATCAAGGGAACTATAAAATGCATTCTCTAAACTTGAAAAAGTCCAAGAAAATGCAAGATCCTATAGGTGGCTTGAAAACCCAAAACTTTGATTTGATATAGTCTTAATGAAAGCTAATCCAAATTTGGCTTAATTTTGACTTGCATGGCTAAGTATTCACGAGTCTCTTTAATTAGAGTTCATTATATAGTGAAGAAAGAGAAATGATAGAGTTAGACAAGTGATCATGCTAAACGTAGAACATGAAAATGTTCTTTCAAAAACTCATATGTTTTTAATTGTGGCTTTTTCTTCCCATAAGATCAATGCATTAGGAATAAAAATAATTGCAATAAGTAAGGTCGTACGATTTGAAAGGTAACTTAGCCTCTAGCGCAAGATCATTTAAAAGTTACTCGGGGTTGAATAGAGTTCATAGCCAAGGCATAACTTATTGAAGCGTGACGCGAAGATTGGTGAAGATCCAAAAAGGCCCTAACAAGGCATGCGGAGCTCTATTTTGTTGCTAAAGATCCAAGATGATGTGAAGTATCATTATTCCTAAATCAATATGAAGGATCGAGACACACGACGAAAAGCAATTACTCCCCTAAAGATCATGGAGAAATTCTATCCAAAAAGACCCTTACAATGTATGAGGATAAATACATCCAAGTCCGAAAAGGAGGTGGATCGTTGTATATCAAAGTCCAAAATAAAGATTGAAGAAAAATGATGAAGTCGTGGTCCAAATATGAAGAATCTCTCAAAAACGTCAAGTGAAGAAATTCCAAATATATGAAGAGAAGACCATAATTTCAAGAACGTCTTCCCAAGATTTGAAGTATGAAGTACATGCCAAATATCGGTCCGAGAAAGGTCTCAAATCGTGAAACGAGTTATGCCAAGATATGAACTTAAGGAGATACACGCGAAGCTGTTTTAAAAGATTTTGTCTTTCGGCTAACTATCGATTAAATCGTGCTACTTTGCTTTCGGACTAATAACTACTCAAATAAGTCAATATGAATCACTTGTGATCCATGACAAATAGTTAAAAAATGCTAGTAACCCATTTTCTTTTATAATAACTATGATTGCGGGGAGAAAAAGTATTACACAATTTGGACGTATGAATAGTGTTAGCATTGTGAGTTGTGCCAACAATGATCTCGTTTTTGCACTTAGCATGGAATGTATGACAATCAAGGATGACTAAATTTACTCTAAGGGACATTTATTTGTTTCTATTCTTTGACCCTAAAAGTCACATTAGTAATGAAAATCATACATTATGTCTTTACACATTCTCGTAGTATTTTTGCAAGTCTTTTACTTTTCAATAAAGGTCAATAAAATTGAATTTTGGTGATGCTTATATACTTTATTCAAGCATTGCGTGAGGGCACGGCAATGGCTTAGTATGGGGGAGTGATGAGATGGCATTTATACATGATCTCATCATTCTTTTCGGGCTTTAAATGCACTAAAATGTCATAAAATACCATATATATGCTTGTGTTTGTTTACTTGTGTATTTTAGGTATGGATATCATGAAAAAGACAGAAGATCACAAGAAACAAGGAAAAACGGACACGAGAAACAAAGCCGTACAAAGAACCGGGCCCTAGTTCATGAATTATCCAACATTTACCCTTGAAGACTTGAAGATATGCAAGATTGATCCTCAAAAAATGAATAAATGACACTTAAAACCCTTGTGAAATCATAATTACAAGTTTGGTCCCTTAAGTTTGTCAAAATTGCAAAAAGGTCCTTCAACTTTGAAGAAATGGCAAGATTAGTCCCTCATCAAATCTAATTTGTCAATAATGGTCCCTCATAAATCCAAAGATACATTGAAGACCTTTGAAGATCAACAAAGTCCAAAATCAATCCTTCAAATATGAAAACATGGCAAAAACAACCATTTAAACCTTTTTGGAAAAGTTTTGTGCCAAAAATGTGAAAAGGGAAACTTTCATTACAAAGGGAATACGTTTAAGTGGGCTGAAAAACTTATTATACAATTTTTCCCAAAGAATAAGGACCAAAGTTGTGCAAGTGAAACATTTGAAAGGAATTTGCGCCAAACAAACACCTTTCCCCCAAAATCGGATCAAAATCCTTACTGTTTACCATTCATCCCACCCAGAATTACCTTCACTTAAACAAAGGGTAAACTTCAATTACCTTGGCACATGTGTGATTCACACATGCAGAAACCTATCCCACACATAATACCTTCACCTCCACTCACCAAAAGGGCCCACATTCAACCTCTTCCACCTATCACATCACAATTTTCTCTCCAAGTAAAGCCACGTGTCAAGATCAACAGCCTAGACTCTATGCTTAACTAGTAAGCTAAAATGAACGTCTATGATCATTTTTGATAGCTCACATCAAAGAATCGTCTAGAAGACCTCAAGGACAATATTGGAATTTTACTTCTAGGGTTTATGAATAGTGCTTTGTATCTATTTGCCTATAAAAGGAGACCTCAACCTGTGAGAGTCCCTTTGTTCCAGATTTTGGCTATCAATCTTTGTAATTCCTTTTTAAGTTAATAAAATTTGAATTTCATAAAAATTTTGAATTCTCTTTTGTGTTTATTTAAAGTTGGTGTTAGAATAGCCTAAATCTGAGTTCCACTTACATGTTTTATTGGTTTTGAAAAAAGGTTTTAAGGATTAAAACACTTGTTTTCAGAAATCAAAAGGTTTAGTCTGTTTTTTATCTCACTTTATTGTTTGTTCATCTTAGCAGCTTGGAAGCTGGTACTTGTTCTGCTAGTACCTCAGCTCAAACAATCCAGGGCCTGGATGTAGGTCTTGGAGGTTTGCACCCTTCTCCTTTTTTCATTTTTCTTCATTTTTCTAAATATTTGTGATTTTTGTATTGTTGTTGTTGAATTTGTGTTTTGATGGTTGGAACTTGTTTATCTGGTATTGTTTGATGTTATTGAGTGGATGTTAACTTGATTGTGGGTTGAATATGAAATATCCTTTGAAAATTTGTGAAAACAGATAATTAAGGGGTGTTTGGGTTAACTGCATAAGCAGGTTTTATGGTTTGTTAAGTGGTTGTTTTGAGTTGGTGATTGTTGGTATCTGTTTATCTGAGATACTTGGTCACTTATTTGCAGGTTTTGTGGTTTGAAACACCTAAATCCATTAAAGTGCTCTAAAATCTTGTTTACTTGTTAAAATTGGTTGTGGTTTAAGGGAAACCTAGATCTAATCATAGACTAGGGTTAACTAGTGATTAAACTTAGTTAACTACACCAGGGAAAGAGATTTGAGTGCCTGAAATTGGATCTGTGGTCAATTAAATCAGCAAAGTGTGCATGAGTTCTTGTAGTTCATATCAGAAGGTGTAATTTGCTTTGATCTTGTTCATTACTTTGATTTAGTGGCTGATTTAAGTTTGTTTATGCTTATTCATATTTTATATAGCTTGTGTATGCATCTTGTTGAATTTGGAGTGCTTATTCTAGCTTATAACTACTTAAGTGTTCATAACAGCTTATATATCAAGGTCTGTGCAATATCTGTGGACTATTTGCTTAATCTGGGCTTATTGTATGAACCAATTTGTGATTTCTTTGTTGATATAGACTCCTTGTGATTCACTGATCACAAGGGTGCCCTTGTTTCCATTTGAATCCAACTGGATCTCTCTAAAAAGCTTGGTCAAATAGTCAAAGCAGTGGGAACTCCTTTCCCCTGCTGCTAGCCACTACTAGTGTATTTTTGTGTTCAGCTTATCAATAAGCTATTATAGCTTATTTTAACCAGCAACAACTTAAATTTTGTAATAGGTGCTCATTATTTAACCCATTTGTTCATACTGGAGCATTTGGTGGGTTGACTTTAGGGTTTGACTAGAAAACCAACTTAATTGACTTTTTCATAAGTGCTTATTGGCTTATTCTGGCTTATTGGTGTTGCTTATTGGAATTTTGTTGATTGATTTGGCTAATTGAAGTCATTTGTGACATTTTACAAGTTGAATCAAGTCCTGAGGTGCCCTATATCTCAAACCCAACTATTTTGTCTTTTAGTGGATTTGTACTTTGCTTATTTCTGGCTTATTGAGTGTGCTTTTTCAAAATTTCTTTTTACAGATCTCTTTAGTATCCCAAAAGAAGGTTGTGTGTCAAATTAGAGCTTATGGCATTAGCTTATTGCTTAATGGGCTAAAAAGCCCAATAAGGATAAGCTGTTTGCTTAATAAGCTGTGATAAACTCACTTTCAGCTTTTGGGCCTTTAGAGTTTTGTGTTTAGAATTAAATTTTGAGTCAGATAGGGCTTTTCCAAGTCAATTGGGCCAAGTTTGACTTTTTGGGCTAAAAAGCCCATTTGTGTTGACTGATTTTGGTTTTGGCCCATTTGAGGTACCAATAGAGGTATTCTGGTCATTTCACTTTCATTTTCTGTTTATTTAGGTTAAAATAAACTAGTTTGCAAGTTTTTAGAATTTTTTATAATTTTTGGATTTTTAATATTATTTTATTATTATTTTTCAAATTTCACATTTTTGCACTTTTTACATTTTTCTTAGCTTAAATACATTAAAATAGGAATTTTGTAACTTTTAGATTAATTTTATCATCTTTAGATTAAGTTTTATAATTATTTTAAGTTTTTAATAGTTTTTAAATCATTTTAAATAGTTTTTCTAAGTTTAAAAATTTCTAAAAATAGTTTTTAATCTTTTTAGGTCATTTTAGAGGTTTACCAATTGAAAAATCTTTGTTTGGGCTTTTTGATAATTAATTTGATTTTTAGGGCTTTAATTAGCATTTAAAAATTGAATATTTAATTAATTAAAAGGTTTGAAAAAGTTTTGATCATTGGTAAACTCTTAGTTTATTTATTTTGATTTTTGGTGAATTTTTGGTAATTTTTAGAATTAATTTTTATTTTAGCTTATTTTACGGTTTTTCGTTAAGTCGTAGTAGTAATTAATTTCACGTCTTCGTCATTCTCTTTTCTCATCCCCTTCTAACCAATATTAATCTCAAACCTTGCTACATTTTAGTCACACACATATACCTCCTTGGGAAACGAACTTCATTGGGTCATTAGTGCTTGATTTTCCTAAATCATCACTTAATATTTACCGCTTATTTACGCTCTTTTGTTTTCCTAAACAAGAGGTGTAATTTACTACAATCATAGAGTTTATTTCTTCATCGTCAAGCTCCACCTCCATGAATTATAGTTTGCTAGTTAGATCATGCAAACGACTTCTGACCTTAGTAAGATTCTCACGAGGGAAAGCTTTGAAATAAGTGAACTCCTGGTCTGGTTTCTTTCTTCTTGTCTTAAAAGTGGTTTCATTACCACCAAGATTTTCTTAATTGCTTCTATAAGTCTTTAGAAGACTCATGCTTCCTGAACTTGAATTGTTATTTTTGACCAAGAGCCAATTGAAGACAGCTGAGTGCCTTCATGTCATTATTCCTTTGATTAATTTCTTTAGTAGATGTAGCCCTATCTAAGGAACTTTCAGTCTCCTCCCTTACCATCAGCCTTAGCCTTATTCTTCTTTTCCTTTTTCTTTTCCTTGGGATCAAAGGTGTTTCCAAACTGAATGATCTCCCAAAGGATGTAGTGATCCACTTAGAGATATTGCTTGATTCTAAACTCCCACATCTCAAAGTTTTTCAGGGTCAAGAATTGGAAGTTTGATGTTGATAGTAGGGTTTGGTGAGTTTTCGAATAGGTTAGACGTCGTTAAGGGTTGAGAATTTGTGATTAGGGTTTTGTGTAATTAAGGTTTTGTTCTTTAGATCAAAGTTCCTTAGCAAGCTCTGATACCACTTGTTGATCCAAAACTTAGATCGATTTATCTTTTGTATTACCAAGATAAATCAAGAGTAATACGTAGAGAAACTTTGTGTGACTAACAATCTAAGTATTATACGGAATCTAATACTTAGAACAAAGAACACAAACTCAAATGATTACCAAACTTTCAATCAATTAATAATAACAAATTGAACAAGGTATGAAAGTGTTATGTCAACATCTAACCCTAAGGCCTCCTTTTATAGCACGAGGAGCCTTGTACAATAAGAAACTATCAACTATAATTGGAAGATATACAAAGATAAATATAGTAAATAACTTATTCAACTAAATCTTCCTTAAAATAAGAAACATGTTGATCCATGCAATCACATCAACGGATGGGAATCTTCATATCATTGGCTACATAAAATCTTGACAGTGTCTAGAACATATATCATCAGTGGCTAGAAACCATCTATCAGCGGCAAAGACTTAAACATTTTATTCCCAACAAACCAACCAGTAATAAGCTAACCTAAAAGCTTTTCTGACACATCAGCTTATAGGTAAAACTTATTGCTTATTGTTATTTTTTAGTCCATTATTACTTTATTTGTAAAATCATTTACTCCAAGGTTTGTATCAAAATTAAAGGTTATTTATTTATCATTTACTGCTTACTGTACCAAAAATCTCACACCTAGCTTATCTGACATATAAGCTAAGCTTATGTCTTATTGATACTTCTTTTTCTTGTTTGTGTTGTGTTTCAGGTATTGAAGTTTGAAGATATGTTCATTCATTCATTTCTTTTGTTCTGTTATAGAACCATCAAAAAAGAAAGCTTTAAGCCCATAAGTTATCTCTCTCATAAGCTCAATAAGCCAGAGAAGCTCAAAATCTGTTGCATCGGCTCATTAAGTTGGCCTAGTTGTAGGTCAGCTTGGGTGTAAGCTTTGAACTCCATTTTTTGGCTTAATATGTCCTTATAGGAGTCTATATGAAGAATTGCTTGTTACTGTTTATTTTCTTTGTTAAGTTGCTCATTTTTCTTTATTATTGCTTATTTGGTATGAGTTTGCATTTATCTTTTATGTTCTAGTTCTAATAATCTTTATGTCTTGTTTAATTTTGTTGTTCTACAAATTAAGGGGTGTTTGGGTTAACTGGTTACAGCCTAGGTGACAATAGGTTTGGCCTTTGATTCTGCTTGCACACCTTAGGTTAGTCTAGGTAATTCTTAAACTTGTCTTGGTTTCATTTCTTGTAGCAAAAAATCAAGTTTTCCTTGTTTAGTTGTTTTCTTTCTGAATGTAGAACACAGGGTAGTGAGTGCTTGATTTATTTGTTATCTGATATAGCAAGTGATCTTATTTGTGTTTTTTCTAAGGTATAAATACCTCAGATAGCTCTGAGGTGGTAGTATAACTTTTAGGCTTGATTTGATATCAAACTTGTTCTAAAATTGGCTTGAGAGAGCTTAACTTCTGCATAACATATATGCTCCACTTTGAGTATCTTAGATTTTGTTTAAGGTTTTCAAATTCAGTATCTATAATCACTTTTGACTGCTTGAGGTTAATTTAAGGTTTAGACTGCCTATTAGTGCTTAATTGATATAATGAAACTGGCCAAAAGACCAAAAACAAGGTTGTTTTTGAACTATCACTATAGCTATAGAAATTGTTCTTTGCTTTTGAATTTTTTTATTTCTGTGATTTTTTTTGTGTTGCTTGTACTCTGTTTGTGCTTATAGTGTTGATGTGACACCCCTATAAGCCCAACTGGCTTATAATGGGCTTATGTCTAGAAAGAAAATCAAAATGTTATCAAGAAAAAAGACATTGTGGGACTCGAACCCACAATCCTTTCTCTCACAACAGAACAACACAACCAACTACCTTTGGGACTTTTTTCAGTTACCAAGGGCTTTGGTATTCTTTTATAGTATGTTGTACATAATTGACCAAATAAGCCTAGAAACAGCTTATTGAGCTTTTCTGGTTACTCCACTTGTGCAACAATATTGTTTTTGTAGTTAATCCCACTTTTCTTGTTAGCTTACTATAGTTTTTATCGTTTTTGTGTCTATATAAGCCCAAAATAAGTAGCCTTGCCAATTTTCAGCTTTTGAAACGCACAAAATAGTCAAATAGACTATTTTGTCATTTTGTGAAATTGATAAACTGTTTGGTTTGAGCTTATTAGTTAAGCTTTTTGTAATTATCTTTTTGTAATCTCTTTATAATCCCAAAATATTGAGGTCTATCAAAAAGCAGACAATAAGCTTAAGTATTAAGCTTATTGGGCTTATAAGTCCTAGTAAGAGTGCTTATAGTTTATTTTTAGCTTATTGGTGGGGATTTAGCTTTTGGGCCTTTGGAAAAAAAAATTAGAATAGTGTTTTTAGTCTAAAAGCCTTTTACAAATTTATTTTTCAGAAGTTTTTCTTATTGGGCAAAAAAGCCTATTAAGCTTGGATTGTTTTTGGATTGGGCTGTTTTGGAGGCCCAATAAGGGTTTTTAATCATTTTTATTTTCATTTCTGTTTTAAATAGATAAAAATAAATGAGTTTTGAAATTTTTAAAATTTTTAAAAATTTTCATTTTTTAGATTATTTCAATACTATTTTTGTCTCATTTTGCGTGCCCGCGTAATTCGACTAGTTTTTAACCGTCTTAGTGTATCTGCGTCTTTTAATTTTAATGCTTTGATTCCCAATCTAGTAACTAATCCAAAGATTGTTTAAATTGACATCGTACCTCACCTCGTACAACGAACTCGTGGTTGTTTTTTAAATTCATTCGCGTTTTTCTTAAAACGTGATCCGTCTTTTAAATACTATCCTAATCTACAACTATCATTGAGATCAGGATTATGGGACCTATAACGAAACGAGTAAACATCTTTCTAAAGTTGGTTAGTTTATGTGTGTTTTCTTTTGTGTGTTCTCAAAATGATAATCATGATATTAGCACAACAAATTAGATCATCTATGAAGAAACATCTTCGTCAAAATATATTTAGTATGCCTTATTTATTATTTATTTGCTGAAGATGGATTTTTTTCATGTGCACGACGGATATAATGGACAAGAAGGTAGCAAGGTTGCGGATTATGTACAGGAAAAGTAGGTTAATCTTGGTGCGATGGAGTTATATACATACGGGGATCTATACAGGTAATCTCATACTCATTTGTTTCGTTGATATTTAGGTTACTAAATACCTTGAGGATTTTTGTTAAGTTGGAGCAATGTCATTTGCCTACTAAATATAATTGATTCATAAGATACTTTTTTTGAAAGTGTTTGTTAATCTAATATGTTGCAAGTGACATTTAAATAAGCAGTTTGAAGTTGCTTAATCCTAACTAATTACATACGGGGATCTGTACAGGTAATCTCATACTCATTTATTTCGCTAATATTTAGGTAACTAAATACGTGTTGATGAATTCTGTTAAGTTGGAGAAATGTCATCTGCCTACTAAACGTTATTGATTCATAAGATACTTTTTTTTAAAAGTGTTTTAGACTGCTTATCCAAATTGTTAATCTAATATGTTGCAAGTGACATTTAAATAAGCAGTTTGAAGTTTCTTAATCCTAACTGATTATTTATAGAGGTAATAAGCGAATAATAAGTTAAGGAATACCAAATACCCCCTTGATCCCCATATATGTAACCAATCCCACTGATTCCTGAGTTGTCCTAACTTATTTGTAGATAAATGTACAATGAGAAGACATATAATCAAATATCTACATTATAATTGTTTAAGGGGTATTTGGGTGATTATCTATATGACTTTATTCTTATCGGGTGTCTTTGGTGTTTACGCCAAGGAATGAGGGAAAATAGATGTCGTCTCTCAACTATGAAACAAAGGATCTTACTATAGTTTATGTGATTGCAGAACATACCCCAAAATGGTCACGTAATGCAACTTGGCATCAAAATTCTATGTACTACAGGGTCTTGAATCTCGCAGGTTGGATAGTTAATAATTCACTTTGTTCGTAATTCCCAACTCAAAACGAATTGATTTTCCAAAAGATATGAAGCACACAAATTGTTTTTGGTGTTAGATTGTAATGATTTGGTATTCTTGGTCTAATTCCACAAAGCACGTAAAAAATGTAAAAATATGATCTATATGTAACCGTACTATTCTAAAACAAATTACACATACCAAATTTATCATGTACAAGTAAACAATGCATAATATGTAAATTTGGTAAAAATGTAAAGTTTATAAAGTGCAAGGACTGAAAATATAAAATTTTGAAACTTAAAGGACGGAAAATGTAAGTAAAACAAACTCGTAACAAAATTATAACAACTTTCTAAACTATCTAATTAAATTGTAATAGCTAACTAATTCCAGGGACTTGTTTTCAAACCCTAGAAAAGTAAACTATTTAAACAGATTATAAACTTCCCTAAAATATAGGGACTAATGTGCAATTAATCCTAATATTCAACCAAAAACGGGCATAGTGACTTTGATAAGTTGGAACTTAAGCTCTAGTCCACCAAATGGTCTGATTCTTGTTTCAATAAACTTCTAATGCAAAATCACTTAGCCAGTTCAAATGATTTAAGATGAAGTGGTCTATAAGCTCAATAACCTAATTTTGAATAAGCACTTTTTAATAGATCTACTTATTTGAATAAGCAGTAAGGCTGAAATGCTCAAAACATGTTCATTAGGTCAAATAATGAAGACCTATCCAAGAAATTCTCAAAAAGCTTCAAAGAATAAGAAGAAAAATCCAATAAGCTGTTTTTGGCTTATGTTGACTTTCGTTAACCAAATTTTGACCAAAAGTTGAAATGCTCCAAAAGCTATTAAAATCAGTTGTACAAGAGATTTGTGCAATAAAATGACTTGATATATGAAGGAAATAAGTGGGAAATAAAAAAACAGATTACTACTTTATCATAGAAACTATCATTAGCTCAACAACTTATTCTAAGGCTTATTCCTAGTTTATTACTGGATACTGTATTGTCTACCTAATATGTCTAGAAATCTTATACTATAAGCTACACTTAGAAACCAAAATCACTTACTAACTCTAAGAAATGAAGATTTGGTGAAGGTTTGAAAAGTGCATGTTTAGGCTATTGATTTTGACCCAAAGTATTTTGTGACTATTTGCCTGTTTGACTTTAGAATAGACCACAAAATCTTGCAGACTAACTTTGACTTAGCTAGTGAGTAAAAAATAACTCCTAACAACAACTTCTAAACACTGGATCAAGATTTGTGAATTAAGCCAAACACCAGTTAATAGATTATGTAAGAATTAAGCTATGCAATATATGAAAAACTAACAGATTACGCTATCAAGTTATCAAAACAGAATAAGCAACTGAAAATGATCAAGTAGTAGGCATCAACAAGTTATTTACACTAGGAAAGCAGAAATAAGCATGCAGTCTAAATTTTAGAGGAATTAACTAAGGAAAAACTTATAAGTGTGTTTGAAGGCTTCTTTGGTGATGAAGTGGAGCGTTGAGCTCACTTCTAGCTCTATCTACCACCAAATCAAATCATCATCTCATATACAAACCATTATCTACCATCATCATCAAATCTCCCCTGCTTCAATGTCTGATCAAGAAAATGGCTATGGCTGCTAAGAACTTGAACTACAAAGGCTAAATTCTTGTACAAAGCTCCAATCACAATCAACACAACTCCATTGTTCACTTAAGAACAATAGAATCCATCACAGTAACAGCAAGATAGTAAGATAGTGCAAGTGATATGAGTAGAGAGTGATTTGAGTAAACTTGATTTCATTAATGGTTGAAAGTTGTTACAAGTATGCTAACAAACTAACAAACTCTCTCAAAGTGGTTGTCAATCACTTTGAGAGGTTTCTACTGATTAACTACTAACAGGATAAGAGAGAATCTAAGTGTGTGTGATTTTCCCACTTAGCTACATTGCAAGAAATGAGAACTAGCTAGGGGTATTTATAGAGTAGAAAAGGAGTGAGGGTGATGTTGGTGACGTGTTACAATCAATCACAAGCTTCCACGAGTCTTCAATTGGTGAATTTTAATTTGTAGATTATGAACACAATTGGAGGAAATTAATTCCTTGGATGAAAGTGTAATTAACCAAGTGGGTTGACTTCGTCTTTCAATTCCGAGCACTTTTCATGTTAAGATCTTTTCATGATCTTCACTCCTTAGCGTTCTTCGATCTGGTCTTGGAGGTGATACGTGACATGTTTTTATTAGTCCATAAATGAGCACACGGATTCCTATCCATTTCAACAGTGGGAATTATGGCATGTTTTGATTGGAGGAAATATGGCTAGTGCGTTTGACTGTTGTGATACGGCTCATTAATGAGCTGGCTTCCTCTCTCCTCATTAAAATGATGACCTGGTGATCCAAGTCTCACAAATGAAGCCTTCCCATCGGTTGTTACGAGTATCACTCGGATCATGTCTGTTTCTACTTTCATTTTTGGCAAAATAAGTCCCTTTGGTTTTTAGCTTTGAATCTTGATCTTAAAACTTCAATAGCTTGTCATTTTAAGCCCTTTGACTTCATACTTGACCAATAATGATCCCTTGACTTGTTGTCTTGCACTTTGACCATGTTTTACTTGATTCTTGACTTTTCCAACTTGTCACTTTTAGTCCTCAACTTTCAAAGTTGTCAAGAAAGGTCCTTTGACTTTGTTTGACTTGTCATCTTTCATCCTTCTTTTGTCTTTTCTTCATCAGTATTGGCTTGATTTCCTTATTTATTTCATATTTGTATCTTTTTACCTACACAAGCACAAACAACAAAGTATACCCATAATACTGCTTTTATAAATCAAAATCAGGTATTTTACTTTGTGTTTTAGGGTTAATTATGATATAATTGAGATGAGATTTTACTCATATCAAATCCCCTACACTTGATCATTGCCATGACCTCATGCAATGACACATTTTAAAGCACCAATTTACACTTTTCTCACAATTAATCTACCTTGACCAAAATGGAATGCTTTTACACTACACTATACTATATGATGCATGATTTTGATTTTTATAATGCAATGCAAAGGAAATGATTCTATTTATATATTTTTGGATTTTCTTAAAATGGTTTGATGGAAATAACTCATAAAGAAATCAAACACTTTAATTAGGGCTTTGATACCATGAACAGTTATCATCCTCAAGTTTTACTTTCCCCGTACCAAACTTAAAAACAAGATCATTGTTATCCATAAGTAAAAGTGCATCGACTTTTTTATACAAATTAATTGTGTTACCATTATACCCCCACTTATTATGCCTCTAAGACCGGTTATTATTTGAGCAAATTTCTTTTGGTTAAATTTGTCATTATTTAAAGCATGAAATATAAGAAGTGTAAAATCTGAAAATAAGGAAGCACGGTTTTAATCCTAAGTAACCATCTTATCCATTACTCGAAAACCGCCCACAGTTAATATAAGTCCGACCCAAAGTAATAAGTCATTCGCCTTATGTCATACATTAATAAGTAGCTACACACTCGCCAAGGAAAGAAAAATAAAACTCACGCAATAATTAATATCCGCCGCCTTTTTGAGACCTTGGATCTTCAATCCCGCAACCCGTCAAGGTAATATTGGATTGGAGCAACTATTAAATTCCCGCAACCCTTGTGAGAGTAATATTTGAATTCAATAGCTACTATAATTAACACTTTACTGCCCCTCTTAGGAGTCTTGTATAATTATTTTTTCTTTCTTTATTTTTCTTTTTCTTTTTCTCTTTCTCTTTTTTTCTAACAACTCATTTTTTTCACAAACCGCTCTTATTTTTCTTTATTCCTCACAAAGAAAGTTGAAAAGAATAAAAGGAAAACACCCGCTAAGTATTAAGCATGACATAAGTCTAGTACACATAAAACGTTCTAACTTAGAATCTTAAGACGTACTTATACCAACCACGAATGATTAGTCAAAAATGCATAAGAGACTACAAACCGATTAAAACCATTCTTGATTATTTATTAACATATATACATGCGTTGACAAGAAAGTAAAGGTTACGAAAGGGGATATAAAAGCCACAATTAATTAATATGAGGTTTATCTAGCCCTTTACACTTACTTCAAACTCTATCATCTCTTGTTCTCCACAGTTTAAAATCTCAGATAATGAGACTAGTGGATGCTTAGCCTAATAAACCAATAAAGAGTAAAACCCATATGGAAATACTTGAGCAATAGTGAATGGACCGGACCATCGTGACTTAAGCTTGCCCGCAAAAAGTTTCAACCGTGAGTTAAAGAGTAAAACCGACTCTCCAACTTTGAACTCACGGTTCTTGATCTTAACATCATGCAATTGCTTAGTCTTTTCCTTATAAAGCAAGGAGTTTTCATAGGCATCGGTTCTTAGCTCATTCATCTCATTAAGTTGGTCTTTCCTATGTGAACCAGCTTGGTTTAGATCAAAGTTAGCCCGTTTAAGAGCCCATGAAGCCTTATGTTCTAACTCGAATGGGAGGTGGCATGCTTTTCCATAGACAATTATATAAGGAGTACAACCAATTGGTGTCTTAAAAGCGGTCCTAAAAGCCCACAAAGCATCATCAAGCTTATCCGACCAAGAAGCTTGATGCTCTCCCATCGTTCTTTCTAGAATCCTTTTTAAACCACGATTTGTGACCTCGGTTGTAACACCCCTAAATTTACACAATTCAATGCAGCGGAAGACTCGTTGGTGTTACGGCTTAGCACATTACTCACATCATATACAACGCTTAAAAATCGCGTCGTTTAAAAATAAAGCATTTCCATTCATAAATATCAAATTTACATAGGACCCAAGTCATTGTATTTCATACAAGTTTTACAAAGCATTTGAATGGAAATTATTATTTAAGTGCGGGCCATGAATTCTTGTTGTCTTCCCGAGAATTACCTTCAAGTACCTGAGATAAAACATGTTAAAAGAAAAGGTCAGCGATAACGCCGAGTGAATTCATAGAGTTTAATAAAATCCATCGATATAACATCGGTATAAAAATATTACCGAAAATCATTTTTGTGCAAATCATTGTAATAGGCCATAAAATAGCCAAAGTCATTTTATACAAATCCTTATCAAAATCTTAATATAGGATTTCGCCTTCAAAATCATTATACGAACCATTGTCGTTAAAAACATCATACAATATGTTTTATACCATTGTATAGATCAAATAAAAACTGTTATATGGATATGGTTATGAAAAAACAAAACAAGAACATAATATCAATAGTAAGACCCCGTATTGCTAGTCAGGCAATATATCATAATTTAGTGCGTATAGCAGTACTTCGTTATTTTAGATTATTATAAGCCACATGACATTGTTACCTTACTACAACAAACAACGGGTAGCTAGCCCGAAACTCAATATTCCCATCTAAATTAGCGTGTCGTCACAATAATCACGCTTGTGTAAATCTTCTCATACATAAATTCGCTTACCAATCAATGTGGCACGACAGGGATCAACCGTCAAGGCGCGAACTGGGGTGATCGTCCCCAAATAGTACTATTATATGCATAAGCGTCTACCAAATCCCGGTAGTTCACAATTCATGCTAATGGGACTTTTAGTGACATAACCTAACTTTAATAATCCATTTCCTTTCATTTATCGGGTCATATAATCATTCATAGGGTCATACAATCATCGGGTCCAAATCAATAAACAAACAATTGGGACAAATGGTGTCCTATTTTATCAAAACTAACATGTTATCTCCCTCGTTGGTTTATAAAACATTTCATAAAAACATTTAAAAGAGTGCGAGGCTATAAACTCACGTTGATGTGGGAAGGCGATTATCGCCGATTTGGATGTACGGTACGTGCTTCAATCACGGAAACCTAGAAAAATAATATTCGTCTTAGACTCTTGTCCAATGACTTTATAAAAATAATAACTATGTGTATATATATATATGATGATATTATACGTATGATGATGATCATGTGGGATTTTATATCCTCGTTCAACATTATAATGTTATGTGTTGATAAATTTCTAGACAAGTTATACTAGTTCAACTTATTTACATTTTGAGGCCCAATAGGCCCAATACAAGCCCAATAAGAAAGTTTATAAGTGTTTTACTAACTAGTCGGGTTTATAGTCCAATAATGCTAACTTAGCCCGTTAATGTTCGTATGTTATATAGTTCGGGTTTTATCGGTTTTTACTTGTTATATGAGTTCATATATCAGTATGTGAGTTTATAAAAGTTTACATTAGACGGGTCCAACCGTCTAAGTTTTATTTAACAAAAACGTTAATCTTTCGGTACCAGCCGAAAAGACGTAAAAATCATGTTTATAGTTGTATAACTTGGAAAATATTTTATACTTGTAATTTATGAAAATGTCTTATTTTATATCATAATATATGAAATTCTTATTTATAATTACTGTTAATTGTTAGTGGGTTTTCATCTGTATATATTTTATAAATATATAAGTGAGTGCTTATATTATATAAGTTTTTATTATACAAATCTGATTTTAAATTTCATGTTCACCAAAACAGCCATATCTAGAGTTTTATATGGAGATAGAAGCCCAAATTTTTATGGCATAAACTACATAATATGTGCTCCATTTAACTCTACTATGGCTACTGTTGAATCAGCATCTAAGTATTCTATAAAAATCTCCCAAAACAGTCTATGCAGATTTGTATTCTAATATTGTTTTGATCATATCTCACTCATCCTAATGATTCCATTGCATGGCCAACTCTCACATGTGTACAAGACTCATAGCTTACTGTATATTGATTTTTATTCAAGCCATTTTATCAGTTTATCATATGATTCTTTACTATTTTATACAACCATCATTTTAAGCATGATTTTAACCTTTTTACATATGGTTTTCCATCTTTTTAACCATGTTTATCAACACCAAATCCCCACACAATATTTTTAAATCATCATTCATCATCATATACATATACATAAGTAAAAGAAAATACAAGATTACATAATCAAAATAACAAGAAGGATAGGAAGAATGATCCTTATACCACCATAGTGATGAAAATGTGAGGTTGATGAACAAGGCTTGGATTTGGATGGCAAGACTTGTGATATACCAGTATCAACTTCAAGATCACCTATATTCATGAACATCTTGTGGAAAATCAGCCCTTGACTCCTTTGAAAACTTCTTTCTAGGTGTTAAAACTTGCACCAATCTTCATCTCTTTGAATGGAGATTAACATATGTTAATTATAACAAATGTTTATGGTTAAAATTTTGTATGAATAGGGTGTTGTGGTGATGATATAGGACGGCACCAAGGAGGAGGAAGAGAGAAAAATGAAGTTGTTTTGCATGTGTAAAAATGAGGAATGGTTTTGGTTTAGTTGTTTTAAGGCTTGAATGGTTTTGGTGGAAGGCTAAGGACAAGTGTCCTTAGCTTGTTATCTAAGCTTGACACCTCTTTGGTGTTGTTAGCTAGTTTTGGCCGCCCATAGTGGGGTGAGGCAAGTGTAAACTTGTCTCATCCCACTAATTTACGGGTACTCCTCGATTCTAGTTTCCTCGATTTGCGTGCCCTCCGGTCGTTTTACGAAAAACGTTTTTATAAATTATGAATCAACGGCACAAAACGAATCTAATAAAAATTGTCTCATCAAAAACGGAGTTCGAAAACATAAATACGTAATCCTAAGGTTTCTGGTTTAGTCGTAAAGGACGTTAAATTATAATCGTAAGTCCTAATCTCTTCTCGTAAATTTGTGAGTTTATGAACCAACACAAATTTAAAATTCCAAAATAATATTCACGGATAAATTTATTTTCTGAAATGTCGGACTGTCACCAAAACAGTGTTTGTAAACGTAAGCACGTAACGTTGAATCCTCCGGTTTAGACGTAGTCGATGCTACTTCAAGACGTAAATCCAAATTACTTCCCAAAAATAAGTGAGTTCAAAATATAACATTAAAATAATGTTTTTAAATAGTATTTGAGAATAAAATGTAAACCATAAATTGACGGATTGTCACAGCATTTACCCCTAAACAGGATCTTTGTCCTCAAAGATCATCTTATCTTACTACTCGCTTCTTATAGAGTTAAAGCCATGTGGGTATTTCCTCCACATTCGGTCTTTTCTCACAAGTGTAATCCATTACAATACGCGAGTTTCATCAGACATAACTACGGGAATAAGATCAGGCTTAATGTTGACTTACTTTCTCTATCCATGATTTTCACGGGTTTTTGATGAATGCAACTTTTCGCCGATCTAAACTTCATTAAGGAATAGTTAGATTTTCACTTGATAGACATTTTATCAAGTTCGATTTACGAAACATAATTCACGCAGCCCTTGAAGTCATAGGGTAGATCCAGCTTATATGCCTTTCAAACCAACTTTTATATCATCCCAATGGTCCCATACAACGGGGACTTACTTCCCATGATCTTTCAGATCATTAATTCATTTTTCCAAGGTTAAAATTTTTAGCATAACTTCGCTACCCATTCTGCACTTCAGGATCTACATTTCATATTCACATAATCTCCTGCCTACTACCGGCAGTCACTAATCAAATCCTAATTTCAATAATCATTTTAGGTCTCGCGGGTCGAGTATTTTGTAAGGTTAGGTTCGTCATCATAGGAAACCTTAAACCTAAAAGACATGTCCAACTCACATTGGGTGTATGTCGGGTGTAACACCCCACTTGGATAAGTGGACCGTTACGTGTATTTATGGCGTGTCATCAAAGCATAAGGTAAATGTCCTAAAACATTAACTGACCATAAAGAAAATACCGGAATCAAACATCGGCAATCCAAACATAAGCCCAAAACATGAAAAGTAAAATACTGAAGGAAAGGACTAACAATGTCCAAATAAGCAGAATAATGTAAGTACATAAAGTAAGAAGTCTGGATAGCTTCCATCCAAATGCACCTGCTCTCAAAATCCTAAGAGCGTCCTGGTGTAACTGCCGTTAGAACATGAAAGGGAACTACGGCTGAGCATAACGCTCAGTGAATGGATATAAAGCGTGATAAGGAATTACTGAAATGAAACAGATGATAAAATGCTAGAGTTGTAGGACTGATAAATAAAGTTGCAACAGAAATCTGTATATAATCTGTAAAGTCTGATTTATCAATAATGAAGCTGAACTGTTATCTGTTAAATCTGTATAACATACATTTACTGTATTTTAATTGCCAGAGCTTATATAGGTCATGTACTGTATCAACTGTGCATGAATAACTGGAGGGGTGGCCTTGTCATGCTGTAGAGGGGTGTCCTCTAAATAACTGTAGAGGGGTGACCTCTAAATACTGTGCTGGGTGGAGGGATCAACTCCAATGTGAAGGATGTAGAGCACACACCACATTCACCCTGATAACTTGTAAACTGATAAGCCTAGGATGCATCCATACGCCCCACTAAACATACTTATAAAAATGGCCAAACTGAATGAGTGGGACGATGCAGAATATCACTCTCCTGCATGTGAGTCACGGCACCGGTGCCTCTAGTGCCATGGTTACGGTACCTCCGTAACTAGTACATAAACTTGGTCATGCTTGTATATAATGCTCAGGCAATTTATTTAGTTATTAACATGATTACTGATAAGCTTAAACATATACTGGGGAAAAACATTTGGCTGCAGACGGGGAATCCTAATCATGCATAGAAAGGAAATCCTTACTGCAAGGACGGAAAATCCGTACCTTGTGTCCAGTAACTGACTGCAAGGAGAAGCTGATGAGACTCCTACTCTAATTTCACATAAGCTACATAAATGACGGACGCGAATAAGTTAACTGATATCTGTTTAGTTTAGTGGTTTTTAACTGTTCTTAGTTTGATTTATTATTTTCTTATATTGCTGTACTGTTTCGTGTAGACCCTGATAATTCTGACTGTCTTTAATTATTTACTGATTAATGTATTCTCTATACTCCTGATTACTATATAATATGTATTCTAATATTATAATATTACTGTTAATAGTAACCTCTAAAAATAGAAATTTTTCATAAATAGTAATAAGCTGATTTAAGCTCATTTTAATTAACCAATTTACCGAACACGTTTTCAAATTTTTCGTTACTGTATTCAAAGTTTGAAACAATCATTCATTGTTTATATGTTTCAACAAATAAGAAATAATATACCTCTATGAATATATTTACACAATAGATTTAGGCAAAACAAATATGTTAACAATGAACATTATTAGCAAAGGCTTGACATTGAATATTATTAGATTTAAACAATAAAGATGACAAGTCTAGTTGATCTTGTTTATTAGAAAACTTCATAAAATCCCATGCACTTGACGTAAGTATAATCATTTCCATTTCTCTATCTAACACTATGTTTTAATCATGAAAATTATCATATGATAAGCGAACCAGTGACTAATATATTATTAAGGCTTAGATGATACCTTTACAATAAGAACTTAATGCGAACACTAGACGTGGGAATGGACACGAATAAGCAGTAACGAAACCGAGACGATCTCTAGCATGAAGCAAAATAACATGAACACAAGTACGCTATCTTCTGTATCCTAGCCTCGGAGTTACATAGAAGAAGAAACTTGTTTTTCCTTCCGAATTGGTTTAGGGTGATCAATAATAGATGGTGGTAACCAAGTGAATATACACCAATTATATGCCGAGATGTTAGGATTTAGACGTGATTCTCGCTTGGGCCATTAAAAGATATAATAGTTTTCTTTTCTTTAGCAACTAGTTTACTTGTGAATATAGAAAATTAGGGACAAAGTATTGACTAACTTTTATATCTCACATTTTCTTATAATTGGCCATTAAGATAAGACCCCAATATACTTCCATGAAATGGTCATTAATTATTATTATATAATTAACAGTCTAAGTTAAAGAAATCATTACGTTATAGAAAGAAATATTTACCATAGATGGCTTATGAAAACGTCAAAATTAAACATACCTGTCAAACTATTGATTTGTATATTTATATTAAAATGAATCGTAAAAAATTAGTAACTAGCAAAAGATGTAAATGTTCTGTTAATAACATAAGTTTTTTTTATCGAATGCTTGTTATTTAAACTTTGGGCTACATTCAAAATAGCAAAATAAAATGCAAACTAGATATTTGAGTTTTACAACTCTCTCCCTCTAAAAAAATAATTCGTCCACTCGAATTAGAAACATGATATTGTTGCGGGTTTTACTGTTCTTCCCTTTTAAAAAAAATCATTCGTCCTCGAATTAAGGATGCTATAATGTTGCGGTTTTACAATTCTCCCTCTCTAAAAGGAAAATTCGTCCTCGAATTAAAGGTAAATTAAGCTGGTGAAGTTATAAAAGCTGAAAGGACACATAGGCCGAAAGAACATGAAGGCTGAAAAGACATAAAAGTTGAAAGATAATCCGTCCTCATATTAGAACATAATGCTGCTGAAAGTGTATCAACATGACATGACTGAAGTGAACATGGAACGTAACATGACTGAAAGAACTTAACTGAATTATGGAAGAAACAGGATGAGAAGTCCGGACGGACTCCTCCGTTCCAAATGGCTTCCCGCTCGAAACGGTTCCTTCAATGATCTTGACACAATGAACATCTTGGTCTTAATGACCCTGTCCTGACGATGCTGAAAGGTTTCTGGTTCCATACTGAAGATGGATTTTCTGAATCTGGTCGAATGAATAAGCTATAGCATGCAGGATACATGAACTGATACGTACAATTAACCTGAAAAGATAACATTTATATCTCTGAGCAACGATACTGAAGACATATTGAGAAGAACTACGTGAACAATTGTGAACGTGCCACGTAAGCAATTGTGAACGTGGTTCGCGATCATATGATGAACGCTGTGCATGGAATATTTCATGAACGTGATACATGAAACATACTGTGGACTTGATATGTGGACACATCATGAAAGTATGTTGGCTGAGGAAGGAATGCCAAACGATACGGCCTGAGACATGAAATGTCCGCCTGGGTATGAAAAAAAAAACTGTATTAAACTTGAGTCTGGTTATATTCAGCAACGAGCTGAGAAACGTGTATCGTGAGATGGAATACGAACCTGAACGTGAACAATGTCATGAACGCGAACGTGGACTTAAATCATGAGATAACACAAAATATGAATTGAAACAACATCATAATGTGGATGTGAGACGTAACCGTGAAGTTAAACGTATACTTGAACATGAACTTCTATCTGATATGATGGTTGATGGAATACCTTGAAATAGTACGATCCATTGCTGAATTCCCTGCAGATCTGCTATTGTGCAATCCTTTCGGATGATAGAAAACGTGTAGGCTGGGTTAAATGGTCGACAATGACTTAGATAGTATCATACTTCTTCTGAGTCTGCAGTAAGTCCAGAATTTATAATGGTTGTAATAACTCACTAGCATGTCGGCTTTCTATCTTAAACATGTGGTATGGCAGGCATCTAGATATGAACATAGCTGCATCAATTGTGTTATACAGCTTCTATCACAATTCTGCCTGGGATTATGGTACGTTCTGGTGGAATCTGGGTGAATAGTCATGAAAGAATTTTGAGTCTGGGTAATATAGATCTCTTCTAGCGTAGGATTTTATGAGATGCAAAATTTAAGTGTAGGTCCTCTCCTTTATGCGTAAGCTTAGACATGGAAGGCTAATCGTGGGAATTATCCGTAATTTCTGCGGTATCAGTCAACTGAGTTCTAGAAAATTTTGTACTTTAGTCATAGGTGTCGATCGTGACCATCTGGTGATGGCCTTCATCTTCGTAGGACTTTCTAAAATTTCTTTCTGCTGAAATAGGGTGGCTCAAAAATGCCACCTTGTTCATCTGGAACTCACATCTGGAAAGCTGCGTATATAATTTTCTCCTATCGGAGAATCTGCATGGTCGTGAAAAGATGATTCGCATGTTATTCTCTAGAATTTAGGAGATCAGGATGTTATCAAAGAACATACTGACGATTTTGTCTGTGAAGTCATGAAAAAAAACTATTCATAAATTTCATACTATAGCTGGGGCATTAGGGAGCTCAGCGTATAAGTCAAAAATATAGAGAGAATATAACGTGTTCAACACTAATCTGGAAAACATCATGTTCTTCTCTCACCACTGTTGGTGGCATGATCGTGAATTGTTTTGGAAAATATTTAAGACATCGTAGCAGGTCAGGTAACCTTCTATTCGTAGAATGAGTATCGTTTATGAATGGCGATCTTGTAAATTTCCGGTGATCGATACATGATCTCAGGTTAGCGGCCTTTTTCCTGATTAATAGAAACGGTACACTTCCTGGTGGTGCGCTAGGGCGAATAAAGCCTCGTTCCGATAACTCTTGCAGCAATTGCTGCAACTCTTTTAACTTAGCTGAAGCCCTGGAATAAAGAGTTTTGAAAACAGGTTCTGTTCTTGAGACAAGCTTGATGTTAAGTTTTTTTTCTCGTGGTTAGGAAGGAATTTCTGGAACACCTTCTCAATTACTTCTGGAAATGCTGAAGAAAGAAAATTTGTTGATCATAAAATTTAAGAACTTCAGAAGTGGATCATAACTGGTGGCTAGAAAGTCTCCGTAGCTATGGACTGATAAGTCACGCTCTTGTAAGGAAGAAACAATTTGTACCGATTTTTCTGGCAGGAAATATAATGAACATGTTCAGGAGTTTAGTAAGACGGATCTCGTCTTCAACTGAAAGGAAAACCTTTATAAATATGGGTGATACAATGGAGTCTTTTTTGGCTGGGAGGTAGGTAATATATGATTAAAGATAAAGCTGACATATGAACACGTGAAGTAAACGTGGCAGATCTCACTGAATGTGTATCGTCTATAACCTCACTTAACGAATACTACATGCCTAACCTGGACAATACTCCCGTGATGGTAACTGAAATATTTTTTTAAATGGTCTGATTTACGCGTGGCATAACAGAACAGTTATACCCCCTTGGAGGGTACCTTGAATTTCTGAGAGCCTGGTTTAGAAGACACACTAGAGTTATGAGTTCTGACTCGTACTTTGAAAAGATATTTGTATGACATGTACCATGACTGGTTTCCTGACACATGTCTTCCGAAATGATACTTGAGACCTGTGTCTTGACTGATGTCTTGACATGTGTTTTGGTAGGCGGATACGAATAAGGTTGAAAAATTTTGGTAACTGCTAGGATTGGCGGACCGGTTAGGCTGCTGACCTCTGTATTTCTGGTCATGTCTGTTCTGGAGTTCCGATGGTTACTGACTGATTAATTATTAGCACGGTGGTTATCACTACCACCTTGCCTGTCAGTTTCATGACGGTCATTATCATGACCGTGATTCGTGTAACTATTCTGCTGAATGGACAGCTGGGTATCGGTTCCCACTCTTCTGACTGAAAGAATAGCTGTGTGAAGCGTGACATCTTAACTAAGGAAGTAAAATCATGGAATGGCATGGTAGCATCTGATGGTTGAAATATAGTCTTGTCAGGATTTTCAAATTTATAGTTTCTTCCTTGCCCTGAAGAGTCTTCATAATATAAACAACATCAGCATCTTGTGGAATCTCCAACGTATCAGCAACATCAGCATTCGTGAGGTCTTCGAAGTGTTAGAAACGTTAGTATCTGGTAAAATCTTCAACTCACAAGCAGCATCAGCATCTGGTAGAATATCGACAAGTGGAAACGCCTGAGATGATTAAGGATCGATAAAAGTACCCATGGAGTAAGATATATGTAGTATATCTGAATACTGTACGTGAAGTACACGATGAATACTGTACATGTAGTACCGCTAAGAGTTTGCTGATATGATCGATACTGGTGTCAATCGTCTGACATGATCAAAGAAAAGATAAATTTGATTTAACTGGTTAGCAAACTGAACTGAAATGGTTAACATGATAGGCTGGTATTTTCTGCGTAGACTTAATGCTGGTTGTATAGAGGCTGAAATGCATGATTAAACGGAGTTTCATCAATGTTCTGTATGAATACACGATTGATGAAGACCAGAACATGATTTATCATGAAATAGGATTTTATTGTAAACCTTCTGTATTTTAGCCTGAAAGCATCATCACCTTGCTGAAAACATAATCAGCATAAGGAGACATGAGACTTAATTAGCATGAAAACGACGTCCACGTGAGAGTATAAAACTTGACTAATACAAAGAACATAGAAGGATAATCGACTAAGGTTTAACATCAACTGGTGTGGGTGGCCATGGTTCAATCCACATAATTCAGGAGAAAACATGTGACGAAGTATGGGCGATTCTGGTTCGATCCATACTTGTCAAAATTTTATGAGAACTGTCATGTATAGAAACTTAAAATCTGGAACAATGTGGATGGCTGTTGTCCAATACATACTAGTCAAACTTCAATAGAACATCATGATATGAACAAGGTGAACGTCTATGGTTCGTTTCACAAAACAATATTCGACTGAAAGCATGCAAATTTGACCTGAATAATGGTGAACATTTATGGTTGGTTCACCATGTACTATTCGACTGAAACATAAATCTGACATGAGTAAGGATGAACGCCTATGGGTCGGTTCATCAAAACAAAATCTGAACAGACAAGGGTGAACGCCTATGGGTCGGTTCACCAAAACGCAATTCATAGAAAAGCACATGCGACTAAATATGGCCAGTCCTGTACCAACCTTTTACTTAGTCAAAAACTTTAAGAACTGATTGATAAATGAAGAGACTGACTGATAGATGCATGAGAAACCTGAAAGATAACAACGCCAAAATCTGGTAAGTTCCTGGTGACAACCCACTAGTCACAGGTCAAGTTTTAGATCCTACAGGTCGAACCTTGCGCTCTGATACCATAATTGTAACACCCCACTTGGATAAGTGGACCGTTACGTGTATTTATGGCGTGTCATCAAAGCATAAGATAAATGTCCTAAAACATTAACTGACCATAAAGAAAATACCGGAATCAAACATCGGCAATCCAAACATAAGCCCAAAACATGAAAAGTAAAATACTGAAGGAAAGGACTAACAATGTCCAAATAATCAGAATAATGTAAGTACATAAAGTAAGAAGTCTGGATAGCTTCCATCCAAATGCACCTGCTCTCAAAATCCTAAGAGCGTCCTGGTGTACCTGCCGTTAGAACATGAAAGGGAACTACGGCTGAGCATAACGCTCAGTGAACGGATATAAAGCGTGATAAGGAATTACTGAAATGAAACAGATGATAAAATGCTAGAGATGTAGGACTGATAAGTAAAGTTGCAGCAAAAATCTGTATATAATCTGTAAAGTCTGATTTATCAATAATGAAGCTGAACTGTTATCTGTTAAATCTGTATAACATACATTTACTGTATTTTAATTGCCAGAGCTTATATAGGTCATGTACTGTATCAACTGTGCATGAATAACTGGAGGGGTGGCCTCGTCATGCTGTAGAGGGTGTCCTCTAAATAACTGTAGAGGGGTGACCTCTAAATACTATGCTGGGTGGAGGGATCAGCTCCAATGTGAAGGATGTAGAGCACACACCACATTCACCCTGATAACTTGTAAACTGATAAGCCTAGGATGCATCCATACGCCCCACTAAACATACTTATAAAAATGGCCAAACTGAACATGAGTGGGACGATGCAGAATATCACTCTCCTGCATGTGAGTCACGGCACCGGTGCCTCTAGTGCCATGGTTACGGTACCTCCGTAACTAGTACATAAACTTGGTCATGCTTGTATATAATGCTCAGGCAATTTATTTAGTTATTAACATGATTACTGATAAGCTTAAACATATACTGGGGAAAAACATTTGGCTGCAGACGGGGAATCCTAATCATGCATAGAAAGGAAATCCTTACTGCAAGGACGGAAAATCCGTACCTTGTGTCCAGTAACTGACTGCAAGGAGAAGCTGATGAGACTCCTACTCTGATTTCACATAAGCTATATAAATGACGGACGCGAATAAGTTAACTGATATTTGTTTAGTTTAGTGATTTTTAACTGTTCTTAGTTTGATATATTATTTTCTTATATTGCTGTACTGTTTCGTGTAGACCCTGATAATTCTGACTGTCTTTAATTATTTACTGATTAATGTATTTTCTGTACTCCTGATTACTGTATAATATGTATTCTAATATTATAATATTACTGTTAATAGTAACCTACTAAAAATAGAAATTTTTCATAAATAGTAATAAGCTGATTTAAGCTCATTTTAATTAACCAATTTACCAAACACGTTTTCAAATTTTTCGTTACTGTATTCAAAGTTTGAAACAATCATTCATTGTTTATATGTTTCAACAAATAAGAAATAATATACCTCTATGAATATATTTACACAATAGATTTAGGCAAAACAAATATGTTAACAATGAACATTATTAGCAAAGGCTTGACATTGAATATTATTAGATTTAAACAATAAAGATGACAAGTCTAGTTGATCTTGTTTATTAGAAAACTTCATAAAATCCCATGCACTTGACGTAAGTATAATCATTTCCATTTTTCTATCTAACACTATGTTTTAATCATGAAAATTATCATATGATAAGCAAACCAGTGACTAATATATTATTAAGGCTTAGATGATACCTTTACAATACGAACTTAATGCGAACACTAGACGTGGGAATGGACACGAATAAGCAGTAACGAAACCGAGACGATCTCTAGCATGATGCAAAATAACATGAACACAAGTACGCTATCTTCTGTATCCTAGCCTCGGAGTTACATAGAAGAAGAAACTTGTTTTTTCTTCCGAATTGGTTTAGGGTGATCAATAATAGATGGTGGTGACCAAGTGAATATACACCAATTATATGCCGAGATGTTAGGATTTAGACGTGATACTCGCTTGGGCAATTAAAAGATATAATAGTTTCCTTTTCTTTAGCAACTAGTTTACTTGTGAATATAGAAATTTAAGGATAAAGTATTGACTAACTTTTATATCTCACATTTTCTTATAATTGGCCATTAAGATAAGACCTCATATACTTCCATGAAATGGTCATTAATTATTATTATGTAATTAACAGTCTAAGTTAAAGAAATCATTACGTTATAGAAAGAAATATTTACCATAGATGGCTTATGAAAACGTCAAAATTAAACATACCTGTCAAACTATTGATTTGTATATTTATATTAAAATGAATCGTAAAAAATTAGTAACTAGCAAAAGATGTAAATGTTCTGTTAATAACATAAGTTTTTTTTATCGAATGCTTATTATTTAAACTTTGGGCTACATTCAAAATAGCAAAATAAAATGCAAACTAGATATTTGGGTTTTACAACTCTCTCCCTCTAAAAAAATAATTCGTCCTCGAATTAGAAACATGATATTGTTGCGGGTTTTACAGTTCTTCCCCTTTAAAAAAAATCATTCGTCCTCGAATTAAGGATGCTATAATGTTGCGGTTTTACATCGGGTGTCTTCATCCCAACTCCTGCTTACAGATGCTCTAATATATATCCTCACTAGATTCGATCTCGATCCTAATACGATAGTTTTTCAATGATAATCTCTCCAAATGAAAAGATTATACGGTTTATTACCAAAGGTCAATTATTCAAGCATAACACAGGACTTCTAGTGTTTTGTATCGTTACTTTGCCTCGTCCCTTCGATTGGGTTGATAAATAGTACTCTCATCAAGGTTCGTTCCCAATGACTTCTGAGCAAATCTCTAGAAATTCGATGTGAAGCGAGGATCTTGATAGAGATGATTGATACGGCACACTATGTTTACACAACTCTTTCAAGTACAAAGAGTCAATTTCTTCATCGAGAATCTATCATTAACAAGAATGATATTAGCAGATTTGGTCAGTCTGTCGACGATGATCCAAATCGAATCAAATTTAGATGATTACCTTTGCAATAGTTAGACGTTTACTAATGTATGAGGCGATGTCTGCCTTCATAATTTGCCATTAGTACAACTTCTTCAGACAAAGATACATTTAGTCAGAAATGACATGAATAGAATACTTATACTTACAAGATTCCAACATAACTATATCTCACAATCCTCCATATTTAGACAATCACAAGTGGCGTTTTAATCATTTAACGTCATCGGCTTCTCAATTCTAATGGTTCACATTAGCCACGAACCCCCTTTTATTATCTATATTATCCTTTCTACATAATGTGTCAGTAATTACGTTCACTTTCCTAGATGGAATAAATATCATGACCGTATTTATTCGAAAATTCTTTCTTCACATTTTCTAAGTCTTAATTCTATCTCAACCATTGTTTTTATCAGTTTTGCTTGATCCGACGTTTTAAAGCGTCGATAATTATTACAAGTAATTAAATAATGAATATTTAATTTTTATGAAACG